>JAVJGG010000030.1:25320163-25345011 GCA_035590195.1 Aviceda cuculoides | reverse complement strand
GGCTGTGTCCCCTCCCAACTCCTTGTGCCCCTCCAGCCTTCTCGCTGGCTGGGCAGGAGAAGCTGAAAAACCCTTGACTTGGTCTAAACACGACTCAGCAACAACTGAGAACATCAGGGTGTTACCAACATTCTTCTCCTACTGAACCCAAAACACAGCACTGTACCAGCTACTAGAAAGAAAATTAACTCTATCCCAGCCGAAACTAGGACAAAGAGCTGTACAGTAAATGTAAAGCTTTCTTCCACACTAGTATCTTTGCAAGAAAAAAAGTGTTAAGAATCCAAGATAAACTCAAACACAAAAATGAGTATTTGAAGATAAAGCCCTTCCCAAATCACAAATTATTTAGAAATGCCATGTTTTAAATTTTGCCATGAAAGAAAAATAAAACCACTGTCCAACAAAGACTCAATTAAAACAATTTTAGAACTCCAACCGTGTTAATTCCAGCACACCTTTGCAGGTTAAGAGGTTTTAGGCTGTTAAAAAGCAAAAGTCTTTAAGAAGGGAGGTCAGTGCACCCAGATCATTCATCCCCTGATACAAGAAATCTGTTTTCCAATTAATCATCAGTTACAAAAGTCATCAGTGACCCAGAGTACCTTCACGCAACAGCTGCTGGAAATGAGCCAGTTTACATTGCCACAGGGGGCTTCTATGGGAGGTATTATTATTATTATTTATATAATCTCAGTAGGAATTGTAGAAATACCTACCTTTAGAAATAGCTAAGTATAAAGCTGTACTGAATTTATACACAGAGTATGTTTCAGAGGAAAGAAAGCAGAGGTTCTGAAGAAGAAGGAGATTAAGAGATCCAGAGGAAAAAGGATTAAAAAAAAAAGTGAAAGACTTGGCTTGGAAAATGCTTTCTTTTGAGAATAAAAGAGAAAAGCAATGACAACATAATAACAAAGAGGTAAGCTGTTATAAAAGAGGATGCTGAAATCAGGTTCATAAGGGAAAAGGCAACAAAAAGTAAGAAGTCCAGTGGAAGTTTAGGTACTTGTGCCTGCTATTAGATACCAAATCAAGTATCACACATGACTGGCAATACTGCCCTGCACAGAACCACTCTGGAGGTGATTGAATACAACATACAATAGTATGTGATTTCATTAGTAAGCATACAGAACAGTTAACCAGATTTGCATAGATGGACTGTGCTTATAATACCCTGAAGAAAAGCTTATCTGATACTATGGGACATCCATTCGCCCAACTAAAGCTATTGCTGCTCCTTTTGGACTTCATCAGTGGAACCTGAACAAACCCATAAAACTGCACCTTCACGTCATGTTAAATCTGTGAAGTCGTATGAGAAGATGGCTTCCTCCAACTATTTTTAAAACGCGTATTTCTGCATTGATGATTTGTCGTTCCACACACACACACACATTCTGCATTCACACGTATCTGATCCTTTCACACCAGATGTATGCTGAGGAGCTAAGTAAATTCTTCTTCTAGTCAACAGGACTGCAACAGAAGCCTTTTAAACACGAAAGTCAAAATGGCACTATTTCGTCCGAAACTGTTATGGTTCTGAAACAATAGCTCTGAAAGGCGTAAGCCATTAACATAAAACTAAAGTTGGCGACTTTATGAAGACGAGTGTGTAACCAAACCCACCTCCCAAGGGTCAAAAGCCTCACCTCTCTCATCTCTGCAACGCCACGGCTTTCTGCTTCCTCCCCGCTTCTGAAGCGCGGCTGCCAATCGCGTGCTCCAGCATACTGGAAATCGCAGGAGGCAATACAACTGTGTCACCTCAGGGGCTGCCTTCTATTTCTGGCTGACATCTTCACAAATCAAGATTTCGCGCGTATGATGTTTAGAGCAAGATTTGGTGGAACACCAAATTTAGCTGGGTAGGAGAAATAGTACTGCAGTACTTCATATCCTTGCCTTCTCTCCCTTTCTCCACTGTAATTTCCCCTTTTGGAAGTACGCTTATTGAGAAGAAACAGCAGAAAAATTTTAATCCATCCAAGCAATAGTACTTATGATGCAGTTAGGAACATCTGAATCATCCAGATTTTAGCTGGGCTAAGAATCACTTAGAGAAAAACTGTTTTTCTGGACTACTTTTTTGCATTATTCTCCTCTAATCACCTTTCCTTAATTCAAATGCTAGTCTAAAATCATTCAAAAAACTTAAAATGGCACACAAGCCTTTCCGCATGAAGCGGGTAGGGTCCAAATCATCACATATACCCTCTGATGGATACAGCCTAAAGCACGTAACATTAGGAAAAGGTTATTTTCAAACCTGGGTAAGGGACTTATCAAGTCTACTTTTGAACTTGCAAACAAAGGCTGAAAACACAAAAAAAGCCTCCTATTAATCTTGACAACTCATTACTAAAAAAGTGACCAAAATCAGTAACGCAACAATAAACTTCTACAGCTGTTCTCCAGGACACACGATTTCACTACGGCAAGTTTATTTTGTCTTATCCAACGTACAGAGCACACTAGGTGCTTAAGAAACATCGATAAATGAGACCTAAGCCGTATGTTTACGAAGACCAAGAAGAAACGTTACGCCGCCTATTTGGCTAGGTTCACCTTACCAAGCAGTGCAGCCTAACGGGGAGATCTGCAGGGCAAAAGGGTGCCGGAGGAGCGATGCCCACCCCGCGCGGATTTCAGGGAGTTTTCCTTTGGATCAGCTCTGCCCGGTCCCGCGGGCCAAACGCCCGCGAGCCCTCGGCTGACCGTGCCCTCCAACTCAATCGCACCCCCGAGGGACCCGCTGGAGGCTGTGCCAGGACGAACCGAAGTACGCGACGGGGAGCGAGCACCAGAGTCGCTCTCGGACACTCTCCCGGTAAGTCAACGTAGCCTTAAGGCGGTTTGTAACCAGCTCGGCAGACGTTGCTCGGAAAACCTGATCGCTGAAAGTTTATTTCTCTTCGGACCATTTTTATATGTAAATCTTCATTTATGATCAAATCCTGAAGCTCTTCTCCGACAACGTTAGCCTAAGACAAGTTGTACAGACCTCGGTGTTTTGTCCTACAAGAATTAAGTGATCAAAAAATGGTGATAGATGTGCTGATTGGAGGCTACGCCTAGAGTTCAGCTTTAACGCTGCGCTGTGCTTTACCAGCAAAAGCAACGAGCTTACCCACTCAGTGCCTGAGTTTAAAAAAAAATCCAATTAAGCACTGCTCTAAAGACACAGCCCTTGAAAATAATTCTTCAGAAGAAAACCACCTGTGGACACATCATAGCTATGTCTGGTGAAGACCTCCCACCAAGTCGTGGGACAGACTAAGAAGACATCATCAGCTGGCAGCTTTCTCTTCTCTCTCGGTACCTCAAAGCCAGACTCAGGAGTAAGCACTTTTTAAGTAGGTAGATGAGGATGAGTAAAAGGAGCCATAGCTCATAATAAAAATCAGTATTTTAAGCAACCTGATATTTATGATATTAAGCAACCAAGGTCACCAAAAGTAAGGAAATTATTCCCATATAGCTTTCAAAGTATAGGAAAAGACACAGAATTAAACATATTTTGAAAAAGAAAAGAAAAATTCAGGGCTTAAACTGACGTATTTCTGCTCCTACCCCACTAGAATAATTTTTAAGTGACCTGAACAGCTTTACCTGCTCCATCAGCAAAAACTCAATACAAAAATCAACGACAGTATCTTTCATCTCTTCAGGAAGGAACATAACAAGGTTTATGAAATAGTGTGGTAACTGCTTAGCCAAGTGCGTACACAGCTATAACAACTCATCATCCAGTGCAGTTTACTGTTGCTTAAAGCAAACAGCAGATGTTTCAAAAACTGAAGTAAGATTTATGCAGCCCATAGGTAAGTGGAAAGGACTACAGGGTAGCCTTTTCTCAGTCACTCAGATTTTTGAAAGCTGATTAGATGATACAAAGATCCTTGTGTTTTACAGTGACTCAGGTAGATAGTATTTTCCTCCCTATATAATGAAAAAATCCTCATTTTCTCCAAGAACAAGGTTTTATTTATTTTCAAAATTCAGAGTATCTGTGTCTACAGAGAAACAAGCTGCCTATCTGCAGAGAGACAAGTATATACAAAGAATAAAAGAAATTTTAATTATTTACTGCAATAGGCTGGCAAGGATGCTATAAATAAAATCCAAAATGGTATTCAGTAGCTGTTTATTCCATACACCAAGCTATGATGTGGTCACTTTGCAGGGGGAAAACCGATCACTCCAGGACTTAGGGGATACTCTGTTTCACACTGACTTCTTCCCTTTTTATTTCCTCTGACAAATTCTTCCTCTGTCTTCAAAACTCAGAAGCTAACAGTGTGTACCCCCACCGCTGCTGCAGATAAAATATATGCCATTTACTATAGCTCAGCTAATGCAAAGTAAACATGTAAGTTAACTTACTTATTTGAGTCCTAAATCTGCCACTGTTAGTGGGGTCATCCAGAAACACCGAACTGACAAGTGTGTTTTAAAATCACCTTTTCAAAAGCACATTGGAGAAGGGGGGGGCGGGAGGAAGGGCAAGTCTTAGGTCATGGACTTCTGAATAAAAACTCCAGAAGGGACGTGCCTTTGTTTCCCCCATTCCCCAGCAATTAAACACGAAGCAGTGCTTCAGATGCTTGCCAAGGGAGCCAGAGACGCGGTATTTGTATGGCTTACCAGCAGTAATAGAGACTTGTAGAATTTGCTTTCTAACCACACGAGAATCAGTATGAAAACCACGTTGACAGCTGAATTATCACAAATCCAGCTGTGACAGTACACAATTTATATCCTTAATATCTCTGACTAAACTTCAGAGTTTCCCTCATGAAATTAGGATGATACAGAATAACTACTGCCATCTAACCAGAGATGAGAAAGTATAGTCTTCGGTTGAAAAAAACCAAACCAAACCAAACCAAAACACAACCCATCACAAAACCAGACCCACAAGCAATCCAGGAGAATCTGAAAAAAATGTTTTTTGGAGAATATCATTTTTTCATTCTAAATCCCCCCTATTTCACTGCTGGTGTTACAGAAATAATTAACTAAGTGATGATAAAAGATGACAACAGTCTTGCTCATTAGGCAGAAAAGACTTGCCAAGTTACCTCTTTTAGAATTAGGGCAATTCTCTTCTTCATAAAAGCAGAGGTCAGCTTCTATATACTCACAATAAAGTTTTTTCACCCCAGAAATTCAGGAACAGTAGTATTCTTGTGATTTCTTGTTTTGTTTAGCAGGCAATATTTGAATATATTTTAAGTATCAAGTGCAAAACCAACATTACATGGCTATTTTCAAGGAGAGTCTAGGTCTTGACAAAAAGTCTGAAGAATATGAACCACCCCTAAATTTATTTATTTTTCAAAAGAACACTGAAAATGTGTTAATAAACTCAACTCAAATACTGTAAAAGCACATTAATGTAACATAATCAAAACCTAAAGTTAAAATAGTTTTTCTTATTAAGATCTACCTTAGTGGATGATTCAATAAGAATGTACAGATAGTGAAGAATTTGCTTCTAAAAGTAGAACACAAGGATGTGTATATGCATCTATACAAACATACAACCCCCCTCAAGCTGTACATTCCAAAAACAAGCAAAAAAAGAAAGCCTCAACTGCTTCTCATTATCCCATGCTGTGTACCTTACCATAATGTTATTCAACATATGTTCCTCTAGAGAAATGCATATGTTTGGGAGGGTCTCATTTACATTTATCCTACCAATTTTACCACGTCACACAACAGTTGCATCCCATTACAACCTCATTCAGAAGCCGTCTAGTACAAGTTAGACAAAGCAACTTTGAAATGAAGCGTTTTAAGATTTGAAACTGGAAAAACATGAAAGTTATACTGACAGCTAGTATGTCTCCAATGAAGTATGACAAACTTGCGTAATTCTTTGCTGGTAACGGTATTGCTATTCCTGCAGTTTTAAAAGAGCTGTTCAGCAAGTGTCACAAAACTATGGAGTCCCAAACTGATGCATCCACTGATTTTAACACTTCCCATTCACAATTTCAACTATCACACCTTCACAAGTCAGAATCCCAGCTAATCTCAATGAAACTCACTCCAGCCTCTTCCAGTTTTTAGGTTGTTTTTACCACTTAAATGCATATCAACATCAGGAAAATGAATACAAACTTGCTACTTCACTGCAGGTCTGTTGGTATAGTTTTTATTCTGATTCCCCTTGACAAGGTCAATGCTGCAGCACCTTCTTGCCACAGTTGGCCTCACCAACTGTTTAATAAAAGCCACCTGTGCTTTTTGTCACTAAAACTGTGCACTGAGATAACGGACAAGTGAGGTAAGTTTACACTAGCCTAGCAAATATACAGCCTTATTGTTACTTAGGCTAATAAATAAAAAAAAATAGCCGATTAGCATATCACAATATAGCGATAAATTGGCTGGTTTCAATCCATAGATTTTTAGCACTACTCATATTCAAAGGGGTAGAAATTAAGGAACTGCAACATTCTCCTTTTAGTCACTAAACACTGGAGGTTTTTTTTTCACTGCCTTCTCAACAGGAAGAAATGATTCCTGGTCAGCTGTATAAGAAATAGCTTGTTCCATTTCTGAAGTCACACACCCTTTGAGAAAATTACTTGCCTATATTACAGCCAGTGAAAATATACGCCATCCTTCTATAATACAAGCCAATGAAACAAAGCTGCTTCCGATGTACTAAAAGCTTACATGAACAGAAAGGAGTCAAGAAAAGAATAATCCAATGGGTGGCAGATGTGCATTTCTTTGCTTAGGACATCTTTAGACGTCCTAAAACTACCTAGAAGTTTTAGATGATCTAAACCATACAGTTTTACTTTTGGTTTTCATGGCTTTGATTATCAGGTATTTAGATTCCACGCAACTGCAAAAGGCCAACAACGAGAGAACCAAGGGTCAGGGTGCAGACAAAAAATTTGTCCTAGAAGCTGGGGGTACCCTGTTAGCTCTTCTGTGGCAGCCACCCAATGGCACATGCCTATCCATTACAGCCATGTGAAAACACGCACCTTTGTGAAAGACGTATCAAGTTAGGCTAAGCTCTCTTACACCTCCCAAGACAAAGATATATAGGCTACACACAGAGCAGTGACAGGGTATAGGAAGATTCCAGTCTCCTAAGATAATTCTTTCGAATTCCATACAAAGTGAAACTGAACCACGAGAGGTGAAACCTGAGAAACCGAGAAAGAAAGCACTGATATAACTTTATAGCAAGACCACTATAAACTTTTCTCTGACAAATGTTAAAGTTTCTGTTCAACATCTTTAATAGTCAAAGACTCAGTATCACCAACTCTTAACCAAAACGTGAGACATGACACATTATATCAGAAGTTATTTAGCGGGTCCTCTTTTTAATTTTTAGAAGCCACATTTGATCAAAAAGCAGCAAAAAAAGCCTTTTAAAAAGGCTTCTAAATTGTTTTAGAAGAATCTTCCCTTTAATTTCAATTCTAGTCTCAGTTACATTAAAGCCTGTAGATTATAAAAAAAAGACAGCTCAAGGCATGAATGAACTCTAACAGGAAAAAAGCTGATGGAAAACCCAAATCTCATCTACCTACCTGTTCTTGCTGCAATGAGATGTGTTGCTTTGTCAGGATCATCAGCACTCAGTACTAGATTCTTGACAATTTTAGCTCCAAGTGCTGTGGCATGATAGTGTTCCCGTGTTTTCTCAATAGGGAAGTTTGTTGGGTAGAGTCCACTAAATATGATGGTTACATCTGCCAACACTTTGCTTTTCAGTTCTGGTACTATTTTCCTGATGTCTGGAATTTCCTCAATCTCTTTTTTCAGGTATTTATCATACTTTGTGTAATAATCAGTGTGAACCCGCACAAGGATCTCTTCGAGGTATATTAAATGGTCATCATCATCTGTATCATCCTCCTCCTCTTCTTCCTCCATACTCTGGTCTAAGGACTCACCCATTGTAATTCCAGACTGTTCACTATTCTGAGATTCTGTTTCAGCTTCTTTCTTGTCAGCACAGCCATTTCCTAAATCACAAAGGCTTTCCTGTTCACTTTCTTCTTGTGCTTCAAGATCAGTTTTGTCATGAATATTTTCACTAGGTAGAGATTGCGTGTCCCCGGAATGGTTCACCAAACCATCCTTTTTCTCACTCACATCAGTGCAACTGCCTTTCTGCAAATTTTCATCCTGAAGAGGCTGTTTGGATTTCTTCCAGCTTCTCTTTTCCTCATTCTCACTATCTGATACAGAAGCGGATGACTTTCTGGTATCCAAACCACCGTCACTTTCACTGTCACTGGACAGTTCAAAGTCCAAGTCATTTGTCGTCTTGTCTTGGGTTTGCTGCTTCTCTACCCCTGTTCTATCAACTTGTTCTGAAAAAATCTGAGATTCTTTTGTATTTGTCAAATCATTAGTGACCTCACTGTCCATTTTGTGATCAGTGCTATCACTTAAGGAGTCCTGGGCATTAACTTCATCGCGAGAATTTGCATCCCAGTCGGATGTTTCACTGCTTACAGAAGTACTTCCATTTGCAGTGCAAGTGTCCTTTGTCGCTTTCTTGAGGCCATTGCTTTGTTCTTCCACACATATAACATTCTTTATTTCTTCAGCATCTTTTGCTGATGTCACTGCTGAATCCAGTGCCTCTGGTTTTGTAGAGTGGTTTACTAAGACACAGGAAAGAAATAAATAGAATATATACATATTTTCTCAGGTAGGGTTTTTTTTGTGGTTTTGTTTGTTTGTTTTTTAAAGCTTAATCAAAATTCAAAATTTTCCTTGAACACAGTTTACATACGCAGCTAGACTTTACTCTGTTTAGAAGTGACAACAAGGCTTTTCAAAGTTGTTAAGATACTTCAGGTGTCAATGATTACTAGAAAGAACTGGCAAATGTAAGAAACTTTACTTTTGTAAAGAAGCTGTGTA
Organism: Aviceda cuculoides; assembly: GCA_035590195.1. Lineage (NCBI taxonomy): Eukaryota > Metazoa > Chordata > Aves > Accipitriformes > Accipitridae > Aviceda > Aviceda cuculoides. Next base: position 25,336,086 of record JAVJGG010000030.1, on the reverse strand, counting down.
AACAGCTTTTTTTTTTTTTTCCTTTTTAAAATCACACTGGTCATAAGTAATTATTTGTTAACTATACAAACATTAAAGGATCTATTTTGTAGCATGAGTTTTACGATTATACCTCAGGGCAATGAAACTACTGCAGAAGAAGAAAAAAAAGAAAAATAGGGCTGAATTCACTTCAGAAAGTCCCAATCCAGAACTACAACTACAAAAGCTTCCTTTATAAAATGCTATGGCTTTCATGTATTGCCTATTTTTCATAGCCAAAATAACTGTATTTTAATTGTTGAAAAAAATACACATTTTAGCAATACAAAGATGCTGTTTGAGCTTCATTTGAGACTCTGCTGGAATACAAGTAAAAGGTTAATAGACTCAAAGGCAGAAAAACAGTTTTAGGATGTGTCTTCAAATGCCTGCAGAAGAAGAGAGAGACAATTAAAGAAACCGTAGACATCCAGAAGTCTGCACACAGACACTCGTCAGGAACACTGGATGAAGTCACCCTACTTTGTCTCTCTTGTGTGTGCATGTGCCTGCCCTACAAGTAACAAAACCAGTCAAGTGTAGAGGTCCCACATCATAGTGGCCTGATTCAGTTCAAGTACATTATTATTGTTTCCATACTGGACACCTCTAGTTCGACAAGGGAAAAAGTGATGTTACATATTAAATTTAAAAAAATCCCTTGGCTAAACTGGGAAAAGCCCTACAATTCTTTCTTAGACATTTTCTTTCAAATATATTTTGCCCCCAAATTAATACTAGCATAGTGATGTGTACCTTCTAAATCCACCATTTGTATTACACTGCTGAGCCTGCTGAATATAAGGTTCTCCTGTCAAATGCCAGAACACCACATTCAGTAGGTGCTAAAAATCCCATGCTAATTTTACACGCATGATTTAAGCAGGGAGGTAAGTAGAGATCGAAACATTCATTTTCAGCAGTATGTTGAGACTAGAGTTTATTAACTGTTGCTCCAAAGTGGGGTGGGGAAGGGGACTGAAGAGGGGAAACCTACAGAGAAGAAAAAACTGCCTTGTTTTACATGGAGGGGGGGGAGACAGAAACTGTCCTCCTCTACATGTTCTTGAACTATTCGGTGTACTGCCAAATCAGCTCTCCAGCCATAACGGCCAAAATGCTATTACCAGTACTCCACTTTTGCTGTGGTCACCCACCAGAAGGAAAGCTATCAACGAGAATAGTCCACTCTTACTAAGCTACTTGCATTTGTGCTGCAGGAGCACAACAGTCAGGATTGCTCATCTGAGCACAACAGCAATATTAATAAGTCATCGTGGTGGTCTTGTATCAATCACATCTGAAAAGTGGAAAAGGCTGCAAAAGCAGTTTAAAAACTATATAATTACCTTTCTTCTTCATTTGAATTTCTCTTGATCCAGGAGGTGCATTAATATCTCCTATCCCCTGAAAGTATACATATTTCTTCACAGTTATCAAATTGGGTGCAAACTTCCAAACATCCTCTCTATCATCAATGATGCAAACCATGGAATCCCCACATGGGAAGAGATCTCTAAGAGACAAAACAGTTGATAAAATGAACCCAGTTTTAGAAATTAATACTATCAATGAAAACAGTTTCTGTTGATGTTCTGGTTTATTACGAGCATGTCTGCAGGACATGCTTATATATGAACTAAAAAAAAAAATAAAAAAATCAGCAGTATTAAAATTACAGAATTCAAACTCCAATATTCAAACTAACTAAAGTTAAAAAAAGGAAACAGTTATTTCTTTAAACCTCTATCCTAAAAGCTAGAAGTAGGAACCAACAAATCTCTGCAAGAACAAAACATTACAACACTTCGGTCTAGTTTTCACAGTTTATGTCGACAAACAGCCCAAAGCCAACTATCACATGGTCAATACGCTATCTATATATACACAGAAGAAAGACACAGAACATTTTCTGAGTAGTAGACTCATTCAATCCAAGACAAAGGAAGCAAAAAGTACTAATACTTGTATCACCTAGAAGGAGGAGGTACAGTACTTAACATATACACATGCATGTGAAAACCAAGCAAGAGAAGAAAAAAGCTTCTCATTTGCTATGGTCAGATGGGGAGGGGGCAATCACTTTTAATCTAGCTTTATGAAATACTAAACATATCTATCTTTTAGAAAAAATCTTGGCTTTCTTTGAAAAAGATCAGAACCTGAATTTAGACTAGAATATGAATTCAAGGCTCTAGATGGAAGCTGCTAGATGTATAGCAGATTTGAAAGTCAGAATACTAGATATTAAAATATTAATTAACCTAAAACTGAGAATTCTGGTTTAATTAAAAAAACCCCACAACATACAAGTCATTATATAAGATCACAAGCCATAAAGTGGAAATATGGTTATTACAAGAATAAAAAATGTAAGAGAAAACTTGATGCCATTGCTTCCTATTCTTACTACTCTGGTACCACAGAACATATTAAGTGCATGAAATGCTGCAATGCCTAACTTGTCAGTTTTATTGAGATGGTGTTGATACTTAAGAGGCAGATAAAGAAGGATTATGAACATGGTAAGTACAGAGGGAGTAATTTTTATTATATTTAACATATTCTGTCTCTTTGTTGTCCTGTTTTGTTTAATGCATTAAAGACCCATATACATACATACCTAAGATTCCCAGTTTTAGAAAATGGATCGATACATTCATCCCTTGACAATATCCGGTGGGAAAAAAGCTTCTTTTCAGGGTCCAAAAATCCTTTTGAAAGAAGAAATTAAAGAGTTAATGTTCAAGATGTTTGTTCCTTGTTTATGTTCTATATAATTTAGCTGTTTTAATCTGTGCAAGAGCAGTTTAACTAACAGACCATTTCAAGGTAAGAGATATTATATGGGGGAAAGGGTAAGCACAGTGGATTAAGTATTTGTAACTAATGCAGTGGCATTAATTTTAAAAATCCCATCTCATCTTCTTTCAACACAGCAACTAAATTGAAATTAAAATAACTAAATTTGTGACAGCCAAATAAATTAGGCTGAAAGAGATACAGCAAGTGATAGATACATGTGATTTTTGCAACTTACATTTATCTCTCTACAGGTGGTTCTTTAAAGCTAAATGCTCTCCTTAGCTCGTTATGCCTACGGACTGCAGAGAAGTCTCACAAGAGTCGGCAATGTGCTGCAATACTTAAGCACCACGGGCAAGTTAAGGGACAGTTTCAGCCGGAGCTCTTGCATTTGTAGGTTTTAAGTTGAACCCCTAACAACTACTTTAATATATTTACATATAATGAATATATCCTGGGATTCCTAGAAGTTATTTAGGCCCAGTTGCAGTAACTTTTCTGACTGCACTCTTTAAGAGAAAAAAAAAAAAAAAAAGACAAACCAAAAACAAAACAGGAGAAGCTGTGCTAGCTGATCTTAAATCAAGATAAAATGCCATTATTTAGGAAAATGGTAACTTGGGTGTACAAACACACATGCACATGCTTCTGAACCTAGCCTCCAATAATTAAGTTCATCTTTGTGAGCAGATCACAGCCATGTAATCACTTAGAAAGAAACTGGCATTTTACATGCTAATCTGAATTTTTCATTTTACTGAATTTGCATTGAAGTTAGCATCAACTCCTCATTATTCTTATAAATAATACAAGGCAGTCAATACTTATCTGGTAACAATTTTTTAAAAGTTTTACTTTATTTCATTTTAAATGGTGGCCATCTTATAGCCAGAATCAGAGTTCAAAATGACTGCGGACTCTAAGGACCAACTTTAATTTTCTTTCAAGGAGCTTTGAGATTTGCTTAGAACACATGTTCAACTCCTTTTAGAAGTCCAGCTTCCAGGAATAAGTTCAGTTGGGTCTTCAAAAACAGAGGGTATAAATAAAAAAATAATAATAAAAAAAAAAAATAGTCATCCCTTCTGAAAAGTTGATCCTGTATGTATTTCATATTAATGTGTAATTGGAATAACTTAAAACCCATAAAAGCAAGAAAATTCCGAGTTAAGGACAGAGGTTCAACCTTAACTCACCCGGCTATGCTTAAGAATTGCTGCAAACTCGTGGAATCATCCCCTGTAGTGAGACCCTTGCAGTACCTAGGCATAATGAATTGAGAGAATTAGCTACAAAGGTTTATTGCCGTACACACAGAAATTTTGACAAACTACAAAAACTCTCATACAAGTTGCTGTTCTCCCCAACCAACTTCTCTTCTACTAATGAACTGAATACTCAGGGACTCTCTACACTAAATTGGACAGGAGCGCACTGATTACACGGTAAAACCACAATGAGGCACTCAGTTGCAGTGTTGTCTAGCTAAAACTGTAAGAAAAGGGAAATTAACCCTGGCTGCCAGGGATCAGAGATGAGGTAGTGTTCTGGAGCTTTTCAATAATGCTTTGGTGAAGGCTTAATAATTTTAATACTTTCCCCTCCTTGATAATTCACTAAAAATACACTGAGGATACAGGTCACCAGAAATGCACCCTCGAAGATAAAAGCCCACCTTAACAGAGTTGGGTCTCTCAAAGCTCAGCTACTTGAATAGCAACATGGAAAACAGCACCGGTCTTTTAAATTCTTTACGTGATTTAAAAGGTTTGGTTTCTTTGGACATTGCCCAGCCAATTTTATCAATATAACAGACAATCCTAATGTTTTCAGATATCAGGGAAATGGTAGATAACACTTCATTTGTTTTCTTCAATAGTATGTTAATATAATCTCCACGTCTTTGAAAAGGCTCTATTGGCTATTCACTAACCTATTTAGCGATTCTACCCCATGCAAGAGAAAACAAGATGACAAGCGGCTAGATCACATACTGTTAGTTAAAACATTAACTTTTAATTGTGATTGCAAATAGCACATAAATCTGAAGAAATAAAAACTTTACATTAAAAATAAGTAGATGCAGATACACCCTCCAAGATAAAACTAAGTGAAGGCTAAGATTTAACTTCTTTATTAAAAAAATAATTATCATACTGCTTTCAGTAACAAAAAGAAATGGGAAACCTTCATTATGAAAAATTCTACTACCTTCAAAATAAATATCTTTTCAGAACCTACATATTGCAAGGTTCAGAATTTTATGATAGTACATTTTGGATATTAACCTGTAATAATGAAGCTGCAGCTTTCAAATTCATGATACCTTCCAAAGTATTGGTGGCTTTTTCTTTAAGAAAAGTCAAAACAGACCACCAAAAAAGTACCTATTTCGATGTCACTTTTCTGTGGGGGCATTTTGTTGCAAGTTTGTGTGACTTCAGAGCAATGAAAAGGTCTATGTATAAACTCATTGAGTAAACAGAAACAGTGAAAGTGTTCCCGAAATGTACTCTTAACTTTATTTTATTTCTTTTTTATCCCTATCCATTTCCCACCACCATGTCCTGAAATATTATCATGGTCACAGTTTCTTGCCTTAGTGTTGATAATGATTTTTTTCTTAACAGAACTTTTTTTATTGAAGTATCAGTTTGCACAAATCACTCCAGCAGAAGGATAAATGTTGATGAATTTCTCATTTTGTCAGCATGTTTGAAAAAATTAAAGCCTTTTGTAAAAGTCAGAAGATTGAAGAAAAAGACTTGCTGTTTCAAAGCAAAACTGAGCTTCCATTTATTCTCATAAATTAGACAGTGTGCTGAGTATGCCTCCAAGTATTTTCTTTAACAAATTGAAGACACTGTCATTACCCCTTTGGCTGCCATACTACAAGGGACTATTCAGTAGACTTACCTAGCAGAGACTATTCCTTCCAGTTGTTTGTTTTCCAGTATCTCAGACTGGGTCTTTGCACATACACTCTTATCAAGCTGTGTTACCTGATCTTACATAGACTCTCTTTGAAAAGCAAAGTTGTAAATTCGACTTGCAAAGTTAAGTTAAAAAAAAGACATCATAAGATACAATGCTTAAAACTAACTAAGTCATACTGGGGAAGTCTTAAATCTTAGAGACAGATTGAGTTAAATAGCAATTCCTAGAAGTGATATAACAGTAGGATCCAATGGGAATTTGAAGAAGTCCTTTTAAAAATAAATCTAAACCTGAATTTCTGAAGAATCAGGTCACCTCCAGTTCTACTTCAGGTCCTACTTTAGAACCTGGAAAGAGCTGTTGACCCCATCTTTCAAGAGCATTGGAGACCCTCACACACCAGTGATTATATATATGCACATATTCTGTCAATTATTTATTGAAATACATACTGTAATATACTTGCTGCAATAAAGCATACATATCAATGCCCGCAACTTAGCTCTACTTTCTAAATTCCACTATAAATCTGAGGAGTGATTTCACATTGCATTACTGTTGCCTAGTGGCCTCTGAACCCAAAATTCACAGTGGCATGGACTTTTACAACCAGCATCTAAGCTGTCTTCAGTATTAAATATACCAAATTTCTCTTATGCAGAGTAGGAAAAAAAAATATCAAGTAACAATGGGTAAAATAAGTACATGGAAGAGAAATACTATAGGAAGCTCTAGATTATAAAATCCAGAACTCATCTTTATAAACATACAAGATACCACTTTGTAAATGTGTCAGAATATGAAAGGGTTTAGGATAAATGACTTCAGCAGACATAAATGGTGTTTACAAATATCAGCTAATCCCACTTAACAGCTGATGGGAGTCAGGTGGGAAGAGAGAAAAGGACTGACAAGATGTCATCCCTTTGCAAAATGAGGAAAAAGCCTTCCAGGACATGGAAGGAGCAGCTCAGAGTTCAGATTTCACAAATATAGGATGTATACAGAGAGCCTAAAAAACCCAACCTTTTTCTTATGAAAAAGATTCCCGGCATTTTATTACAAGTCCTTCCTTTATGTAACATAGGGATAACAGTAAAATACCAAACTGACAGCTCTCTGAGAAATCATTTAACCAATACTGCCATCAAGTGTTCTCTGTATGTATTAGCTACGTATTTCTCTGTTACTGCATCTTGGTCACCCAGGTAAGTATGGGGACCAAAGGCTCCATCAACTGTTTCTCCATACCAACATATTTCAGCCGAAGCTATCATCATCACTGTACCAGTAAACCACTTGTAGTTTGAATGCTTTTGATGAGGTTAGACAGCTTCAGGCAAAAATCCAGAAGTCTGGGGATGTCAGGAAGCAGCAATACCCTAATTTGCTCATTTGGTGGTTATTTCCTCTACAGAACAGATGGAGCAGCTCAAGTATGATGCCCACAGAGAGGCTTGTCACATTATAAGTATCAGTCTGTGCCAGCAGGAGGACTGCAGGGTAATCCAAATTTTAGCTCAGAGATTAAAATGAGCAGACAGGACCGAAGCACATGTTGAGAGGAGATCAACCATTGGAAAGCACTTACACATCATGAGTTAACTACCTCTGCAACTCATTCTCCCTGCCTCCAAAGCATATTTGCTATACGTCTTCTGACCTTAGGCCACGTGCAGATTTTGACACATAGATCCAAGTGAGGAAGACTGCCCACCCACTTTCTTACTACCAGGTATTTAGACCCAGTGTATAAGAAAACCACTCCCCCTTTGCTACACAAGAAATACCACACTCTTAAGGACAGCAGGGTACAAAAAGTGTTAATGCATTAGCAGTACACAACATATAATCCAGTGGTGAGACTGACAAAGCTTTAAGAAGATTCTTCAAACAAGTCAGCCAATAAATACTGAGTAATGTAGAAATGCTCATTTGGATGGGCAGGACAGGATATGCTTCTCCTGAACTTTATTTCAAGGAGATTAGTTGGAGCCCAGAAATAGGTATCACTTTCTGATTACAGAAGCCTCTTATATTCATCATTACAAGCATCTTCTGTGGCTTATTTAACATGCATAAAGAATTCTCTAATTACACAATTCTTTTCTAAACCGTTCTAGAGCTAACTAGGATAGTTAGCTCCCTAACTATTTTGGAATCTTCCTTTCTTGCCAAGAAGTGGGATCACTGGCATAGCGTTGCTCAAGGCACACATGGTAACATGACACAAAAAAAGCAGATGTGAAAGACAACTTAAAAAAAGTTAGGAGACATGGAGCAGCAGCAACGACAATTTGACATGCAGAGTCATAACCTAAAACATAGTTAATTATATTGTCTTAGTCCGACAGGACTTAATAAAGGAAAGTCTGAGGTGAAAATGCTATTCTGTCAAGGAAGACTCAAGATGAGATGAAAGCCAATTCTACAGTTTAAACACATGGTCACACTCCTAACATGAATGTGACCCATGTGCTTGCATAACAGGGCAGGTTTCTTTTATGCTTGTTGGGAAAAATAAAACATTTCAGCCAGTGACCAATACCATACACTACTATTGCTATAATTTAAATGCAAGTTTTCAGTTACTAGGAGAAAATATTTCTAAGTTCGAGAAGAATATGTGAAAATACTGCTAGATCTGTGCTCTTGCTCAAGTAAGTGCATCTTGGCTCCAGGATACAAACGGAACTCCTGTGAATTGATTTATAGCAGCCAAACTTGCTTTGGTGAAAGGAAACAGCAAGTGGTGGTGGTAGTGTTCCCCACAGCAGGAGATAATTTCATTTTGTTGATTTTTATGGAACTGTTGCTTCAGATTTCTAAGACAAGTGATGTTGGAAATCATTTTTAGAGCCCATCAGCATAATTTCTTACTTGATGTGATAGGAAGGCACTAGTTGTCATGCCACAATCTGATTCTGCAACCACCAGGGAAGCAAAAAAAGCATGTCTGATGGGGAAAAAAAGGATTGTTTTTAAAATTACAGGCCATACAGGCACTGCCTTGCAAACAAGCCAAGAATTCTGCTTACAGGACTATTTAGCAAGTGTTTTTGCACAAACCAAAGAACAAATACTTGTAAACAACTACAGAAAGGAATCTAGTTAAAGTATGAAGGCTGATTACATAAATATTGTTAAATGTAACATACTACTCACCTGCAATTGTATGTGCATACAGTCTGCTGCCAAAAGTAAAAACATGTAATTCATACAGCTTGGCAATTTTTTCCAGGAATTCCTTACAATGAGGGCGCAACCGAGTATGCAACATAGGCTCACCTCGACCTAACTGGAAATGAAATATTCCCTAGAAGAAAAAGCATGTTTCATATTATCAAAATACCAAACAAAAACGCCAGCATTCCAGAAGTTTCCTCTTCCATCACTTCCACTACTTTTATTTGGTCTGACTAGGCTAAAGCAAGTTTCAGCCACAAAGATTATGTGGATGAATAAAATCCAAAGCACATTCTTGCTCTGTGCCAGGCAGACCAACACTAAGTTTTTGAAATGCAGGAAGCTGCACTGTTGAAAAGTTTATGATCAAGGTAACTTTCCTTCAAATCTTTACTTACAGCAAACCAATCTGAAAAAAAAATAACTTGAGAAATTTCTTAGAAAGTTCAGGATCTTGCTCCAATCAGTACTACTCAGTCAACCTCACTCAGATCAGTGAACTTCACTCAGATGGCTTCAGTACATATTGAGCTCAGATAAAGACTTTGTTGGATGAAAAAGTGTTGTGCCTGTGGAAGCACACTATCAGATAGCAAACCAGGAAGGAAGTTTGCAGATAAAGGTCCCAGTCAAAAATCTCAAAATCTTTTAAAAAAAAGTTTTTCTTCAAACCATGCATTTATACAGATGAAGACGTAGCCTTTCAAATACACAAGGTATTTTAATCTTTAAACTGAATATTCACTGTTCCCCTTCCTCTCGATTGCAAAGTACATTTACAGCTTGTTTTTTGCTAGCAGGTGTGAACATACGCTGAACATACTGGACATGTGAGAATGGCAAGTGGAAAAAAAGAGGAACCAAGCAACCGCAGTTTGCATGACACCAGAGTTTGAATTTGCATCCTCCTGTACAAGACAGCGTAGACACATTCCAACATGTTTCTTGTTTTAAAGTTTCCAAATTGGAAATGTTACAAGCCAATAGTCCCTATCGGTTCAATGATAAGTGTTTCATGAAGAAATTAAACAGCAACACCCAAACTCCCCCTGAAAAACTGAAGAGAAAAAAAAAAGTCACTAGACATATTCATGGAATGACAGACGTAGTAACACACAGGATTATCCCAAAGGGGACTTTGAACACTAATTCACTATAACCGCCTCAGACTTGGAGGGGAAAAAAAGTCTCATTACTGAGTGGTCAGCTTGTTTTTGGTCAGAATTGCAGAGGAAGGAAAGCAGAGATTAAAAATAGCTACCTGAAACTTCTCGCTTAAAGTGACTGGAATGGAAAAGTGCAGGAAAGCATAAATGGAAGAAAGAAAACTGTCAATTTAAATGTAGAGAAAAAAGGAACATATTTCAGAAGACTTATTTCTCATTTTCTGTTATTCTTCAACTACAATTTTACCTAACCACAGAATGTTTTCTTAAAGAACCATCATCTAAATATTGTTAGAAATACTGCTGTTGTTACTTTGGCTTGAAAGTTAACACCAAATACTTACCTTATTAGACATTTGTTGGCAGTGCTGTTCTGTAGTGTGGATCAATGTCTGGTCCAAATCTACCATGAGCACCAGTTTTCGATTTCGATGTAGTCGCTGTTGATCTTCTCTTCCTAGCTGCTCAGCTTGCTGTGACAAAATATTTACAACTAAGCTTAGCTTAGAAGATATTAAATTAGGTTTATTGCCTTTTGTGTATTGTAAACTTGAGAAGATGTTCTTCTACAAACTAACTGCATAAGAAATGATGCTTCAACATAACTGTAGTGATGGCAGCTTTGTCAGCAATTGTTCTATAGGAAAAAAACCCAAAACAAATGTATTCCCAAGTCTACTCTCAGATCTTTGTGACACTAGTAACTCTTAAAAATGATAAACTCAACGCAACAACTTCCAAATTTAATATAAGTAACCACCAAATTAATTGAAGGCCAAGAGTCTTTAAACAAAATAGCAGTAGCTTTGGGGTACACAAAGGACAAGTTCATCAGTAGGTCCAAAAACTTTGGCTGCTGTGTTCAGCAATTTTGTACCAACTAGGTACAATACGGCTGACAACACTAGGCTGAGTATAAAACTGAAGCTGCTAAAGGCAGAAATAACTATAATGGTCAACCTAAGATGAAAGAATATATGACTTCAGACATAAATAGTTAGACTATGTAGTTCTATGTGGGCACCGACATCAAAGACCTTGCGCTCCAGTAAATCTGAGCCGAAGTGTGCATATTTACAAACTTTCAAAGTACCAGATTAAGCTCTGTGTTCACTTTAACCACTTCTGACAGCAAGCCGCAGTGTTACCCATGAGACGGCTAAACTTAAAGGCAAAGTTAAGTGGAGCGTTATGAACAAGCAGGAGTCAAGTGCAAACTGCCCTTTGAAACACTCCTCTATGATGGGGCACTTCTAGCTGCTTATATTTTCACTTTTCTTCTCATTGGTGTTCTCTGAAGAGTTACAAAAAAAAAAAAAAAAAAAAAAAGAAAAAAATACAGGTAAAAAAAAAGTATCAAGTTGGTAAGGAAGATAAAATGTTTATCTTCAAAATAAACATGCTTTTTCCTCTAAAGAAACCGAGGGATGAAAAGCATATTTTGGTAACTCAGCTGAATGGAATATTTGAAAAATCATTAAATAAGTTTTACCTGAAATACATGTAAGTTGCAAACAAACTAGCTTTACTATATCTAGTGAGACCAATTTCAAGGTGAAGGGTGAAGCTAGGCTTCAAAGACATTGCAAGCTTCAAACACATTTCAGCTAGTGGAAACTGAATTTTCCACAAACTGCTCATTCTTGGAGACAAAACCATTAAAGTACTAAGTTTTCAGGCTGCTGTCACAGAATTGCCATCTTTTCAGTGCACAGCTCTAAAAAACCACTATAAAATCCCATTAACAATCAATCTGCGTTAGGGTAAACACACAAAAACCCTGGGCTACTGATGTTCAACACCAAATTCCTCTTCAAAGGGAAGCCACACTTTCTTTATGAAGTATATACAATGTTGAATAAACTCCTATAATCAAGCTTCTCAACTGTGGAGCTACAGTGAAACGTATGAATAAAGAAAGCATGACGGTACTTACCTCAGAGCTAACTTTCAGTTCTGGGACACTGTGAACCATAGACACAGTTGCTGTGGATAATGGCACATTCTGCTTTCCATTCTTGCTTCGTATCCTAACCACGCAGGGAAAAGAAGCATCAGAAGAGAGCAATAGTTTAGTGAAAAGTTGAACACACTAAAAACTGTAGTATCAAACTAGTCACCACCAAAAAACTGTGATTAAAAAAAGCTATTTTGACTAATACACTAATTCAAATTCTTGCTAATGCAAGTTACTGAACAAAACGGAGAAAGAGATCAAAGCAGCTCACCATAAAAACCTTGCAAAAAGTCACTGTAATTAGTTGTGCTTCCACATAATTATTTCAAGAAAAATGACACTAAGATGAAACAGACAGCTTATAAGTGTTTTCTAATGCCAATCAATGCATAGATAACTACCAAACTACTCAAACTTAAAAGTACTCCTTTCCTTTTTTTACAATCACTCAGCATGCAATTATCTACTTTTCTCCAAGATAGACTGTGAAATAAATTTAAGCAAAGGACAGGCAAAGGTATTCTTTACGCATAACAGAGACTTACATGTGACTGCTGCTTCAAGAAAAGCATCCAAAAAAATCCCCAAACATGCTTTTCCCTTCAGCACAAACAGAATGAGGTACTATGTGTGTGCCTGTATTTATTTTATTTATGTGTATATTATACACACATACAACCTTACTCATATACATACCCATAAGATACATAGATGCAGGTATATACAGATAAACATTAATACATACAGAATAGGTACCATCCTCAAATATATATGAGAGGGAGTGTCTGTGTGTATGTACACACACAAATATGAAATTCATTGAAAACTGACCAAGTAACCCCACATAGTGTCAGTATCGCTAGCTTCCAGTTTACACAGATCAATTTGTTGTGAACTCTGATACCTAATTTTAAAGACATTATTTACAGTTCACCAACATTAAAAATACTACTGTAGAAATTTTGTCCTCTGTGACACATGCACATCTTCTAATTCTCCCAAGTACCTGTTCTACCAAGGACAAAATTTGGTATTAGATCTACAGACAGAGTTAAACTTCTCCCAGTTTCCACTTCATGACAAGCAAGCTCCTGAGAAAAAAACCATGTTACTGAGCTGTGTTGAGGCAGACACAATCATGGACAGATATGCTTTTACTGTATCATAGTGTTTGGAAGCATTGATACCCAGAAAAAAAGAGATGGATTTCATTTGGTCCAAAGTTTACATTTTAGCATGTTGCATCCTTTGCTTCAGAGTTCAGAACACTTCTTATACATAATACTGAATGGTACTTTAAATGAGCCTTTAAAAAAAGATGACCTGCTTTCAGACCATTTGTTGCATGAGCGTAAGAATTGTTTAACAGAAAGGACGTACCACTAACACCCAACGAGGTGGCAGTGAACTGGCTGTACTCACTTTTCTTTAAGCAAGAAAAGCATTGATGCTTTTGAATTGCCTTCTGATATAGGCTCAGCAGACCTAACACATTCTTGCAGATGTATAAGCCATTTTGCATAAATGAAGACATCTGAAGTAGAGGAGTATTAATTGAGAAAACTGAATTCACCACATACGCTGAATTTATTTAGATTTTTAGTGAAATAATAGTAGTATAGCAATATTTAGATGTGACTGTATTCGAACCTCAAATCAAGTATTCATTCAGGGCAGGCAAAGCCCTATTCAGTGTTATCCTAACTTTTTTGTTAGGTTTTTTGTTTTGCCAAATGATACTTGTTTACAAAATATTAACAGTCAGCTTTTCATTAAGGGTTATATCCAACCATTAACTGGGCTACATATTGCATAACATTTTCGATATTCAGTCCACTTGTGCTGGTTTATGCAATAATGTTCATAAAATAATTCTTAATAATGAGTATAAATTAAAATGAAACCAAAGTATTTCCTTCCAAATGAAATGAGCATGCAACATTCATTTCTAAAATCCAGGCTACTATACAGTCCATTTTGGAAAACAGCTGTTGAATTAGTAATTTGATATGCCTAAGAAACATTCTCTTTACCAAATGTATTAGCAATGAAGCCGAGCAAAAAAGAAATACAGTCATCTTTTGCATTTGCTTTCTTTTTGGCCTGAGGCTTAAATTCCTTCAGTTCCACAGCAGAATATTTCACAAAAAAATTGAAAACAGTACTGAAGCCTGAAATTGAAAGCACTGGAGACAAGCTAGCTCCCATTCAGACACAGTACAAATGAAGCAAGGTCAGATAAATGAGACTGGTATTACCTCACAGCTATTTACACCTGCACAGATAAAACTCTCAGGTTTTTTAAGTCACAGTTGACACACCTTACAGCTCTCAACCTCAGTTATAAGTACATAGAAAGCAAAGTCGGATATACTGGGATGATAATTTATGTCTGTATGCATGCTCTTTACATTTTCTACTTAAGGTAGTAAGTTACCCTACATTTATCTCCACAGAAAGAGAGTGTGCACAGTTACTAAGTCATAAATTTGTAACATGAACTGTAATTCAAGTACCCACACAGCATCATCTTCACCCATATTCCTAGTTATGAATCCCTGTAATGGCTAAAAGGAAATAAAGTTCTAAATAATGTGTATCTGTGACTACAGTGACATATAAGGAGAAAGAGGGCACATTATATTTGAAAATTTCAGAGTATCAAGACAAGTGCCTTTTGTAAATAGCAAAAGTAAATTAAGACACTTTGCAACAGTGGCACAGATCTTGCCTATTTCCTCTTCATGTGTTGGTTTTATCCACAAAGAACATAGATTCCTGCCTACAAGCCGCAATTTTTCAGTAAAGAAATACACTTTATTAAATGATTACACTATTAATAATGCGATCAAGAATTAATATATTCAGACCACTCAACTTTAAACAACAACTTCATGAGCCAATCTCAAGAGGGAGAGAGATTTTTTTTTTTTTTTAAAGCAAATGTGAGTATGCTGAAATTTAACTTCTAGAGAAAACTCCCTCTCAACTTTCCTTATAGTAGACCTACTTATGTTAAGCGGCATGAATACTATTCTCCCTCCCTACTGGTATCTACAACTTCACAGATATCCTTATAGGTATGATTCACAACTACCAAGACTGAGAGCAGAGAAGCAAAGAAGTAAATGACAGAAGGAAGAGCCTGAATCCCTAATCACAAGCAAGGAGAAGTTGGAAAAGAGCCAAGAATACTCACTGAGTCAAGTCCTGGCCACATTCTGCACACAAGCCTTTCATCACAACAGGATGGCTGCATCCTTCCAGTCTCACCAAGACACCTCTGAAAAAGAAGTAGGCATCCCATTTATTGCAGGCTGATTTCAGACACTCTGATTAATGACTGCAGATTGAAAAGAGTTCAAAGAATAATTTCCAGTTATGATTTGAGTGCCAGCCCCCTAAGAAACATTCCCAGAACATGGGGAAAAAGACACTGAC
Source organism: Aviceda cuculoides (assembly GCA_035590195.1). Taxonomy (NCBI): domain Eukaryota; kingdom Metazoa; phylum Chordata; class Aves; order Accipitriformes; family Accipitridae; genus Aviceda; species Aviceda cuculoides. The sequence goes on along the minus strand of JAVJGG010000030.1, from coordinate 25,320,573 downwards.
TAAGTATTCAAATTATTCAATTTCGCATCTTTAAAAGTCACCAAAACATATATTAATGTCAGTTTCTAACCTTAGTGTAGCAAAGAAGTTCAGTGTATTAACAAAACAAGCATTGTTTGTCCAGAAACAGTTTACATTCAATTAGATACAACTCCCCATTAACATGCTACTGAGCCACACAGTAATGAAAATCACATATGGAAACTTTAGAATCACAGAATCATTTAGGTTGGAAAAGATCTTTAAGATCATTGAGTCCAACTACAAACCTTACACTACCAAGTCCACCACTAAGCCATGTGCCCAAGCACCACATCAACACGTCTTTTAGATACCTCCAGGGATGGTGACTCCACCACTTCCCTGGGCAGCCTGTTCCAATGTCTGACAACCCTCTCAGTAAAGAAATT
>JAVJGG010000030.1:25304300-25320044 GCA_035590195.1 Aviceda cuculoides | reverse complement strand
TGAGGTCTCCCCTCAGCCTCCTCTTCTCCAGACTAACCAGCCCCAGCTCCCTCAGCCGCTCCTCATCAGACTGGTGCCCCAGGCCCCTCACCAACTGGGTTGCCCTTCTCTGGACACGCTCCAGCACCTCCATGTCTTTCCTAGAGTGAGGGGCCCAAAACTGAACCCAGCACTCGAGGGGCAGCCTCACCAGTGCCCAGTACAGGGGAACAAGTTCTATAGTAGTTTAATCTTATTTTATTATTTTCTTGTGTCAGGGCAGAAACATGCATCGCTTCAGTCTTCTCACAAAACTATTTCATTTTTTTGATCCTTAAGCCTTGGATTGCCACATTTTAAAATAAAGATATGCAAAAGGATATTTTATTCTTTCTTCCAAACAATGCCCAAAACAAACCAGAAATTAGCGCTTGAAATGCAGAGGAGTGTGACGTACTATTCCAAACTCCTTAGAAGACAAAGTCTGCTTTGTCGAATGATCCAACTGAAGTACTCCTTTGTTCAAATTAAGTTCTCAAAATTCGGGGTCTTGAAAATATTGTCATTTATTTTCTCTCAATTACTTGAACAGTCATGACAAGACACTTCTACTATTTTCTTCAATACAGTTGAAGAAGTTGATCTTTCAGACTAAGCTTTTTTTTAAAAAAAAACCCCAAACCTCTAATAAGTAGATATAGTTCAACCACTACAAAATTTCCCCAGCCCTGTGACCATGAGCTGTAGCATCTCTCTAATATTTTAGAAAAATAAAAAAGTCAACCAGCTAAAAAAAAAAAAAAAATCCAAGCTCTTTCATAAACTGGTTATAGTGTTTCTCTTTGGCTTCAAATCTGCATTGTAATAAGCAGACAGCACCAGAAGGAAAACTGGTTTGTATGCTCAAATCTCCCATCCACTTTCCAAACGACACCTGCAACTGCTTACCTCCAGTGTGTCATTTGTTTCTCTATGACCAGAAGACTGATGACTCTACTAAGAAAACTCCAGTTGATGCCCACACAGAAGGTTTTTTCCTCTTTGAGAATAAAAACTAGATTCAGGTCAGGTTTAAAGAGAAGTCTCCACAAGCTACCGTACTACCAGTATTCCCATTCACAAAAGTACAGGACTATTCCCTTCTGACTGGCAGTCATCATCTGCTTGAAAACTACACCACCTCTTTCTGTGTAAGCATTTTAGATCTCCTTTTTTAAATGCGGCATGTATTTCACAGAAAACAAATAAGTAGTCAGTCTTGGTTTTGTACAAGAACTGCACAAGAGACAAGCTATTTTTGTGGCCCTTCACTATTGGCAATTTACTCTGATTTAGTTCTCTTCTCATCCCGCTACGTTTGCGGGAGTTATTTCATTTAACTCTTCTTCTCCTCCCTCCCTTTGACAATATGTCTGTCTTGCTGTTTTTTACCTTGATCCGTTGCTAAGCTCCTTTTTAGGCTGCCAACTCACACTAAGGACCATGTCAGAATTGCTCATCTTCAAACTGTGTTCAGTGCATGAATCTGAAATTACAGACACCTAAAAGGCCAAAAAAACCCCATGATACAAGCTACACAAATGTGCGCAAGAGTTTACAATGACCGAGTTTTTACCCCAATTTAATCGTTTTTCAACAGTTCAGGAAAAAAGTCTTTCAATGCCAGCTTAGAAGCCAAAACATCTTCAGGCATTCTCTACTTTGGATCCGAGGTAACGTCACACTCCAGGAATGTGACAGAGGAGCTGGTATACTCCTGGGCTGAGGTATGATTCAAATTAGGACATGCAAGAGTTTCCATTCATGTATAGGTACACATCATCTTATCCTTTTGATTTTAACAGAGCAGAGATTCTTAAAAGAGAATTAGAGTTCTAAATTATTCATCCATATTGCTCCTAAACAGCACCTCTATACCTTAGCACATACCAAACAGCACGGCTAAGTATCACTTCTGCCCCTGCACATTTAAATATGACCAGAACACCTAATTTTATGATGCTTGCTGGAGATAAAAAGTACACGATACCAGGCCCTCTGTCATACCGTTCTCTGTGATATCTAACCCAAAGGACAAGAAGAACTCCAGAGCACCGGCAGACTTCTGAGCACCATACAACCAAGCTGGTCAAGTTTTAAGTACAACTGTCGGAATCTTAAGCAGACTTCTCTCAGGGGAAAAACCCAGACAACTGACATACTACTTAATGCCACACAAAGGCCTGAACTCTGCTAAGGCTTAAGCATACTTAAATATTTTACCCTCTTAAATTTTAGCACATACACTTTAATTACTAAAAAGGAAAATACTGTAGAAGAACAAGCATGGAACTCAAAGTAAAACGACTTTTGTATATTTCAGAACTGGAAACACTCCTTTTACTGTTGAAATGAGGGATTTTCAAAGTATAATGGCCAAGATCCAAGACAATTATCAGACAAGAGCAAGCTGAATCAAAGCATGCATGTCTATTTTTAAATGGCTGCATATACCAAATAGGGGTTCAGGTTTCTGCTTGTACTCTTCTCTGGGTCATGAGCAAAACCCACTTAAAGAGCAGAGCCACTCCCTACTCCATTTCTGGAGAGAAGAAACAGATTCCCCCCACCCCAGTCCGCAGTCTGAAGAATTACAATGCATTCTACTGCTGGCAGCATTAACAGCATCTTCTTCCTCTTTCTCCCCAAACTTCTCCAGGACCCACTTGGTGACAAGCAGAGCTCATTGGCTACTTCTACAATAATCTTCCAAGGAAAACTGCCGCAAAAGAGGCAAATCTTTTTCCAGTTTTACAAACTGTCACAACTGTGCAAGTCAGCCAGGCAACTGGGGAAGAGCCGTCAGGCTGTGAAAGGCACACGTTTTTTGGGGGGTGGCCGTGGAGGGGGTATGTCATCCCAATACCCACCCTGATAGCCAAAGGACTGCAACAGGACAGTAAACTGCCCACACGGTTTCTTTTAAGTAACAAAATACAATGGGATTTAAGTGAAACTTGAACAAGTAAATAAGGAAACCTACTCTAGGATCTTATTCACATTCTTTCCAGATGTGCTTGTAAATAAGAAACAGAGACACTAGGTGTGCCACTATAGCAAAATTTAATTTTGTTGCAATGATCATGGATAGGGACAGACATTTACTAACGGCCTCAGGATGCAGATGACCATAAGCCTGTCACTGTTCTCCCAGCAATTCCACATTTTGACTGTTTTTAAAAACAAGTCTTTTAACAATATCTGCTTTTAATCAGCAGCATGGAAAAGGAAGAAAAAAAAAAAAAAAAGGGAAAGCTTTCATGAAATCCAATACGAGCATTTTGCTTCTATTAACAGAGGAAGTCAATGCCTTTGCTAATTCTAAGGCCTGGTCATTAGTGCTGACTCCAAATGTAAGAACTTTGGATCAAGCACAACCAGGGCTGTGGTTCCCAGTAGGTTACTTACAGTTGGAAAGCCAGGACATAAAGTTCTCTTAACTATGCTACAATTTGCCACTCCTCAGTTGCAGCAACCAGTTAAATGGATCACTGGAGTGAACCCAGGATGAATGAAGAAGTTTTATTATTTTTTAAATCTGTTTTTTCAGCATGATCTAACACTTCCAGCACCAAAGAACGATGGCAGCAAGCACACGAGTTACAGGAGTCACAGGAGCAAGAACTTCTTGAGCTAGCTTACCACAGAGGAGAACACCTACCTGCAGCTGGGGGGGTCAGCCAGCAGCAGCACACAGGTACAATGGCCAGGAGATAGCTTTTCGGGAAAAAACTACAAATAGCTGTACCTTAAGGGTACCCAGCATAACAGGATAACAGATAGGTTATCTCAGTTATTCAAAAGTAGTCTAACTTGAGCGTACGTTAGCCATGGCCTTCTATTACAGCTTGGCTCCACTTCCAGAGGCAACTGCTCCAACAGCTTGCTGCCAAAGAAAGGCAATGGCTTACTTTCTTCTTGCCCCCACCCTCGTGTTTCCTCTGAAAGCCCAGCCCTTCCTTTGGCACTTCCAGAAAGGACTATTTCAGTACCTTGGGAGGTAGAAGAGCTGACCAGCCCCATCCAGGTTTGCTGCTGGGTTTATAGAGTCAAAGCAGCTGAAAGAGGAGTCCAGCAAGTGTGACTGATGGACTGTCCTGGTTTCAGCTGGGACAGAGTTAATTTTCTTTCTAGTAGCTGGTACAGTGCTATGTCTTGGGTTCAGTAGGAGAAGAATGTTGATAACACACTGATGTTTTCAGTTGTTGTTAAGCAGTGTTTAGACTAAATCAAGGATTTTTCAGCTTCTCCTGCCCAGCCAGCAAGAAGGCTGGAGGGGCACAAAAGAAGTTGGGAGGGGACACAGCCAGGACAGCTGACCCAAACTGACCAAAGGGGTATTCCATACCATGTGATGTCATGCCCAGTATATACACTGGGGGAGTTGGCTGGGGGTGGGCATCGCTGTTCAGGAACCAACTGGGCATTGGCTGGCAATTAGTGAGCAATTGCATTGTGCATCACTTGTTTTTTATATTCCAGTCCTTTTATTATTTTGTCAATTTATTATTGTTACTATTATCATTATTAGTTTCTTCCTTTCTGTTCTATTAAGACTGTTCTTATCCCAACCCACAAGTTTTACTCCCCGCCCCAATTCTCTCCCCCATCCCACTGGTAGCAGGGAAGCGAGTGAGCAGCTGCCAAATTTACTGGCTGGGGTTAAACCATGACAGATAGGAAAAGATCAATGGTGCAAATGTTTTTACAAACAGGGCTAAGACTGGGGGAGGACAGAGGCAGTTTCAACAAGTCACATTTTCTCCCCACAGTAACGAGGCCACTTTGTTAGCATTTATCTTACCTATGTGTTCCAGACTAGCTTGAACATCTCCATCCACGGATACGTAAGTTTCATTTATTATCTTAACAAAGTCTGTTTCAAAGAACTATGCACTGGCATAGAAAATACAGCACAATTTTCCAAATATGTGAATGGGAAAGCAGACACAAGTTACAAGACGAAGCTACTGCCCTGCACTTGTATCTCACGGTATCTGTCAAAAGCCAAGAGACTGCTGGATTTCCTCAGATCCATTTGAGATAAAGAAAGATATCAAATACCACAAGAGTCACATAGCCCAATTTGTCATTGTGATCATTTAAAGCCGCTGTCCTCAATCTCATGCCGTATGCCCCTGCAATTAGCATTAGAAGATATAAAACCATACTAATGCAGCAAAATGAGATTCTGGTGTACAGGTGAACAGAAGCCACTGCCCAGGTTCTGCAGCATGCTCAAGGGAATGTTACTGGCAAGTTGTCAAGGGGTAAAAATACCAAATGAACACATCTCAGATCAATGATTATTAATACCAACTGTTTTTGAATCAACCAACTGATCTAGAACAAATACAAGTACAGAATCTTTTAGCTGTCATAAGACTAGAATGGCAGACAGATTAAGTCTGATTCAACTTAAAGCCTGCTTCTACAGTTTTAATTTACTCAAATTTGTGAAACACTTGACATTTTTGTTGGCTTATATCAGAACAACGTTTTGTGGTATGTGGCTGCAGCATTTAGAACCACTACAAAAAGCCCTCAGGCCCAATTTACATCAAACCACAGCCTCTGTTACATAGGATGCTGGTTTCATAGCAAGGATTTTTCAAAGCCTTAATCACCTTGAAATCACCACGTAAGAGTAAGTAATTCCTTAGATATTTAACCATTGGAGTTATTTATTTATTTAACTCTCATCAATATCTGTGAAGAAGCAGAGAGAGTCCTTGAATAATTGATTAAAAATACCAAGGATGACAAGTACAGATGGCCCTTGCTGCTACAGGCAACCCATGGCCTACAGCCTCTTCCAGATGTTGCAAGAAACTTGTCTCATCAGTTCTCTACAGAAGCCACTTGACTTACACTCAAGGACAAGCAAGCAGAGAAGGCTGTATTTCAAATATGTGTAAGCTCCAAAGGTCTCACTCAACCAAGTCAGCCATTTTGATAAAACCCCCAAAACCAAACACAAAACCTCCAAAAACCACACCCTATCCTAGCATGATGCAGACATCAAGGTAAAGACACATTTGTAATTACAACCGTATAATAACAGCTGCTGCAAGCAGTAGGTCATAGAAAGCATAGTTCACACTTCAAGGCGTCATTTCAACTCTCCAAAGCTAATGGGGAAATCATGGGCCTTGATAATTTTTTTTTTCTATTAAGCACAAACTGTTCACAATTATGAGTTAAAATGTGCATGAACTTCAAAACATTTTAGAGCAGAAAAGCTGAGAAGTAATTTTTCTTTTACCTTTCAGGCAAAGTATCTGTTCAGGTTTAGACAGACATGGGTTATGAACGCCAAGAGAAACTTCGGCCCAGAGCTTCTGGATTTTATTTATAATCCAAAAGATATCTTAAGCACAAAGTTAGACTATTTCCATGATTTGCAAGCCTTTAAGAAGCATTTCTGTTTATTTCTGAAGAAGAGTTTGGCACTACAAGGAAGGAGGTGACCCTCTCCTACTTTCCACACGCAACTCTATGGGCAGCTTCTTACACATTTCAAAATGCCACTGTTAAAAGTTAACAGTGTACAATAAAAAGGTACAAAAGAAAGCAGATGAGTTTGCAGTGCCTTTTATATAAAATCTAGTAAATCTTTTGAAGATGATTTAAAACTTTTTTATTTTATTTAGAACATTTTTAACTAAAATCTTATTTGGGAGAATTCAAAACCTTCTTTTTTTTTTTTTTTTAAAGGTAAAGGTAGGAGTATAGTTCTCCACACTTTTACAGAACCTCCCTTCAAAACAATGAAGTTCATACAGAAGGAATTCAAAGGTACAGAGTTAAGAGCTCATGTCTAACTTGTTTCTTTAGTATTAAGTAGTACTTCTAACAACAGCAAAAGAAAATAGGCTGTCACATCTCAATAATTCACTGAAGCAGCAAACGGGTCTGCAGTCTGTCCCCCCAATCATTATTTTCAACTATTGACATGACTGTTTTATGCATTTGCGTTTCTATTGCCACCTCCCTCCAGCTACAGTGTTATCAGTCATGCAGCACTTCCCAAATGCATGCAGCACAATTCCAGTTGAGAGTTGAGGAACTGCATCTAACAGTGCATGGCCAGAAAAACTGGAAAATTACTTCTGTGTTCTCACACACGTTAATTTTCTTAACTGAAGAGATGACTATCACTTGAAGCAGTAGCAATCAAAGTGAACGCAAGTCCTTTGACCCCTTGACTACACTTAACATCAGAACTTTTCGCTAACTATAGACGCATCATTGGAAGAGCCCCATGGGACTTCAAACTGCTGACAGCATCTCTAAGAGGTATTTGCAAATTCTACACACAAACATTACAGCAATAGTCTAATCAATGCCAGTTACAGCTGGAAACATAACACATATCATAGCCAGCTTCCTTCTACCACATAACACATCTTAGAAAAGTGGGAATTATGCAGGGTATAAAAGATTAACTATTAAAATCTAAAGACAGTGAACCATACCCGTGGTTTTAATATGAATACCCAGGATTTTCATTGTTACACTAGAGAAGGTATTTCATTTTTCATGATTTCCCCTCTCTTAGCATTTCATGAATCCCCTGCCATCAGCACCTGCTTGTGTAAGAATCACAGGGCAAAAGCAGTTAAGTGATATGGGTTTAAAAAAAAAAAAAAGGAAACTACTTCACTCACAAAAAAAGCTGGCAAGGGAAGAATAAGGCATGGTACAGCTCCTAAGGAAATCTACTTGCAGCTTTCAAAGGAAACATATTTACAAAGCTTACATTATCCCAGTGTCCATTTCCTAAACCATTAAGTGTAGCTTTTTAGCGCACACACACACTTCAAGATGAGTTCCTTGGTTCATCAACATCCACTGACAGCAGGATCAAAAATCTAAGTAATCCAAATCTATACATGGCATATATATACACATATATATGATGAACACTGCCAACCTAATTGGCATTTATCCAAAAAGCTGAAGTGGCAGAGTGGTGACTGTACATCCTTCTAATTGACAGAACAATAATTAACCTAAAACTGCAGTTTTCTCAAAGCACACTTCAACTTTCACATCAGTTAAAGAACAGTAGTCACAGCTGAACTGCTGCAAGGCCAAGCTGAACAGACTTGGTTTGCCTTCTGCATCTGCAGGCCCACATCTAGAGAAACAGCTAGAGACGAACACCAAAACAGCCTGGACACCAAAGCAGAGAAAGATGACTGAGAAGGAGACAGTTTGACAAACACACAGAGCTGGCAAAGATATAGACATGTTTTTGGCTTATTCCTGTGTCTAAGAAATCTGGGACGATCCTGTGATCTCTCCCCCTCTGTCTTAGAAAGCTGCATCTTTTAATAGAGAACATTAAACCTTCTCCAAACATTTAATCACCTTCTCCATTAGAACAAGACACTTTTAAGCAATCACCGTTCCTTTGTCTGCTACTTCCAAACAACAAATAAAATCAGAAGAGGTTTACAGCAGGATGCAGAATCCTCACGTCTAACAGCTTCCTCCCCGGCTTTCCCTATTTGGATACTGTGGCAAACAAAAAAGCCACAAAACTTTTATCTTGACACTACCTTCTGCATATGTTTTCCTCTGGGACTTGCTGTTAAGCCAAACAAACACACTTATACAGGAAAATTCAATAACTCTTAACACCCTTAAAAGCGATTAAGAACGAGACTGTCATAAGTTACGCAGCAGCTCCACATTCAGCAACAGCCACATGGCATCACATGCTGTCGGGACACCCAAAAGTGTCAAATGAGCCCAGAATCCCAACAAACGCTCTGAAAGCAAAGCACAACAGTTTAGAAGGCTGCTCAACATAGAAAGGGGAAGTATTATGAATAGCTGTAAAGTTACCTGGAAAGTTAATTAAGTTCCCTTCTTGTTCAGCAATGCCTTCCTTGGCTGCAACTGCTCACCCAGCCTCTCCTGTGAGCGGGGATTCACGCAGTTCACTCCACTAAGCTTGCACCAAGACCTTTTGCTTTACACACCAGTTGAATGCTGCAAAGTTTTAGATGTAATTTTTAAACTAGGAAGCACTACAATGCAAACAAATGGGCATTAGTCAGTTCTACTCTAAATGTCTAAATCGCTGCCTTATTCTACAGTTTTGAGAAAAACCGTTGTAGAAAGGCAATTTTTTTTTTTCTTTTAAGATTATTAGTGAAATAGTGGCCTGGCAATATCCCATCTTTCTCGTAAAAAAGGACATACTATAAAAAAATTGATGCGTTTGTAAGAGGTAATCTACATGGTATACTGCCACCTTTTACACAGTAATACACAAAGTAGAAAAGTCCTTCTGGATTTAGATAGTTCTCTTGAATGGTGTCTTGTATAAATCATCCATCATCAGCCCAGTTACGCTAAATCTAAATCATTTCAGTCCCATCAGATGACTAAAGAAAAATTCCCTTCCCATTGCACTGGAAAGAACACAAAATCTTTGCTCTTTGTTTCAAAAATAGGTTTTTATATTGGCGCTTTTTTTCTGTTTTTTTTTTTTCCCCCCAATAGGACCAGTGTTTCAGAAAACATCAGAAAAGATACAGTGTGCTCTCACAAACGGCATATGTGTTTCACTCAGCCTAATTCCTTTTCATCAACAGGCTAGTCTGAGGCCAATAGTAGTTTCTACTGACTGGAAAAAATGGTTCATCCTTTCAGACAAGAAGCACTTCTTCATTATGAGTAGGGATATAGATTCTGAAGGAAAACACGGTTGTTGAGCACTGTTGTAACATCCTACAAAATATGGTGAGAAACTCTCACCCAAGTTTCACAGTACACACTACATACGGCAGCACTTTCTTGTCCACACCAAAAAAGGGGAACCTTTCCATCTTCTGAAGTCTTTTGAAGACCAGTAAGTCTCTTCTGTTAGTGACGGTATCTATCCTTCCCCTACAGTCCCAGCGTGAGATTTCCAATTCTGTTAAGTCTAGGTTCAGCAAAACAAAAACCTAGACAAGATCCTTGAACTGTAACTGGTAATGCAATACTACCTGCTTTCCAGGAAGTCATTTTACACTCCCCTATACATTTTAAAAGGCAACTGCTGCAAATTCAACTATCCACATGTGCTAGATGACCTTATATTAACTTTTAATTAACAGTTTAACTACACAAAACAGATACTCATAAGAATATTTTATAAGTGACAACCTGCAATGAATTGTCTATTATCATGCTCAAAAACAGATCCCAAAAGGAAGGGCTAGTAGCTCTTTACTGAACCTTCAGGCTAGAAATTCCCAACTGCAACTATTTTTATATACTTGTGGTAATGTTTAAGAATTTGCAATACCATCACCCCATATTTGTTTTTATTTAGCAAGTTCAGATGTTGGGTTATCAGATTACCTAAGGGGGAGTCTTCCACTGGGTAAGACTGACTTTGGAAATCCGGACGGCTGGGATCCCTACTAGGGTCAGCCCCTAAGTTAACCCCAAACACGCAGTCATCAAATTGGAAAAGTCTAGGCAGGCAGGCAAGTTGTATTACTAAGATTTCTCAAAGGAATGAAGCCTCTTAGGTCAAGATAGAAACTTCTAAGACAATTCAAAGCAAAAGTCTTGCCTCTCTCTTCCTTCCTCAAACTCTTCCAAACCCTTCCAGTTCAAAGGGCTAGGTACTGTGCAGCACAAAACTAAAGGTCTCATTCCAGTCCTCCAGTCAGAATTTTTGTCCATACATTTTCTCTTCAGAAAACTATTTGGTTTACAATTCAGGAAAACCATGTGGTAGTTTCAGAGAAGAACATGCACATTTGCCTTTGAAAAAGACCATGGCTTTCTAAACAACTCTAGTATTGAAGTAAAGCTCAAAAATACAGCAAAGAAACGAGACAGCAATTAAATAAAAATCCATAAAAATTTGGGTAAAAGCAAAATCAATTTCCAGCACAGACATCTACAAACATACTTTTTTTTTTTTTTTTTTTTGAGAGCTATAACCAGCTTGTAGTTCTACAACAGGATGCATCAAATAGTCTCATGAGCTATCTCACTCTGTCTGCTGGCCTGTGGGATTCTGCATACACTCACATACAGTGGCAAAGTCCTTGTGCTCAAGTAAGATGAGCAACTTATACTAAGAACTCCAACAGCAGACAATCCCCTGGTTTAAGAAAAACCTTTTAAGGATAAAAGTAATGTGTTACTAAAGACTATCATACAAAATGCCATATGGGACATATACAACCTCAATAATGTTACTTCTCGGTGTCAACATGTCATTTATCCCCCTAATGACCCTACTGGCATTTACACAACCACTTTGATCTGACCTAAATACAGCCTACTGCTGAAAGGATAAGTCACCCTCCCCTTCCCTGCACTACACTCCTGTTGGAGCAACATGAGGGAATTGATCAGTATGGACCATTTCACAGGAGGCTGGGTGGGAAGGATGGAAAGGGAGGGGAAGGAAAAAAAAAAAAAGAGACCAAGCCATCCTTAGCTACATGATTTCCAACACCCTGCTCAATGCAAGCTGGAGAGACGCCAATGCATGAGCATCCCTTCCAGCCAACTCTTGCATTGGCCCGAAGGAATCACAAAAGCACGGCCTAAGGAAGCCGCCCCGAGAACCGAATACACAAGGCTGCTACAACCACACTACTGGCAACTCCTGAGCCTGATGCCTGTTTCCAACCAAACCTGACTCTGCAGCTTGATTCTCTTAGATAAGGAAGTTCCTGCAAGTTCTGTGAAAACAGATGGTCACATAAAGAAAGGAGATTTTGTACTCTACCATTCAGCGCTATTAGCTATAGTGTAAGCTCCTAACTTGCTCGGCACCAGAGACCTAGGAAGAGGAGAAAAAGAAGGCAATGAAGGACGGAAACCATTTAGAACTTGGATCTTTTTCAATACCAAATTCAACCAAACGCAAGACAGATGCATTAAAAAGCAGGCTTCCTTAGTATCACACTATACGATGGGAACAAGGCGGACACACACACACACACACGGATGGACACAGGAAGCAGCTCGGAAAGATGCATACCAAAACTTACTGTAAAAAAAAATAATGGAATGAATCCAAGGGTAAAAAGGAATTAGGCAAGAGGTGTAGTAAACTGGGGTCGTTAAGTGTTATTCAACAATCCTCAGTGTTTGGCAGTAACGTTTTTTTGTAGACTTTAATAAGCTCATTAAATATTTGACAGGATATTATGAAACATTTGTGTCTAACCAAAACAGCAAATTGTTTTTCCTGTCGTTTATTACAAGTGTCATCACTTCAAAATAAACTGTAGTTCATCAGCATTTTATTCCCCTTGAAGACTGTAAGATGAAAGGTATTGGGGTCCAGGGTTAAGTGTCCTCATCTTGGGTGGTAAACTAGGCCCTGAGGCTCTGTGCCATTAGATAGCCAAAGGAAGATATATTTTTTAAATATACAATCAAGTTTCCAATACAAAAAATGCCAAGTAACAACACAAAAATTCCCACCTCTTTCCTGCTGTCTTCTCCAAAAAGAGAAAATACAAGTTCTGCTTCACTAGAATCCGGGTAGGTTTAAACAAGATTTTTATTACAACACAAGAACACAAGTTTTAGCTATTAAAGCTATGTAGTAAAACACAAAGATATCCAGTTTAAACGTACAGCTAATAAATATTTCGGAAGACTCTACCAATGTGAACCAAACAAAAGACTTTCAGTAGTCTATCCCATCAGTAGGGCCTGAAAGGGGACAATCGTTTCATATTAGAAACACGTAAATATTCACATGCAACAAAATACTGACCCAACCCAGAATCCTGACATACCTCTAGCAGCCTCAGAATGATTAACCTTGATGGGCAACTGGCATTAATAATACACAGAGCAGCGCAGCAGTTTTTGACATTTGTTGCTCCTGCCACCCTTAGAAATTATGCTTCATTAACATCAAAGACATTTCATTAACTGCTTACTGTCATCCCTGCTGTTTACAGTCCTAACAGGTCAAACACCTTCCTTTCTCGAGTCCTGGTTTGACATTTGGTACAAGCCTACCTCTGCTAGTATAAGCAAAAGCCACCTCCTGCCTGCCTCAGGCTGTCACCCCCATCCCATCCCATGCTCTCCCCTGTGGGCCGTTTACACCACTGCGAATGCCAAAAAGTGGGTAATTAACCTACAAGAAAATTAAGCACTATATATATGTGGAAGATCACTTTCACGTACCAGAAGATTTCATCTCATGCCTGATCTAAAAAAAAAATAACCCCAAGTTAGAATGTGTCTTCTTAAGAGGGAGACACTTTTGCTAAAAGATGTCATTATTTTCAGAAATAATGATGACCAAATTGACATAGAAAAAAAAATTAGCCAGTCACATTATTTATCCTCAAATAAAAAGGTTCCATCAACTTATGTTCTCATATTCTAGCAAAAAGGAAAAATATTTGGAATAGAAACAGTGTTTAAGTGCCTGACAAATATTTGCACATATCTTTGGTTTACAGAGAATTCAGGGCTAAACTGACCAAACCCACTTTTTTGAAGGCAGCAAATGGCACCTACCACCCTGGATAATTTGGATTAAAAAAAAAAAAAGTGCATCTTCTGGAGATGCTGAATAAATTTCAGCTATGTCACCTAGCTTTATCACACCTGTATTTTAATACTGCCCAACCTTAACATATATTTAAATATTGCTGATAGGTAGTGAAATGCTATTATTTCCACTCCACAAAACAAGAAGGCACAGGCGAGAGATTAAATGCTGACCAAAAAAAAAAACAACCCCCACACCTTTTAAGTGACCAAAGAAATGCAGTTATGTCTCCAGCTGCTGACCAGCTCTACTGCCCTTGGGTCATCTTCCAGCTTCTTCCAGCTCTTCGCTTGAACTTTTCTTTTACATTCACCCGGTAAATACCATTACAGCATGAAACAGAGAATGCAGGCTGAAAAGCGAGAATTCCAGAAGCATAACGTCTAGCAATGGTCAACACTAAGAACTAACTTCTAGTGGTATAAGACACAAATGTTTTAGAGGCCAAGAACAACAAAGAACAGTATTTGTTTTCTAATTGTCTCAAAGCAAGGACTTGCTAATTATAATCAAGTGAATCAAGACCAGACAAATCTAATAAAAGCGCTGTATAAAAATTGGTGCACTCAAGTCCTAAAGTTCACATTGAGCAAAGCTAAACCTAAAATGCTGCTATATCAGACCCAGCATATTTTAAATTGTTTACATTTACCATTTAAAATCTTTTTTGTTTTAGTTTTCCTCCCAAGTGCTTAGCTAACATAATGAAAAGACAACAAGATAACTTTATCTCCCCTTCTACTCAGCCCTATCAAGATGAGTTTCATCACACATGTGGTGTTTTAAAATTTTAGTCTGTATTTTTAAGATGTTTTCAGTCTGACCTAGCATTTATGGTACCTTTGTTCTAAATCAGATATAAAAGATTGTCCATGTTGCACCAGATGCAATAGCAGAACGCTGATGTGGCACGAAAGGAAAGCCACAGTCTTATCTCAGAAAAAATAATACTCTCTGTAGGAAGAAAACCACAGCTTATATCTCCTCTGTAGCACCTTATATTACAGACTGATAAAAAAAGAATCAGATTGTTTTTTTCCTGAACCTTTCAGAGTACCCCCCTACACAGATGTTTTGCATATACTGGTGATTTTCAATCAAGGAAGTTTAGGCCTGGCTGCACCCACCCCCCAAAAATCAAGAGAACTGCAATAAAAGAAAATAACTTGCTGTCATAAAACAGAGGAAGTAGAGTGTTTCAATCGTTTCCTGTTGAGAAAAAAAAAAAAATCTGCTTGAAGTCCAGGGTAGCAAGCTGTTAGCCCAATTTCACCTAGAAATCTGAGAGGCCCTACCTAACTATTAGCCACATAAGAGTTTGAAAGTCGACCGACATCCAGTCTTATCAAGACAAAGCCATCATTAAGCTATGGGAAACCGCTCTCATTTAATCGCTTGCTCTTCTGAAAGTTTGAATTACACCACCTCGTTTATATCTGTAAAACCTTATACGTTCAAATGTCTAAGGTATCAATAATGTTTAGGCTGCCAGTATCATACATACGGTATCTAGCAATTTAAAAACGCCTCGCCGCAGCACCGATTCCTATTAAAATCCCTCCTATCACGCAGGCAACGATCCCTTCGCTACCCGAGTTCCGCACCAACCTAACAGCGAACTGCCAAACTAAAAAAAAAAAGTACTTCCAAGTGGTTTTTTGCCATTAAGAGCAGTTTTCAGAGAACCCCAAAACAGGTGTAAGGGGATGCCCAGCTCTCAGAGTCAGAGCTCACAGCGAAGCGCTGGGCTCTGACGCCGGGGACTAGAGCACGACCTCTTCCACCTCCTCGATGCCTCCCCTGATGCTCAGGCTTCATCCTCCTCCTCCTCCTCCTCCTCGCAGGGCTCTTTCCCGCAGGCAGCCCAGCGCCCAGCTCGGGAGAAAAGGGCCTTTCCCCGCCGGCAGCCATAGACGCCGACCCCCGGGCCCGCCACGGCTTTACCCCCCGCGAAGGGACGGCACAAGGCGCCCGTTACTAAACGCCCGGCGGCCCCCGGGGCAGAAAGCCGGGTGTCCCCGTCCCCCCCCCCCGCTCCGGCAGGGAGGCGATGAGGCACCAGCCGGTCGCAGCCCCCCCCCCTCCCCGCCCCCCTCCTCAGGAGAAGCGCCAACGCCGCCGCCGCCCCGTCCCCTCACTCACCCGGGCGCGATGACCTGTCCGGGCCTGGC
>JAVJGG010000030.1:25118925-25303775 GCA_035590195.1 Aviceda cuculoides | reverse complement strand
AAAAGGGGGGTCGGGGGGGGGGGGGAAGGAGGAGGGCGGGCTGGGGGCGCCCCAATAGTCACCGGCGGCAGCCACAGGCAACGAGGTCACGGCCTCTCTGCGCAGGCGCCGGCCGCCGGGCGTCCGGCCGGGCTTAAAGGCACAGGCGCAGCCCGGCTGGCCCCGCGGAGGGAGGGCGGGAAGGGGAGGAGGCGGGAGCGGGACGCGCGGGGCATGCTGGGAGCGGTGGTTCTTCACACACACCCGCCCCCTCCCCGCCGGGCCCGGAGAGCGGGAAACGTGGCCGCGCTGCTTCCCTCAGAGCCGGGGCCGGCCGCAGCTCCGCGCTGTTCGCCGTTCTTTCCCCGCGTCGTGAGCGGGGGGAGGCGGAGGGCGGCTGAGGAGGGGTGAGGTGCTGTGAGCAACCCCGGGAGCGCGGGACGGCCTCGGGATCTCCGCTACCTGTGCGGCGAGGACGACGGATCCATGTCGCTCGTCGTTGGCGCTCCTGGGCCCCGGAGCTCGGAGCAGGAGGCCGAAGGGGCTTCAGGAGAGGGCCTTCCCTCAGAGTGTTTGACTGACCTGCTAGCTGCCAGGATTTTGACAGGAGAACACACAGAGTCTCTAAAAAGCAGGCTCTCTGGGGCTTTTCCTCCCAAGCGTGTCGGTGGAGGTACCTTAAAACGAGAAGGGTGTGGACCGGTAGGGAATTTGGCCTGCAAGACGCTGCTGTGAGCTTCACGACAAAAGATTGGGTCGTCAGGCAGCCGCCATCACCCACAACCAGGGAGAGGGAAATTCTTGAGCGAAAGTTGCCAGGCATCGTTTATCAGCTCCTTGTGCGCTGGCGTGATGACACATTGCACGAGCACGTACACTTTCTAGATCCCTTTCTTGTACAGTGAACCGAAGGGAGCTGCTTTTTGGGAAGCTTCAAGGTTACATAATAAAGGAGGCTCTTGACTGTATAGTCCTCTGCTTGTTTGCTACAGAGGTTGGAAGGTGTCTTACAAGTTAGACTAAGGAACCGCAAAAGGAATAGTTTAGTTTTGTGGTGAAGGCATTTGGACGCTGCTTAGGAGAATGGCGTTTACTCTTTCTGCTCCAGAGTTCTTGTCCAGGGCAAGTGTCTTCAGCCACAGTTAAGGAAGTGTTTGTGGACATCCGCCTTCCTCACACGCTGCAGGACAGAGTAATGGCAGCTTGCCCTTATTGGTGGGATTTACTCATAAGAAATTTTGTTATTATAGCAACTAACAGGGTTTGAAGAGTGGGAGATAAGTCGAGGCCACACACTGAACACTGGACTTAAAACTGAATACCGAACGTTAGCTACGTGAGCCCCAGCTGTTCTTTGTATCTTGACCAGAAGCCTTAATTTTTATGTTCCCTAGCATGTATTATTCTTAATAATATTCTCTTAATGTTGTTGTGTGCATGCAGTAAAGCTACATCATAAAAGGTGAGTTGTTTTCTTTTTGCGTACTATTCCTTCCTTTACAAGGCTGCATAGTTCTCACTGGGGAGACTGGTAGTATCTCTCTACTACATATGTTGCTCTGTTTGCTCTTTCTTAATCTGAAATAAAAATAATCGGCACTGAAGAAACATGTCCACATCCTTTTGCACATGAAAACTGAAGTTTACACCACCAGTGACCACTGATGAGGCCACTGCAGAGCACCACCAGGAAGTGCTAACTTGTGGTGTTTCTCCTCAACTCTCATCTGACCAGTGGTTTTAGCTCGTGCCCAGGCTTCTTTCTTTTGTGGGGTGGATTGATAATGTTCTGCTCAGGGGCAACAGGCTGAGGCCTGCCTCAAGAGTGCAAAGGAAAAGAGAGGGCCTGAAAGAGCAGGAGAATTCACCAGGAATGTCCCCATTGTTAAAACTTTTATAGACTAACAAGTCTAGCAAAACTCAGTTCCATCAAGAGTGGTAGTCACGATAGGCAAGGAAAGACCGAAACAATAGCTGAGGTGGGAAGGGACGTCTGGAGATTGTCTAGTGCCAATCCCCCAGCCTAAAGCAGGGCAACTAGCCAATTGCTCAGGGCTGTGTCTAGTTGGGTTCTGAATATCTCCAAGGATGGAGATTCTACAGCCTCTCTGAGCGACCTGTGCCAGTGTTCCACCAACCTTGCAGTGAAAAAAGCTTTTTCTCCTGTTGAAGCGGAATTTCCTGTGTTTCAGTTTGTGCCCGTTGCCTCTTGTCCTTTCACAGGGCACCACTGACAAGAGTCTGTCTCCGTCTTCTTTATCAACCCTCTCCTACCTTCGTCAGATGTTTGTACATATTGGTAAAATCCCTCTGGAGACTTCTTTTCTCCAGGCTGATCAGTCCCAGCTCTCTCAGCCTCTTCTCATGTGACAGATGCTCCAATGCCTTTAATAACATTTGTGGACCTTTGCTGCACTTGCTCCAGTATGCCCATGCCGCTCTTGCACTGGACCCCGCACACCCCATGCGGTGTCACTAGCGCCGAGCACAGGGGAAGGAGCACCTCGCTCAAACCTTTTGGCAGTGCTCTTCCTAATTCAGCACGGGGTGCTGTTGCCTTCTTTGCTGCAAGGGCTACATTTAGTGGTTCATGGTGAGCTTGGTGTCCATCAGCATCCCCAGGACCTTTACTGCAGAGCTCCTTTCCAGACACTTGGTCCCCAGCCTGTCCTGGCGCACGGGGTTGTTTCTCCCCAGGGGCAGGACTTGGCATTTCCTTTTCTGGGACTTCATGAGGTTCCTCTCTGCCCATTCGTCCAGGCTGTCGAAAGTCCCTCTGGACGGCAGCACAACCATTTAGCCTGTCACCCACTCCTCCCAGCTTTGTATGTCCTGCAAACTTGCCGAACGTGCCCTCTGCCCCATCGTCAAGGTCATTAATGAAGATGTTAAACAGTATCGGCCCCTGGGCAAACCGCTAGTGAGTGGGTAACTAGTGACAGGACACTCCTAGCATAACACAAAGCACCAGGGACCAGCTTCGTATTCATTCAATGCCTTTCTTTTCCATTTCTGCCGTAGGGAATAGCCTCTTTAAGGAAAGCAGAAAAGCCTGCAGATTTTCTCCAGAGCCCCCGAGTGTAATCTTGCCCTGTGTTTGAAGATTAGCTCAGTTAAACAAACTGTATTTGTTGGTACTGAACGTCCCCGTATTGTATATGGAGACGATGGTCTTGGCAGCAGAGCGGAACCATGTCATAAAAACAATGCTGCTTTGTTTGCCCTGCAAATATCTTGAGCCGATGGTTACTGTTTTCCTTTTGCTTGCTAATCCCCCTCACCCGCAGACATACATTTAAGGTCATGGCGCTTTCTGAACACCTGCCATTTTCTTGATAGCTGGCCTACCACACAGCTTTACTATATTTCAACATCATATCTGTCCTACCAGACCTCCTTGGATGGAACAGGATAGACAATATTTGACCCCTCACCGGCAGGCTTGATGCATGTTAGAATTGAGTGGCCGAAGTCTGACGCTGCGTGGCCACAGAGGGCTAGAATTGGTGATGTTACAAGTAAGGGGGATGAAGTAAGAAGAGCTCGCCTCGCCTTACCAACCCCGATACGTTAACTCTTATCTCTGGAACAAACCGAGGGTGTGCTGCAGCTTCTACAGTACTGCTGGTCTCAGAAAGCCTCCGCAGCCCCTCCTTCCACTGAAACTCTTTTGTGATTTTCTCTGCACCTGTAATTGTGCAGATGAAAAGCTCAGCCGGGAGGATAACAACAGAAATCTACATAATAATTATTATTGTTTCTGGTTACTTTGATTGCACTGAGACAAAGCTTTACAAAATAATTGCACCGATCAATCCTAGGTAGGTGCAAGGGAAAACCCCTGAGATGGTGTGTGATGAGAACATTAGGGGAAGAATCTGTAATTCTCTTAAGTAAGTATAATTCTAAGGAACACACTGCGTTAAAATGCTTGACTTCATGTCTGGTTATACCAGATGGCTTTCATCAAGAGGCAGATGTTTTCCCCAGCCTTCCCCTCAAAAAGGACATCAGAATTTAACCACGCCTTTGTATTTGAATACGTAGCATGAACAAAAGCATATGCTGTAGATATCAGCTTCATATAACTGTCGAGTGAAAGCACTGGGGTGGTAGATATAGCCTTGTGGGGAAGCGTTTCTTCAAAGTGATAGATTTTTAAAAATACATGCATTCAGTATGGCTGACTTCCAAGAAGATAAAGGAGATAATCTGCAGTTTATTTACTTAAGGTTGAAACATGCTTAGCTAAAACTTATTTTAAAATAAAATACACGTTACCCTGCTTTGGGTGTTCTAGCTTTAATGAAAATTCAAAATGCATTATATAATGCCTCTTAAAGGTGGCTTGGCTGAGTAATTTCCTATTCAGACCGACGACTTTGATGCTGTAAGCCTGTCACAGCATACTTAATCCACACTAATACCTGCTCCGTAGTGATTCTCAGGAGGCTGCAGAGCACAAGGTGGCCAACCTCCCCAAGTCGACAAGCAGCTTAGAGAAATCCGCCAATGGTCGAGAGCCACAGGGCGCGCGCTCTATACCTCGCCGCTCCCGGGAGAGCCGCGGGGTGGTTCGCAGAGAGGACGTGACGGCAGCTCACCAGCCACGCACGGACCCCGCTCCAGCCCAAAGCCTGGGCGTGCAGCCGCGGTGCCGGGTGCCTGGGCAAAGTCCCTCTCAGCTTTCCCCTGTGGCTGGGGATTTGAATCCACCAGCCGTCCTGGTGCTAGACAGCCCCGTTGCCAATTACATGATGTAATGTTGTTATGAGAGCCGTATCTGAACTACTCGGAAGTGATGCAAAAGTTGTTCAGGAGTCACAGATTGGCCAGTCCCTACGGCAGGGAGTTTATAGCTATTTATATATAACTCCTCGGTGCAAGAAGTCTGCAAGGCAGTATCACATTTAAATATTACAACAAAATATGGAGACGTTCAAAAGCTCTCAGAGCTCTTCCGTGCCCAGACACCTCATTGGATCCGCTGGGAAAACCAGTGACAGATTTCACTTGGGAAAGTGAAAGAACCTCATCCTGGTTTTTGAGCATTTCCAGTAGGAAGGGACGCTTTACCCCCTCCTCAAAGGCCAGCAGGACTTACCTTCAGAAACTAGACCAGCTTTTGCTGTACGTGAGGACCCTGTGTAAAAGAGGTTTGGGTGGTTTCCATTGTGGCAATCCTTTCTTGTTTCTAGACTCTCGACTTCTCAGCCAAGTACCTTCTGCCAGGATTTCTGCTGGCTTTTACAGAAGCCGCTCAGGGAATGACTTTAACACACAGAATACAATAAAACACATATCTGGGGCTTGATGCCACTTGCACTGAACTATCACGAATGTTGTCGATTGCCTTCAAAAGGAGACGATGCAAATTCTTAGCATCACAATAATCAATTAGTAGGCAGTTTTGATTGTGTTGTCACCATCTTTTACACCACCTGGCTCTTTGTGTCTGAAAATGCTCTGTTAGCAGAGGATCTTTTTTTTTTTTTTTCCCCCAGCAAATATCTTTGGCAAAGCTCTGTGCTCCTCAGTGGAAATATAGCAGAGACTAATTTAGCTTCTCAATTTTTGTTTTTCTTGGGCAACCTGAAAGAAAAGGATATAAAAAAGAAATAATTTGTGAAAGTTAGTTACTTTTCCCCCACAGCTCCTTCTCTATGAGCAGGGTTAGTTTTGCACTGATGGATCTGCACAGGTGTATTTTCAGCAGTGCGAATACTTTTGCATGGACTTTTTTCTGTATAGCAGTGTACAAACTGGCTCGTACCAGATCAGCTGCACAAGAGATTACCGCATGGACACCTTCATGCGTGTGGCTGGCTACCCATACGTACTCCAGCAATCCTTTTGGTCCTGCCCTGGAAAACCCTACAGGTAGTTGTCCTTACTCATAAAGTAAAACATTACTTACTTTGTTAGGGCTACTCCCACGGTGCCTTCACAGTCATGCTTCACATCTTGAAGCCCACGTAGTTTTGAAATGCATGACTCGGAAGCATGAATCAACACTTCTCCCTTTCCTTAACAGGGGTGTGTACGACTTAACATCCCTTCCCTCCTCTGCAGAAGGAGAACATGTCTAAATATTTTTAAATATTTTCATTTCAGGAGAGAAGCTGATGACAGAGGTTCCTGTGCCATCACAACCGAAGTTCATTCAAGCTCTAGGCCGGGCCATCAACCAGACAGGACGGGTGATTTTGATAGCCAAAGCTGTTTGCGACTGCAAAACTTTAGAGTGGTGATTTCCAGCCTGTGCTCTGCAGGCTTTTGGGGCTGGTGAGTCCATGGATGGTGACTAAGACACTTTGCTGTCTAGTAATCTACAGATGGGAAACTTTTTTCCCCTCACCTCCACTGGAAAACATATAGAGATGAAAACCAGCAAAGAGCCAAAAAGCCCTGCAATAATGAAACATGTGTTCTTCTTATCGGACTTGCGTGAAAAGTTTCTTCAGACCAAAACTTTTTACCCTGCCCTTCCCTTTATGGAAGGCCAAAACTTTTTAAAAAAAAAAAAAAAAAAAAAGTTGTTATCAGACCAAAACTTTTTGCCCTTCCCTTCCCTTTTACCCTTCCCCTTCCCACTGCCATGAGTCTCCAGCCCAGGTTAAAAAAGGGGGTGTTGGACCCCACTTTGGCGACAGGCTAGCCAGCTGGGCAGTGCTGCGAGCCAGACTGCTCCCCCCGCCTGGGGGGACTCTCTTTTTTCTATAGTCTCCTTCAAGCAGAGTGCCGCGAAGCAGTCCGTAAAGAGAAGTGATGCTGAAAATACTAAGTATGACAACTCTTATTTAAACGGGGGAAAAAAATAAGCTATTTAGAGCAATGGGTAAAAACCCACTCAACTGGGAAAAGAAAAGTGTGTTGTTTCATCTGCACAGGCACAGGTAAAATGTGACAGGTAAGATTCAAAGTTCAGAAGAGGATTTAAGGTAATACTTTCCTGCTCATGGTGGATCAGGAAAAGTTCAGAAAACCAAGCGGGAATGTAGGGAGGGAAAGCAAAAAGCTGTCGGCAGTGATTTTTAATCAAAGAGAAATTTCATAGCACTGTGAAGAAGATAAGCAGAATCAAAAGTGATCAGGAGCAGAGCTGCTGATAGAAGTGACAACAAAAAAAATCATTTGGTCTGGTGCCTTGCTGAGGAAAGATGTGCCTGGAGACAGAAGTCATTAGCAGGTGAGGACAGGGTGAGGCAAGCACGCACCTTTTTTTTTTGTTGTTTTCAAAGCAGGGATGAAAACAAGTACATCTGAAGCGGAAGGGGGAAGATGGTACAACCACATGAACGATCAAAGAAGACATACCATATACTGCGTTAGCATAAGAGACAAGCATGCTAGCTTCATAAACTGATCTTACAAACCATAAATTATGGCAGTAGCGTTAGTCGCGAGCGTCTGAACTGGTGAAAGTGGCGTTCCATACGCATTACTAAGAAACCCATAATCATACATTGAGACACGCAGAAACAATGTGGGTGTCTGCGCAAACTGAGAGCTAGATCCTTCTTCCCCTTTTACTTTACCTGAAAACTTGCCGTATGGATGGTGCTGAGATTTTTCTTCTCCTTTATTTCAGGACTATTCGGGGGCAGAGACGTTTTTATATTCTCTTCTCATGAAGGCAAACTTTGGACTCACCTTCACCCTGCTGATGGGCAGTTCTAAAGCAAAGGAGAGGAGCTCTTAACAATGATCCATGAAGGAGCCTCGGCCAGCTTCCCTTCTGCTCTGGGTGCCAGCTTCTTACAGCTTTCGATGCGTCACACAGGTGGAGGGAGAGGCCGGCTCTCAATTAGCACAGTCCTAGCATATGGAATCGTTTACAAGAATAGTCCCCTGAAGGAGATGTCGTAAGAACTAAGAAGCCACTGTATACTGGGGTGCTCCATCACTGGTTTTTGGACAAATGTATGTATTGTATGCATCTCAGTTTGACAAAAATGTTTCTGTCTTAGAAATACCAGTGAATAGGTTGTGTGTCTGATGGGCAATGTTCAATATATTAAATACACATTTTTATAGTAGCAAAATCATAGTCTAGTAGAAAAACAAGCTTCAGGTGTGATAGCACGAGTCAGAACCATCCTCATGCAGAATTCAATTACAATCGAGACTTTCTGGTAAACATTTTACTTTTCGGCTGCATATTTTGCACACTATTTGCATGACGTCTCCTTTTCTCTCTTTCCCTTGTTGGCTGACTTTGTGCCCTTTTGGCTTGTCCCTTTTTTTCTTTTTAAGCCTAGTGGTGATTCACTGGAAAAAAATCCATTTAGCCAGGGAGCAGGAATTTATGACCTATTTACAAGTGAACTTCACTATACTTTTCCTAGGCCAAAGTCAACCCCCAAAGTACCCCCCAGACTGCCTTTAGAGACGGTGCCAAGTTCCCGGTGATTCCCGAGGACTCCCCTCCAGCCCATCTGTGCTTACCTCACCTGGCCTGCCCCGTCCTAGACGCTAGTCACTATTTGCTCACCCAGAATATTTCCTCTTAAAAGAACCTATATCCTTGAGGACGGACTGCGTGTCTTCCGCAAGGTCTCTAGAAGATACTGCATTGCAGGAGGAATAATGAGAAATAATGGCACTTGAGGTTCTGCTCTCCGCTGCCTGGGGGGTAACTCTTCCTCCTTGAGCTGTTGCAAACTCTGCTGCAAAGCCTCCACACTTCAGAGAGGATAAAACCCCGTCCCTATGAGCCGGACACCCTCCTGTTTTCCTAACATTCACCACAGGATGGCAGTGCAAGATTTTCATTTACAGCCTGTGTTTCTGTTGCACGGGTACGTGCCTTGTGCGTGTGACAGCGTAGTTAGACAGAAAATTAAAACCAGTAGTGCTTTTTTTCCGTTTTGAAAACAAAGATATACTAGTTTCCTTTCAAATAGAGCTGGATTATGAAAACGCAGAACCACTAAGAAAACGATGCTGCTGCTGCACGTGAGGTGTTGCCATACATGCCACATTTCAGAAATGCACCTCAGCTGACTATGCATTTAATTAATTTACACCACCACCACCCCCCCCAACTTATATTGCAAAGATCATTTAGATGATGTATTCCAAGTGGCTTTTGAATTCAGGGAGCTAGTGTCCTAAAACTGCATCTTTGGCCTGTGTGCTAAGGCACGCTCCTGGCCGGCGTGGTCCCAAAACCCACATTCTACCAAGAAAGCTGCGAGCAGTTGCCAGAAGGTTAGTTCAGCCTTCCTCCTGCCTCCAGCTCCGCATTCCCATTTTCTTTTTGCGAGGCAAGTCGGGGCATTTGGGTCGTCTGAAAATGTACCCGACAAAACAAAACTGTTGGTTTTTAATCCCATTAGTTCCCCCCCTCTGGCTTGCAGCTTGGGTGCCGGCACCGGCAAGAGGAGGCAGCAGGGAGCCTGGGATCATCCCTCCAGCTGCACCTCATGGCCAAGCTGGTTCATGTGGTGGCAGAGCTGAAGAAACCTTTCAGGCCTGGGCTCCTGGTTGTTGATTCAACTGGTTCGCCATCGCGGGCGCTATTTTTTGGTTTGGCGGTCACAGTGGAATGCTGATGGCGCAGCTTGCTCCGCGATGTTTTTGTCAGGACGCAATATGGTAAAGTATCACGAGGGCTATATTAATGCCAAGGGCAATGTGGGATTTAAACAACGCGTCTTGCTTTGAACTGCTGCTGAAACACACGCGTACGCTCAACTTCTTACCGATACATGTGTCCGTGCTAGTGAATTGCACTGACTGCACAGCTAAATCTCTACGAAAAGACTGTGCAGGTGAGCTCCAGAAGACTGAATGCCATATTGACAACTCTCATAATTTCACAGCTAATATGATTAGATGAG
Source organism: Aviceda cuculoides (assembly GCA_035590195.1). Classification (NCBI taxonomy): domain Eukaryota; kingdom Metazoa; phylum Chordata; class Aves; order Accipitriformes; family Accipitridae; genus Aviceda; species Aviceda cuculoides. The sequence continues at coordinate 25,293,951 of JAVJGG010000030.1, read as the reverse complement.
AACCTTTTTTTGTCACTAAAAAACTTCACAGTTCAACAGAAGAGTTGAAAATACGAACTCTCTGGCTCAAAAACATCAAGGCACATTTAATTTGTAAATCCATCCTCTTTAGGGTAATGCTTTGAATGCTGGGGACCTGCTTTATGATTTTTACTCCTCGGGACTGGCAGCCCTGTCGTTTCTTCCCTTCCTCATCCTCCCAGTGAGCGAGGAGGGGCGTTAGGGTCTTGGTTTGAATGCAGAGAAGCGAACGCTGGGCACTCTTAGCTCTGACCTCTGCCACTCCTCATCAACCAAAAGCTCCGAGAGGCACAACGGGGGTCACGGGTAACGTTCACCCATTTGCTCCGACTGCTGCTGGAGACAGGCAGTTTGATAAACAACAGCTAAAGGGTTCTTCAAGTGGCAGCTCTCTGTCAGCGTTGCTACTTTTTTAAAGCTTATGTACATGTGTTTAGTAGTCCCAGTAGTCCACGGACAGATAAACAAAACATACAGTTCAGCAGTGCTGCTCGTGGTGTAATAAAGGCTCCACAAAAGCGCAGCAGAGCAGCACTTACTCCTGCTTTCTCCCTTTCCCAATAAAGGGCAGGTTTATGTTCCAGAAGGTTTCTGGGATGACTGATAGGATCCGATACAGAACCAGCCTGTATGTAGTGGGAGTCTACACTGGAAGACTTAATGGGGGAAAAATGCATTTCCCATAGCTAGTAGCACCCATACTACCTGAAGTCTTAGACTTCAGCCAGTATCAGTAACATTTCTGAAACCTGGTATTTTTTTTTGCAGGGTAACTTCAGGTAAATCTCATTACTGTCTAAAAAGAAGAATATTTTTCTTCTTTTTCAGGACATACCTTTCTCTCCATCTCTTCTGATGGTGTAGTGATAACTGAAAAGTGGACAGAAATGCCTATTTAGTATGAGATGTGGCTACATTCTACACTGTCTAAACAGAACATTGTCTAAAAACATTTACCTGTTCACTCTAAACTATACAAAAGCTTTTCCCTTCTTTTCCTAACATGATATAATTTGAGTTTTCTTCTTTCATACATAGAAAACAGTAACACATAGTCGTAAAGAGTACGCGTGTGTGTGCAATTGCCGTAACCCTTCAAAAACAAACCTTCAGTACTACAGGTAACATTCTCCTATGTTTCCAGACGCGGTATCCCAAAACAGGCACGCTGCAAGTCGCCAACTGCACAGAGCCCGAGCACGTCACGCAGCCTGTAAGGAATTAAGCTTCACAACCCCCCCCCGTGGCACAGGGAAGTATTTTGATTCCCGACAGTGAAGATATATTTTTCCTTATCAGCCACAGTACGAGCGGGGAAGCAGGCAGTCATTCTGCAGCGTGTGACCCCCGCCACGAACACCCACCACCGTGGGCTGGTGTGGGGTGCTGCCGGGGGAGTAGGGGCAGAGGGGGAATGGCACGGCCTCCTTGTAAATTGCTCTTAGGATGGGGGTCCCACCAGGCTTATTGTCCTACGAGCCCATGTAGAAATAGTTTTTCTTCTTCTGGGGAGTTTGCAGTAGGAAAGAGAGCAGACCAGTAGCGCTGGGGGGATGCCACAGCGTAGTTAGCAGGAGCAGAGGTGAGCCAAGGGCACCGGGCCCCCCAGGTGAGAAGGGTGCAGACGCTGAGCGGTGGTGATGGTGGCAGACCACAACCACGGGCAGGCACTACCTGTTGCCTCTAAAGCCTTTAATTACTCGAGCCTGGAGCCCAGCTGGAGCCCACTTTGCACACGCGTTCACCCACTTCATGGTGCCTCTCTCCGAACGCTTTCCTTTGGCAGGGGCCGTTTGGGGCTGAAGAGGGGAGGGGAAGGGATGGTCAAAACCAGAACCAAAAAATGTGCAAAGGGAAGAGGAATATGGGAAGGGGGAAGGAAGAGAAGGGAGGAGGGCAGGGAACACAGAGGGCACGGAGACTTTAGGTACTGGCTGAGGTCCGACAGCGGTGGGAGAGGGGTCTGGAAGCGCAGCAATAACCAAAGAGCAACAGACCAAGTGGTATTGCCTGTACACAAGCACATGCTCACACACATGTCAGAACTGACAGAAAACGGGTATTCGGAGGCGGGAGGCGACCTCACGTAGAAGGAGGCAGTGCTAAGCCATCCATGGCTGTCCTGGTTACCAGGCTGCCCCAAAAGCCTCCTGCTCTGCACCCAGCTGAGGCTCTGGAGGTGCCCACAGCCTTTCTCCCAGAGCATCCCTCGGCTGCAGCCAGGACGCCGAGCGGCAGGTCGCTCCGTGGCCGCTGGCGAGCTGGCAGGTCGAGCCGTGCATCTGCGGGAGCCGGGCAGAGCTGAGAATAAACCCCAGATTTCCTGCGCCTCGGCTCTATCGGCGAGGCCGTTGCTTCCCCACGCGCTAATCTGACATTACAGAACGTATGGCGATGCAAAGCCACAAAGAAACTAAATTAAGAGAGTAGTGGGCGTATGACTTGCATGCAATGTTTCCCTTTCACTGCAAATTTCTCATTTACTGTTATTTTTGCATAGGCCCGTGTGACTGAATTCCCATAAAGTGGTCTCCCACACCTCAGGCAGTTATTAGAGCAAGAGGCAGTCGCTGGGCCGATCTGTGCCTGGAAATCAGAGAGAGACAGACACAGACCAGGCATCGGAGAAAGAGTCTGCAGCGCGGGAAGGGATATATGAACCACTCTGGCACAATTCGGTTGTTAGGCAAATGATTAAAGCTAAAAAGGAGGAAAAATGAACTGCTTCCCCGGCTGTATATATAAGCTGGACATTTGTGGAGAGTGAGCAAGTGGAGTGGTTATCAACAATAAAGGAGTAATAAAAAGATAAGATCTTTGCATTCCAATTAAAAGAAAAATCATTGCAACAGGATCAGATGTTTTCCCTGGCAAAGAGGCAAAGAATTTCTCTCCAGGCAAGAGACAAATACCTACCTCTTCCCTTTTATCAAGTATTAACCCATAGGCCTCTGAGAGTAAAAGGCAGAGAACCAGCATAGGAATTTCTATTGCAGATGGGAAAACACTGTTTTTTTTTTTTTTTTCCTTTGCTCAAATCTGAAGAAAGATTGGACCAATGAATCAATGGGGTGGAGGGAAACCAAGCTATTAGGAGATTAACATCAGGGGAAACTTTAGAGCATGATGGCTTTTCTGATGGAACCCTGTAAGAAATTAAAGAAACAAATATCAGCTTTGCTTCCCCTTCCTGCCACCCCCACATTAGCCACATCTTTGCAAAACATACCGTGCAGCTTGTACTGATTCCATGGCAAGGCTTACTTCTGTGATAAAGATTTTTCTCACTGAGACTTTCAAAGCTCCAAACAATGAAAAACAAGTATCAGATGAAATGAGCCAAGGACAAATTTGCAATATTCAGTGTCGAGGTGGCATATGTACAAATACTCGAGTCAATGGAACAAAAGTAGGTTTGCCTTTTCTGTGCTGTTTTTTCAAGGTTGTTCCAAAGTAACTAGAATGATGCCTAAGGGTTAAGCACACAATTTACTGAAGATCTTCAGAGGCCACATTCTGACTTGTCTTCTCTCTGTCAGTGCCAGCCAGGTAGAAAGGTAATCAGAGAGAAAGTCGGTTTCACTGACTAACCTTAAGGATCCATCGTGGAGATTGTTGCTTTTTACAAAGTCAAGAAGTGTCATTGATTCTACTCCTCAGGAAGCCTGCTAACTGCTTAGCCAAAATTTCAGAATGGAAGTGCTTCATAATTTACTATCAAATATACTTTTTAAATCTGATTGTTGCTTGAAAATTTTCAAATCTGTTTTCAGTGGAAGATTGAGTTTCTTTATTTTCTGCACATGCAGTGTAGACCTGAGAAGAGTATCTGCTTACCATGTAAAATGTTGACTGTAACTGAACGCCTGAAAATATAAGGAAACGTGCCAGAAAACGTAAGGAAATGCAACATTTCAACCAGCATATTCAAGCCAAAATGATTTCATCTGAATGTGGCATGGTGGTACCTCTTAGAAAATGGGATGCAGTGACTTGGTTTCCCTGTTCTCTTCTGTGAACAAGTTGCCCATCCCGGCTTGAGCTCCATCACGCTGGAGGGGCCATGCTCACGCTGGGGACAGCCGTACCGTGCCATGGGAGGTGCGGGCTGGTGGGGAGCCTTGCTCAAGCAGGTGGGACTTCTGGCCTATGGTGAGATACTGCAGTTGCATTTATAGATCACTGTTCTGAAGTTATCGCTCCTCTGCTGAAAGATGTCAATTTTCCAGTGGGAAATCCATTCTCCAAATTTTCTGACCAGAACTTATGTTTGTCAGTCTCCTAATTCCAAAACCTCTTCTCCAGCACTTCCTTTCCTTTGACAATCCACTAATAGCTTCATTCCCTTCCCTATCATTGGCTCATCTTTCTTCTTATGTGCAAGCGTAGATCAGCTGAAACATGTATATCTCTTGTCCCCTTCCAATGGCAATCTGATTCTTTACATTAACCTTAAATTTCGAACATATTGAGGAGAAAGGTAAGAGGTTTTTGTACCTGTCATTTGTTACAGTACTGGGATGCAAACAGAAATTCATTACATTCCCCACTTTTACATTTTACACACATAATAAAAAATGTTTTGACAGCATTTGGCAGAACACAATTAGCCAGTGAACAAACCTTCCTGATAAATATTCACAGGTTCAAATCTGCAAGCAGTAGGCTGAATTATTGTCTACACCTATTGCATATGTTAAGTATGATGTCTTGGAAGTACTTGAGCAAATTTCTAATTCCTAGTGGATGCTTTTTCTGTAATCACTGGGGAAAAATAGACACACACACACAGAGATATATAAATCCGGCTGTTGTTCCAGACAAAGATTCCTCATGTAGGTACCCAAGTGGTGTCTTACACTCATTCCTTGTGGTCAATGACTATGATGAATAGAGTGGTCAATGAGTATGATGAATACATCCTTAGTAGCAAGATGACAGTTACTTCCTCATGCCAGGGGAATACCCAGAACAGCCTTGATAGATGTCAGTTGCAGGAAAATTGTCTGACCCATCGAACCTTTATTTTTTTTCAGAGTAGATAGTAGCTATTTATTTAAACACTTTTAACATTGCATATATTTCATGAGGTAAGTGTTTTTAAAAGTGCATTTCTAGCACTGCACAAAGTATTTGTCTACGTAACTTTTTCTTAGTTATTAAAAGTTTAGGAAAACACCAAGACCCATCCTAAAATAGGCCAACAGCTGAGCTTCTCAAGGGTACCTGCTAACCTAGGTATTCCTAATTTAGCCCTAACTTAGAGCCCTTAGAGCCTAACTTAGCCTCCTAGCTTAGGTACCTGAATGTGAACTCTCCTTCCCACACAGTTTCATATCTTTGGTCTCAAACAGGGAGTTGAACTTGGTCCCTGGTATTCCAGGCGACTGCCTGAGTGACCAGGCTACTGGCTAATATGGGACAAATCTCTCTCATCCTCTCCTGTGAGGGGTGCTCCACTTAATATCTATAATTAAGTACGTATTTGAGACGGTATTTGAACTCCGAACTCTGCTGTATTTCCCAACTAATGGGCTGGAGAGTCAGGGTGTCTTCTCTCTCTCTGCTCTCTTCCTTCTGCTTCAACTTCTAGACCAGTAGTAGTTAATAATTTATATGAAATGGAACATTTCCAACAGTAAAGATGGAAAGAAACCAACCCCTTGGTACCTATATCACCCCAAGTTATGCCACTAAAGAGAGATTTGGGAGAACGTGTTTGGATGCAAGAACTATCTTTAGACAGACAAGAGTTTGGATCCAACAAAAATTTTTGATTAAATTGAACTTAATACTTTATGGGTTTAATCTTTATCCGCCAGTGCCCTTATACCACCCTGACTCTTCCCCATATGGTGAATTTTGAGGAAAATGGGAGAGACTGAGCCATAAGAAAACCTATGAAAAAATATTACCACAAAAATGCAATACTGAGATACATACTGCAACTCTGTTGACTTTACACTGTCTTTGAAAGATATTACTAAATCTGCTTCCTTTAGTTCATTTTAAATGTTATATTCCCCTGGTTATTTTTGTTTCCCTAATTTTGCTTTTAAAACATTGCTTTTAAATATGAAAAGGTTAAGGTTTCCTTTTTCTGCTTCCCTCCCCCCACCTTTTCTGGTCTAGCATAAATGCCAGCAGGAGAAAATGCACTCTCAGACTTATCCACTAGATCTAAATATTCTGTACTAAAGTAAGTACAGAAACAGATACCTGGTGCTCTGGAAACAGGGCTTTAACCAACAGAATTGTGATAGCTCAGGAAACTGTGCAGTGACAATCAGCAAGAGCTCTGCCCTGATGAGTAACGGGGGAGATTTGTCATTGTCTTCTCCCACTGAAGTATTTACAGATGAAGTCTACTTTCAGAACCGATTAGGCATCATACACTTTTGCACACAGGCGCATTTTCCTGAAGAATATGGGAAGGACGAACTTTTGAATTAAAAAAAAGAGAAGTTCAGATCAATCACGCTTATTTTCATCTTGCTTCAAACGTGCCGTTTCCTTTTTTTCTTTAAATAGTTTTCTATGTGGTTGCTGAAATGTCTTTGTAAGAGAAGCTACAATACTCAGACAAGGAAAGTCCCTGGTGGTTTTGAAACACCATTTTTATTAAGATTTTTTTAATTAAAAAAAGAAAGATCTAATAAGCACATTGGTCATAGAAACCCCTTATCATCATGACTACTGTTTGACTTTTATGAAGAGTAACCAGAATGACATCTATGTCACGGGTTAGTCTATGGAGGTGTCTAAAGTGGTTTGGGAAGGTACATTCTAAAGGAAATTTTTATGAGCAGAAGAGTTAGGTCTGAAACTATTCATCAGACAAGGAGATCAGCCATGCAGATGATTATTTAGATGTGTAATTTTACACAGTTTAATGTGCACAATAATCACAGGAAATGAAGATACAAACATAAGCTAACAAATGCTTTGGTTATCTGCAAGAAACATAGGCCTTTCTTCCAAATGTTTTCCCCTAGTACATTAGTTTTCTCTAAATAACATTCTAATGACTAAGGCTGACGGCTCCGAGGACTGACTTTTTGCCTACGACCAGTACAGGTAGGTACAACATGGATAACACGATTTGACGATCTCTCTGTATCACCATCTAATTTTCTCAATAATTTCTGACAGACCCTTGAAAAGAACTTTGGAAGCACCAGAAAAGAGATTTTTTTGTAGGAAATGCATTCACAGTATTGCACCAAATCCTCCATAATACTGGAAAGGACCTCAAGATGTTAGGCATGGCAGGCAAACGCCCCGACCGTGCAGACGCACACATTAAAGATCCCAGTTACACACCTTTACGAAGTCTCTAGTGTTCAGAGCGCATTTGGGACATTTAAATACAGATTGCAGTGGATGGATGAATTCTGTCAAACCATGTTTTCTTCAGACAGGACAGAAGGTCAGATTATCTAAACTATGCTGGTTCCCACTTTTTACTGTACAAATCACGACCAGGTTTGCAGGAGGTAACTATGGATTATTTTTGCAATCAGGAGGCAGAAGGTAAGTAATTCCAGAAGCATCTGGACAAAAGACAGTGTGTCTTGTGAGCTGCTTTTTTTCAGACCAGTCTAGCACAGACAAGCTAATGACTGGGATAACTTTGAGACCCAACTTTCAGTAGAGCTAATACCATATCTACTAGGTAGCTGTTGATGACTACGAGGTATTGATGACCAGACTGCATCAGTTAGCCAGGCTGGACGGGATCGATTCCTCTCTGTAGCATTCTGCCACCGGCCCGAGACCCAGCAGCGCGGGTCAGGCAGTTGAAGTCAACCAGATGAATCTGAGGAATGGCTTAAGGAGGAGCATGTCTAAAGGCTGTCATCTGTATGATGGCATCCCTCCCGTTGCAACCGGTTTGATGCAAGGGGCTTTCCAGGGTTCAAAACAGTTGCCTTTGCCTTGTTTCCCCTATCCTACATGGGAACAAATTTCAGGTGTGGTCAGAAACTGCTCCTTTCAACTTGAAAATGCTGGAAGATACAACCTTCACATCTCATCGCAGGAGTTCGCGTCTAGTACTATTGCGAAGCAGACTGCCGTAAGGCGCTGCGCGTGGGGCTGCCGCTGCAGCCCGCGGCTGGCGCAGAGCGTGGCTGGACGACGGCGTGCCGCACGCTGGCCATGAATCCGCAGTGCCGGCACTGCTGGGAAAGCTGCGCCGACTAGTTGCCGCTGGTAACGTTGCCAGCAAACACAGTTCAGAACCGTTCTAGCATGCAAAACTGAAAATAATATCGGGAAATCTGTGGTGTTGCCTGTTGACCCACCTCTTACTGCGGTGATTCAGATCAGCTGAGTTGGAAGGCGAGCCAGCGCTGGCACGGTGTCACCCTGAGAAGACGGGAGTCCGAAGCTGTGCCGTTGGCTTCCAGTGATTTTTAAGTGTGCTTTTTCCATGTATGTGTACAAGCAGCCCAGATTCCTTTCTCCTTCCCTATGAACTGCCTGGAGCTAGAGACCAAGGGTATTTAAGGGTTGTAGGGTTACTAGGGGTTTGTTTTAAGCATATTCAGATACTCTGGAAAGGTTTTATCTATCTAGACAGACAGGATAAATTTATGATCATTCTCCTTACCAGACCCAGCTGCTTTTTTCTTTTAAACTCTTGTTTTTAATTATATTTGACCTAAGCCCTCAGAGGCCTTAAGGCATGAATCCCTTCTTTACTAGCAGTCATAATTAGCCCTGATTGTTCCTTTTTGTGTCTGTTACAAGCAGGAAGCACAGAAGCTCAGAACATGTATTGCTACGCGATGATTATGCAGCGTCTTTCCAACACCAAGGGAAAAGCGCAGACTCCTCACAGGACAGCTGATTCAAATACACGGTGTTATGCCACCAAAAGAAGTACTCATTTATTATTAAAAGGCAGCAACGAGGCTGTCTAGGTATTAATTTCATATTCCCCATAATTACCGAGCGCTCGCCTCTGCTCGCAAACAAGGTAGTGAGTCACCTTCCAAACCTTCCTCTTCCTGTCACCGGGCCCGGTGCTACGTCGCCCTCGGTTCAACAAGAAAAAGTTCACCAGGCAAAGCTAACTTTCGGCAGCGACCTCGTAGGCTTCTTTTACAACGAGGCTGTGAAATGAAATCATAGCGTTTTGTTTTCGCGAGTTTTTCCCTCAGTCCATTCTCAGTGGCCTCCTTCGGTGTGCAAATTAAGTCTGGCTCTTGTGGTTCAGTCTCTTTTCAGCGTGGCTGTAGTTAGCAGTTGGCTGAACACCCAGCACTGTCACTTTGTTTCATAGCTTTGCCATCAGCAAATGACAATTATAAACCGGTTTCTTTAGCTTGTTCCCCAGGTGCCTGCCTGAGACTGGAAACCTAGTGTTTGAATCAGTAAGATTTTTTTTTTTTCCCCCTAAATTAGCATCCCTAAAAAAACCAACCAAACAACAAAACCACCGCCACAAAACACATAATTTCTGAGCCTGGCTGTCCCAGCTTGCATGCTCTGGTAAAGGAGAGCGCTCCGTTAGGACACAGGCAATTCCATAGATTGAGCTAAGCCATCAACATAAGGCAGCAAGAGGAGGTGCGTGTTACTTCATGTGCATTAGACAGAGTCTTGATGACAAATCAATCTCCCAAAGCACTTCTAGGGACTGAAAAATTTTACAGTTAATAGAGTTTTGAAGGGCAAATGGAACAAGTATCATCATCTCATGTGGCCTCTAAGCCACAGATTTCACCTACGCTCTGCGTGGGCCCTGTCACTGAAGCTGAACTGGAGTGTCTGTTTCGACTGCTAGGACCTCGTCGGTAGGGCGCAGAGATCGCCAGGCATCGGCGGAGGAGCAGGTCTCTGCCCGCTGTCCCCACCTCAGCATTGAAGCGCAGTCCCAGACCTAAACTTCTCCCATGTGTAGGTAGTCCTTGGACTGGGACAGCGATTTCAATTGGGTGTATGCTAACCATATGCTAATCGCACTTCACATGGGAAAGACCCCTTTTTTTCATGCAGTGTAAGTGTATGGGCATCGCCAACTAAGCTGGTGCAGTTTAAGTTAATCTCTTCTCCAGGCTTCACCGGTTTGTTACTGCTCCTTATCTGAGTAGCCTCACTGGCAATATGAGGACTCTGTTTCTGCTTCGGTGCAAAAGAAAAAAACCACCAAGGCTGAACAAAATCATGTCATTAATAATTTCCAGACAGTGCTTTCCAGTGGTGATACGACTCATCTGCTGGACCATTAAAGTTACCTGAAGAAGTTAGATTGAAAGAACAAAATAAAAACACGAGCAAGGCAGCATCAGCATTAGGGGATTTGTTAAATTATAGTTACTGAATTAATGAAAGCATTAATTCCCTGAACTGATGAAAGAAGGGACACACAACAGACTGCCTGTCTCTTCTACTCTACATAATCTCTCCTGCACAAGGGGCTCTTCCTCTCACTATCCGCGATATCTGTGGGGGCTGGGAAGGGGAAATGTTCAACTTGCTCTTCCTTTAAGCCCTCGTAGAGGCAGATATAAGATGTTGTAAAGAAAAAAAAAAAAATGCCAATCCCACAGCACATTTAAGCACTCCAACAATACTAGGAAATTGAGATGCCTTTTCTGGAGTGTTAACACCTCGTATTTTCTCCCCGCCAGCTTCCACACAAAGCGCGGGCGCACACCCCGTGCTCCTCCCGCCTTCTTTTTCCTGGAGGGGCCCTGTCCTCCTCTGACACAGGGCAGCTCCAGGGCTTTTCTCCTGGGCCTGTCTGCACGGACCGACCTGCTGCCTCGCTCCTCTTCTATTTCTCTCGTCTTCAGCAGACAAATTGCCCTTTCGTCTTCTTCTTCTTCCTGGTGTTTTTCCAATATTCTTGGTTTCGCTATTCCAGACAATACTTAATACTGTGAAATCTCAGAGTGGATGAGGATAGCAGTTGTTTAATATGTCTTTCTGAGTGTCCTTGCCCTGAAAAAGTGAATCTCATTTGTGAGTGTTGGTGTAAGAAACATGAATGCAATTTCCTGGAGTTTTGCATGAGACGTGTGGGAGCAACAACGTACCTTTCATACTCTGCCAACTTGATTTCGTAAGGTCTTGGAGAATGTTGACCCTAGGGACAGTTGATAGCCAACTGGTTATTTTGTATAGCTAATATTTGTTATGTGACCTTTACATGAGCGGGTCTTACTGTATATTGGGATATGTATGTGCCTGTCCCTCTGCCCACGGCCTACGTGTTAGATCCTTCATAAAGGCAAACTCACTATACCAAATCCTTGCTTTGGAGACAGTTGGTTTTGTAGCAGTTGTTCAGCAGAGTAAACCGGCTAATTCTTAAATTAATTACTTCTCATTTAGAGGGCCTAATAAGTTTAACCAGGGCTCTTGCCCTCCACCCAGTATCAGAAAACAAAAATTACTGGGTGCTGGGCAGGAAATGCTGCTGTTAGCATACTTACAAGCAATGCCAAAGTTAGATGAAAAGTAATAAATTCTATTTAATGTCTGTCCCATCCTCCTGTCCCCAAATCCTCAATGGTTTACCATTAATAGCGTATAAATTCTTACTGCACCCTTGTTAGGCAGGTGGGTAGACAAACATTATTATCCTTATATTACAGAACGAATGAAGTGAGGCAGACTGGTCTCTGAGGCTAGTCTGTACTAATCATCCTATTAGTATAGACACAGAATTACTAGTATACAATAACTCTATATTAATAGAATATGATAATAAAATGAGCCATTGCCCACTTCCTGACACCAAGCTAACTGGCACAACCTATTTTGTGTCCACACAGCTGGTGAAAGACTTCAGCTAAAACAGAGTGGCAACTTTTTTACTTACTGGGAATGATTCCTAGTCTGGTCTTTATACCCCAAAACATGCCTATGAATTGTCTAGGAGAGTGTTAGTTGGCTGAGGTCAAAATGTGCCACAGATCATTTCACAGTACGCCTTGTCCCATAGTTCGTGAGTACAGGCATAGGAGGATCTTACCTGATGCCACGCAACAGCTATATTGCCATACTTAATTTTGGCATCATCTTTTGCTTTTGTGAAAACTGACTTTTGCCTTTTCTGCCTCTGTTCCTCTCCTTCTCTTCCAGCCTGGCTGGGGTGTGTTGCCACTGGGGGGCAGGTCTCTAGAGCAAACAAGAGTGTTTCTTTCCGACTGGCTTCTTCTAACAAGGCGAAGAGCCTAGAAACAATTTGGCATTTTGCAGATTTTTCTACAAACATTTAAGTTATGATTAACTGGAGTTCCTGTTTGAGGACTAGATTCTGTCACCTGTACAGTCCTGAAGCGACACCAGTGTGTAATGCTCTGTTGAAAGCCGTAAGGCAAGATACTGCTCATCGTTAGAAAGGACAGAAGATTCTGGCCATAAAGCGTTATGTTATAGAGGAAAATAAAACCATAGACAAAATTCAATACAAAGCAAAAGTGACACACCATACCTCTGCAACCATCTCTGCAAAAGGCTCAATTTTGAGCAAATGGAAACTGGTGCAGCTCTGGAAACTGGTGCAGCCTGATATTAAATGTGAAGGAATCCTACAATACTGTATTATAATGGAGCTTAATATCCTTCGTTACACAAAGTATGTGTAATGTGGGCCAAATTAATCTCTGGCTCAGTTCTACCCAATGCATTAAAACCCCTTGGTTTATTAATTAGTCCCAGAGCTAAATATTTTTCCACTATTCTGTCTACCACTGTTGAAGCAGCAAGACTTTCATTAATTTTCATGCAATACAGCAAATTGCTTTCTAGAATTTAAATCCCCATTTATCTTGTAAAAGTCAGGGGCCTTTGATGAATATGGGAGTTGAGCCAACATTAGTGGGACATTATATTCCAAAAAAGCGGCATGTAACATAAGATGCACATTTTTATACACAACTCATCTACTGCTGTGGGCAACATGCGAGTCTATTAGAGTGGACTTAATGTATTTTTTTCTGAGTGTCTGTTCTAACTGGCTGGAACAATAGCAGGAATCTGCTTTCGAGACCCAAACACAATCTCTGCATCCGTCTTGCAGACAGGAAAGATGAAACAGAACATTCACTAGCTGTCCGGGGTGGGAATCAAAATCCCTTTGACAGTGGGTCAAAAAGGAAAGGGAGGAAACTGTAGGTATGTACAGGCAGTCAGAGCAAACTCATAGCAGTTGTGGAAAAATGAAACGCTACTCGTTTCATCCCCAGAATTTCTAACATCAGATCACTTCAATGCACTTAACAGCCGTCACTCACACGTGCTGCAGTTCAAAAGGTGCGTACACATTTTAATTTCCATCCCACAATTTGTGATCCACTTGGAATAAAAAAAAATAAATATATCCTTCTAAATGGAACTGGCTATGCTGCTTCACAGTCCTGTCTCCTCAAGATTAGCCTCCTGTAATATGCTTTGCTTTAGGCTATCGCCTGAGATCATCCAGCGTCTGAAGCAAGTCAGGAATGCAGCAGTCACATATTAATCAGATCTTAAGTTGGCAGCACGTAACGCCGGTGCTCTCCGAGGCTGCCAGCAGGATTCAAGGTATCGGTGCCGACCTTTGAGACGCTGGATGCCGGCTCTCTCCTCGAAGCTTGCTACCAGACGGCCATCGGCGGGGGCATCCGGGTGGGAGCTCGGCTGATGCCAGTAGGGCACCGTTTGCCAAAGCCACCTTGGCTCAGCGGTTCGCCGCACGGAACTGCCAGACGTGCTGCTGGAGCTTGTATTTTTTTCTTAAGAATTTGGAGAAAGATGATCGGAGGGATGAACTGGCTTTTCTCTTGTATGAGCTGATTCCAGAGCTTAGTATAGGCGTACCTCGTTTCACGGCACTTTATAAATAAACCTGCAATATCTGAAATAGATTGGAACACGCTTGCAGTTAGCACCTGAGATGCAGGCTTACTGTATTTGCAGGCTTGACATATCCATCTAAGCGGAACCTCTGTTTTACCTTACAAAGTACTAAAGAGCAAATCTAATTACTGTGCTTCAATGAGAAATGTCTGTATCAAGTCAACGGGACACAAGAGACAAGTGCTGAGTGCTTGTTCCAAACCCGGCCTGTGGAAAAACAGGACCTAAGCTAGTTAACGTAAAGTCCAGTTATAACGCAGAGTTTTCTCTCGGGTGCTAGAAATGGCTGAACATTCAAGCATCTGTACGTTGGCAGTAAATGAATTGTGTAAGTGACCCCGGCTATAATACTAGATTTTACCATCCACAGTGCTAATAGAAAATGCACTGATGCATATTACTGGAGGAGAGTCCTGAATATGAAGTAGCAGTAGAGTTAAAAACAATTCTCAGGCCATTCTACAAGGCAGGAACTGATAGCAATAATGGAGATTTCTACTCCCTAAAAGGGGCTTCTTTTCGGTGACAAGCAAAGTGCCGTGGCAGTCGCATGCGAAGCGCGCATGCGAACCTAGTTATGGTGATGCAGCTGTAACAAAATCCTATTTGTAGTGACGCAGAATTGAAGTGTGAAATTATTTCGTAAGATCTTCGGATGGTTTGGAGGAGACGGTTCCTGCCATCTCAGGCTGTGTGTTGAGAAGGCTCAAGAAGCACGCAGCCTTTGTTCTGCCCTAAGCGACCAGCATGTCTGTGAAAAAATAATCCTGGATTTTCTCTAAATGGGAACCACCGCTGTTCTCTGCAGTGCTCTGAGACTTGGTGAAGGTGCTATAATTTGAATAACTTTTGTGCTTCTTACACATTCACAGAAGCGTACATCGCTATGTTAAAGACACACTTTAGAACACTAGAATGTGTTAATAATTTTTAAAATTCCCGCTTAACAAATAGTTATGTATTCACATGCGAGCATGCATTCATAAAACTATATTTTTCAGAGAGAGTGGATAAGTATGATCTTTGAAAATAAAGCCACACAGAGGTAGTTTTACCGACAACTACCTACTATTAGAAATTAAGTCATTCAAAACAAATTGATGGCAGTGATACTGGTGCCTGGCAGATTTCCTTCTGCTTTACTATATTGATCTACTTAATATTTTTCCCCATTATGTATACACAGCCGTAAAGACTGCTTAGCTTGTAAATTGTCTCTCCGTTACAGAAAATAATAAGCAAGTGTCACTGACCGCATCCCCTGGTCCATAGTGTTTATCCAAATGGCTTTCCTACTTACCGTTATCGCTATGTCAAAAGTAAAAGATCCATTACTGTTATCTGGTTGCCCTATGGGATTATTCAGGTGGGTAAGGACTGCAGAAGCCAGTCCAAAATCTAGCCCTTTCTGATACAAGCCAAAAGAATAAAAAAATGAAAGAAATGCAAAAAGATGAGGTTCTGCGTGACCTCTCCTCTTAACACCACTGGGAACTGAGAGCACTCTGCACCTTGCAGGATTTGGTCCTGTGATAGAGCGTGCTTCTGCAGTAACTCGTGTCAAAACTGCCCACCTACACATCTCAAATTTGATCAAGAGGAAACCGCATCTTTCAAACAGTACAGGGGATTGCTGCAAGCAGAACAAGGGTCTCTATTTGCACATTGAATCACTGCTTAACTATGGGCAAAATTGTGAAATTTCTCAGTTTTAGACTGCAGCCTAATTTTTTACAGAGATATTTCCCTATTTTTGTAGCTATGGAAACAGCCTTTTGTTTCTTTAGAAATAAGCCAAGAATTAGGGGCCAGGCCACAAAATATTTTGTTTTATTACAAAACCACCAAAACGTGATTTCTCACCAGTTCAGCTGGCAGCGAGAATATTTCACACAGCAGTACCATGTACGGATGCTCTCCTGGGGAAGCTCAGCAACAGTAACTTTGGCCGAGAGTTAGGACTATTTTTGGAAGCTTCAAAAGTATCTAGGGAAAGTACTTTTCACTTTTATTCATATAAACAGTATCTCTATTTATTAAAAAAAAGTGAGAAATGGCTTCTCTTCAACTTCAAATGGCTTTGACAATAAAATGCTGCTTATATCAAGGTCTTGGGAGACACATGAAGCCTTGTGACAAATGGGGCATTTGGATGATGAAGAGATGACTTGAAGACTCAGGAAGAGATGCTTCAGACTCCCGCCCCTGGAGCACAGTGAAATAAAGGTGAGTTCACTTAGATCCTAGCTCTGTGTCGCCTACCCGTTTAATCTCTCACACGCCTGCACGGGGATGGACTATGATGAACTACACAGTCTTTTCCATCTTAAATTACTAAAAGGCTAAGTAAGTCATTCCTGCTCTGAAAAGAAGGAAAAGCCCTATCTAAATGTTTAGGTTCCTAAGTACAGGCTTAAATCTTATTGAAGTCCATAGAATTTAAAGTACATGCTTAAATGTTTTGCTGAATAGGGATACGTTGCTGAATCACGGCCAAGACTTCTTAAGTTGATGTACTGTTACCCATGAAATTACTAATATGCTCAATATCAATCCTGCACTTAAATGCATTGTTAAGGGGGAATAGACTTTTTCAGGGCTTCTGGTTCATTCTCTACATGAGCATCTGGCTGGATCAGGAATTCAGAATAAAGTTGATGAGTAAAAATGTTAGAAAATAAAAAGCCTAACCAGAGCAGGAAATTGTGGGATGAGCCAGGGCAAGACGTTTCCAGACAACTTTAAGGTTCAGTACGCTCTGCTGTGGGGTTACCCCTCATTCTGAAATTCGCTTTCTGGTGAAGAGAAAACAAGATCAGGAATTTTACTGGAAATGTATCATCTTCATTGGTTTAAACTGTCTGATTTCCATCTGTTTGTGTCCATCGTATAAGGATATGCCCAAATGTTTACATCAGCAGCAGGCTAAAGCTCATGGTATGAACAGGAAACAAAGTAGTTTAACAGTCTGTCACTGCATAATAATTTCCAGTACCCTTTTCTAACTTTCTTTTTCTGTCTTCCACCACTTCTGCAATAAACCCTCTGATCCACCAATGTGTCAAACCTGCAGTGTACTTTGATTCTCTTGCTGCAAACTGTGGATCAGGGTATCTTGTTGCAGTTGAACATATATGGGCTGACAGGATTTACTGGTTATGGCTGGAGTGATCAGCAGTGATGAGATTAAACCAAAATTTTTGACCAAAACGTCAATGAGGCTTTAGACATCAAAGATGGTCTTAAGCCAACTGCCTCTAAACTTCAAGGAAGATCAGGTTTGGGTTCAAACACTGCATCCTATGGCTGTTCAAAAGCTGAGCAGATGAAAATCCACAATGAGGTTTTGTGTCTGTCGGTCCTTTTGGGAACACCGGTTGCAACTGTGTGGCAGTACATTTTCCCATCCTGTTGGGCGCTGCATTATCCTTTGCCCTCAGTTTCTCTCCTTTTCGGCGTCGATGACTTCCAGACCTCATGAAAAAATTTTCGGGAGTAGATTTCTGAATCTGAGCCATTCTTATGCATGCAAGCAAGCAGAGAGCAAACCCACATGTTAAAGCATTAACTAAACAACATGCATTAGGAGTGCTGGGGGGCTGCTGCCGCCTCCGGCTGCCCCGCTCACCCCATGGCCCGGACCGGCCACCGCATCCACGGCCGGCTCCTTGCCGAGATGTGCTTTTGCAAAAGAGCAACGGGAAAAATTCCACACCTCAAATGACTTCAAGCCATTGTCCGTTGAGTTTAAACAAGAGGCTCCGTCCAATCCCTCTTTTCATTGCTTGCGCCTCTGTGCTAGAGCACTTTCTGTTGCTCTTTCAGTAGCTTTCCTTTGCCAACAAATAACAGGCATTAAGGATTGAAAAACAATAAAATTACATGAGGGGAGAGCAACAATCAGTACACAAAGATAAACATCAGCAATAAACACTTTCAGCTGCCAGCCCTACAACATATATAAATGACAGCGGGGTGTGGGTGAGGGAAGGGAACAGCAGCGGTGAGGGCAGATCCAGGAAAGGGATGGTGTAAAGGCTCCTGGCAGGAGCTTGGGAAAGCCCACGCAGTTCAGGAATGCTGAAGCCACAAACAGTTTAGGCAGGAGAGCCCTCTACACCCAAATGCCACACCACCGTGTGTCCCTTTGTTTTCCCAGAGCTGAAAATCGAGCTGTAGGGTTAACATGGTGTGTCAAGCATCCAGGAAGCAAAGGTGGCACACATGCCATAAAACTGACCCTCTGAGAGTGAAAGAGTAAAAAAGATTTTTTTTTCTCTTCGTGATATTGAAGTCTAGTCTACAAATAGAATAAAATGCTTTATTTTTATGGGGAAAGAGGAGCTTTGCTAGGTACTTGCTAGAGATATTTTTCACTGTCTAGTATTCATTTCTAGATGGCAGGTCTTGGCTTTGTCATTCTCCTCCCAGTTTTAGTGCTGCCCAGCCCAAATCCCAAGTCACTATTATTTTGAGAAGGAAAATTTTGAATCTGGATAAAAGAAGGACACTTCTTGCAACCAACTGATTGGAAGAAAGAAGAGCTTGCTGTTTGGTGCAGGTTTTAGGTCTGGGATGTTAGAGGTGGTCCAGCAGAAAAGGAACATGATGGCCTGAGTGCAGGTGAAGTGGTTAGGAGCCCATGCTAAATTCAGTTTACCCAAGCTGTTCTGTGGCTGCTGGCAGCTCAGATGGCCCCTTCAGCCAGAAGCAGAGTCTCTGGGCCAGTTCTCTATTTTCCTTTTCTTTTTTTTCCCCCTTTACCTGCTGACACTAACACACAGTTTCGCAACTGGGGACATTTTCAGCTTAACTTTATACACGTAGGAAGTGGTGGCTGGCAACAGATATTCTCTGGGGTACTAAACCCCTACAAAAACTGCTGTCTGAAGTAAAAGGTTTTAAACACTGGTGTTTTACTTGCTTCCCTGTTATTAAAACTGATGGGCACTCAGCTCTTAGTACCACTCTCCCCTCCTTTGCTCCAAAATTACACCGCAGGCACCACACTACCATTTTGCAACTGGCAAAGACCATCTTGGACTGCTGAATTCATGAAAGGGATTAAGAGAGGTAGCTACTACAATGAGAAGAGATTCAACTCGGTGCCCAAGGAACAACTTTCCGGGCAGATACAGGCTCAAGGCCAATGGAGAGGCACCACTGCTGCACGGGTCAGCTGTGTTCAACCTTGAGGATCACTGCGGATGGTGCAGGGCAGACGTGGAGATCCTATTGCCCTCAAACATGCCAAGTAGGTAAATCCTATTTTTCCAGCATCTGTGAAACTCAAGAGGAAAAACTGAACCATCGTTCATATGACAGGGGATTTGTCATGTGCAGACTGTGGCTTTAGGTACAACTTTCATGGAACAACAGGAGGGTTTCATCTGATTCAGGGAATCACGTGCTATGGAAAAGCATTATAGGTTGCCCAAGTCAGAGCAGTCCTTCCCCAGCTCAGACTCTTGCTTTGATAAAGAGGGATGGATGCAAACCACAGAACGAAAAACCCCTACCATTTGCTTTAAAGGAATACTATTACAAAATGGAAAAAATAAATCCTAATTAAATTCAAGGATTGTCATAATGAGAAAACATTTTCACCTTTGATCAAATAGAAATCTTTTCAGTGCTTGAGACAGACACAACTAAGCTTGCACAGCAGCAAACTGGATAACAGTTTTAAAGTACTTTAAAGAAATTATCATTGTTGTCTATAGAGCTCTTTTAAATGCGTTTCTATATGTCTGAAATGATGCTTTTATCAATTCTTTTTTCAAGCAGATAGCTCAGAGAAGTGACTTGTTTAGGGTCACACAAAAGATTAGTGGCAAAGTTGTAGAAAACCGACCCCAGTCCACTGATCTCCAGGCCTAAACCACCTTTTCTGTTCACTCTTTGTGGTATTACAGCCTACCAGCTAGTGCATTTTTCCCATTTTTCTCCAGCGTTATACTAACATTATACTAAGTGCTGAGGGACAAAACCAGAAGTTACTTCACATATTGATTTGTCTTTTTAAACTGGAAATTGTTTTAGTCAACTCTTCAGTGTCTATTTCTCTTTCTTAGCGCATCGACAAGATTTTTTTTGTCCAATCCAGTGTCCCAGTTTTAGCAGAAGCCAGTGGCAAAAGCAATACCAAAGTTACATGGATCGTTATAGACTGCAGGATGCAGTTCTATTCCTGCATGAAAACCTGCCAGTCCCTTAACCTCTCAGTGGATGTCTGGTGTAGCACAGCAACACCTGAGCTAGCTTTAAATTAGCCAGGTGTGACAGCATTAGCACTTGAACTGCAGCAGTACGGGGCTCAGCACCCGCTGGGAAGTTCACGTTTGGTATTGAATGGAGCCCTCAATACTTGTGGTGAAAGAAATATAAAAGTATAATGTTATAAAACACTGTCTTTAATATCTCGTTATACTTAGTACTGCTAGACAAAACTGCTAGATGCACATGTCACATGCATTTCCTTTTTGAATCTGGAAATGGAGAAGTTAGTACAGTGAAAAACTGGCCATGAAACTGATAGTCTGGTGCTTCAGAAAGCCATCATGCACCAGCTTACCCTTTCTTTCAGGCCATAATTAGTACGAGACTCTAGGACAAGCCATTGCTGAGTAACGCACACATGAGGATGCTGGAAATACTCAGCTCGGCCTCATCCTTTGCTCTGCACCCGTGTTGAGTGTCCCTCAGCTTAACCATATAGAGCCCAGCCTGGAGTACTTTATTGCCAGGCATTAAGAATGACCCACGCACAAGGAATCTCATTAAACTTTTCAAACATCAGATTAACATTCCGTTTGACACTCCCTTGGCTGCATTTTGCAGTTTGCTCTCTTCTTTAGAGAGAGGCAAGATGTCCACGAGCAGGCTCAGTCCACCTTCAAGAATCATGAGAAACCAATACGAGGTTTATCAACCACCTCAAGAAGAAAGACCAGCAGTATCCCATGTCTCTGTGCACACTCTAGTATATCTTCTATGGCATGTTAGGATGATTCATGAAATTTAAGCATGGCCGGCTGTCAATAGGCCATTTGTAAACAAGTTACAATAGTTTCAATTTTCCCAAGTGAACTTCTTAATAAATGATTCTTCCTCCCAGTGAAATAAGTAAATAAACAAACAGAGCTGACAATAGACATCTTTTTGAAACACAGAAGGGAAAAGGGGTTTACATTTTTGTCAGATACACTCTTTGCCACTGGGAGAAAAGGCAGAATCTCTCTCTTTCTCTCTCTCTCTGCAAAAACGCCCTGTTTAAATGCTGCTGCTATGCATGATTTAACAAAGTTGTTTTATCCCCATCAGGGAAAACTCTTATCTGTACTGGAGGTCATAACAACTCCTTGAAAAGAAGAGAGACATGATGTTTTCAAACTGTGAGAAAGCACATCTAATAATTTTTTACTGGCTCATCAGGATAGTTTAATACTGAAGTGATAATGAAATGACCTCATAACTCTTTGCTCTTGGGTTATGACAGGCCAGTCTAGTAAATTAAATAGTTCTACTATCACATGGGAAACAATTCCTGCTTTATACTAACTGGAAAGAAACGCTATTATTAGTGTTCAAAATAGCTGCAGTTGTACAGCAAGCAGCATAGCTCCAGCCATAATGCTTTCCAGCAGAAGACGCAGCTTTGGCGAGTCCCTCCCTCCGGCCTTCTAGGTGGTCTTTCCTACAAATCTAATGATAGGTCTGTCAGAGTGATTTATGGCGTTTGTCCATGCCTCTGTGTTTTTTGCTTCTCAGTGTTGGGTCAGCTCTAGTCTCCAGTGCTCTGTGGTTGTTCTTAACACATATTCAGTAATCGCACAGACCAAGACTTTGTTTTTCTACATTTGTGTTTTCTTTCATTCTGCCTGTCTTAGAGTTTTCAATAACACTCATCGCCACAGGATTCTACTTCTATATTTCATCCGTCAGTAAGGCTTGAGCTAATTTGCTGCCACTAACAATCCTCTCTGCTGGCTCGTATTTACACGCAAGCACACAAACACAAGCTGAAAATGTATGATCACATTACTGCTGGTTCTGGATCCTTCTGCCTCCCATGCTTGATCCTCACCCCATTAAAATCGGTAAGATGTTTACCGTAAATGTTAACAGGAATTTTAATAAGCCCACTTTATCTAGTGTGGGGACGGACTGAATTGTCCCATATGGTGCAGAGAAGGAAATAATACAGCACAGAAAGCCCGCTCCCATGCTTCTCCTTGCAGGTAGTCACACTAACGGGAAGTGCCGTTTCCCAGTTTTTGAGAGAAAAACACTGAGCAATGCTGTGGCAGGAAGAAACTCTCCGCTCCGCATTTCTGGGGCACTTTGGTCACCTCCTCGTAGTGCAAGCAGAATGCCTCCAGGAGTTGTGGTTGCACACCCCTCCAGGATGGGGGAGCAGCAGCAAGTAAAACGTGTGACAGAGCCCATAGCCTGAGACTCCTCGGGCTGACGATCTCCTCTTGTACTTGCCTCGCTAATAATAAATCACACATCACTTGCTGCATAGATGCTAAACCGGGCACCACCCATTCTTTTTTATTTAGCAACTGTTTCTATACAGTGCTTCTTTACCTGATTATAGTTCTAACGACAAAAACATCTCTGAGATAGATACTTTTTACAGGATTAGTAAAATATTGGAGGTCTATCTAGGGTGGTCTAAAGTATTTCCATTGAAAAATGTATAAAAATATGAATTCCAGTGAAGGAACAGGCAGATAAAAGGAACTCAGACCACTGTGTTAGTTTTAATTAAATGGGAGGGAGAAAGGGCTGTTTGTATGTGTTTTACACACAGAATAAAACCCCACAGCTTTTCTGTAGGTAGAAATTCATCTCAGACCAAGGTGAGTTTTGCCCTAATTGCAGAATCAAGCCCTTATTTACATTTCTTTGCACATCTGAGCCTCTATTTTGTGATTAAATAAAGTTCCACTGAATATGAAGAATAGGAGCTCTGTCCAAGTAGGAAGCTTCCAGGCCTCAGTGGTTACCCAAATTGTCGTTTGTCCCCATCATTTTAGAAGAATAATAATTTTGGAAAGCAGCAGCCATGAAAACAAGCAAACAAAAAAAATTAGAATAGATGAGAATGTAACTTTCACAGTGTTTTATCCAAGATGTTTCACCACCACCTGAGAGTCACGGTCTACAAGAAATGACGTTGAAGTAGCCAGTGGAGAACAAAGTGCAGCTCAGAGCAAATTATGAGCTAAAATTTCCAGGAAGCATCTGTGATTTGTTTCATATTTTAACTTGGGTTGTAGGAGAGACAGCAGGATGTTTAGTTAATTTGCAACAGGAGAAAAATATTTTTATCACTAAAAAACCTAGGAGATGATACTGTATTTTCTAAGATTTCTGAGATGTCATAAGAGACAAGGGACGAACCGAGGTAAGCCACCTTAGGCAGTGGAAGCGTGATAGGGGTAAATGTAGCTGGCTGAGGCAGCTCGATGTGAAGAGTTGATTTGGGACCACAAAGCTGATGGGATTTTTCTCCTCGTCTTCACTTGACTGACAATGGGCACCAAACCTTTTCTCTGAGCTATCCCACCTCGGTTAGTGTCTTTTCCTTATTTAGTCTCATTCTTGCCCTAGAGATGGGAAATGTCAATCCTTCCCTCCTACAAGGACTAGCTGTCTCAGTGGCCCTGGATAGTCTTCCTACAGGTGTGAAACAGAGACTGCTCCTCATCCCAACACTCTCCACATCTCATAATAAACATCTCCTGGCTGGACCCAGGAAGGAAGACGACCAGAGAAGTAAGGGATTCCTCTGCACAGGACAAGCCAAGTCTGAGCCTGATTGATAACAGCTGGAGGAACGTTATAAGGGACACTAGATTTTTTCGTAGACCTGCTATACTAGGCCCTAAGGCCTAACTCCAGTTTTCTTCCATCAGGGCTAAATTAGGGAGTGCAGCTGCTCTCAGGTAGGGGTAGCGGGCTGAAAAATCAAGGACATTTATCTCAGAATTTCCATACAGTTTTCTCTGCAGGAGAGGCAACAGGTTTGGATGCTCCAAAGGGGTGACCTCGCTGAAATAATGTGCTTGAGCATTGCTGCGAACCTGTATTTACTAACCTTTGCTAGTATTTTGGAGCTGAGACTGGCTCTTGGCACTGGTGGAACGAAAGACTTCTGCAGGATGGTGGGAAGAAGCACAACAAGGAGATAGCATCCTCTCCCTAGGAGGGATCACCAGGAACAGCATCATTTTGGTTTACAGAAGTCTTCTGGAATATATGGGGTTCTTTTGTACCTGATAATGCCAGTCATCCAGCTCAGATGCTGATGTTGAACATCAGGAATGACAGATCACTGCTTTCATTCCACGATCGGGGCTTTGGCTCAGCTCCTTCTAAAAACAGCCCCAGAGAGACACAAACTGAATAATGCTACTGGAGTGAGTAGTATTTACTGTGCTACCTAGAAGCCCTAAACTCTAAATGGTGATGGACTGTAGAGTAACATTACTTGACTTTAGACTTTATGTCCCTGCCTTTTGGAAATCTACTTCACTTAAATAATAATACTTTGGCTGGGGGAGCTCGTGCGATTTAAAAAACTACCTAAATACAAGTGACATCAAGCTGTCACAGAAAGCGACAGAGTACACTGGCAGAGTGCAGAATTTCCTCTAGCAAAATGTTAAAATGGCTGAAGCACCTGAGAGCCATCTATTTTGCTGCCAATGAACTGGTGTGGAAAGTCTTTGGTGGTCCCACAGCCTTAGCAATACATATAGCCAAACTTGCCAGCTGGGAGGGAGCAAAAGGGGCATCAATGAAGAGAGGGCAAGCAAGCTGTGCTGGTCCCTTCCAGCAGTCATCGCAGTGGAAACAACTGTCTCCCAGAAAGTTTTGGGGAGGTTAAAATAACAGGTGAGAACGGGAACGAAAAGCAGCCTACAAGAAAGACCAAGATGCTTGGAGGGTGCAGGAGATCAGAAGGTGGTTTGGGAGAGGGTAGAGTGAAAATGTACACAGATGGTCCAGCTGTATTTGGCCACAGAGAGGGATTCAATCACATTTCCCTAGTGACATTACTAAAACAATGCGTCCTCTTCCGCGCACCTCATTTTCAGACATTGCAGTCTAGACAGGCACTTGGTGCTGCTTATTTCCTTCTAGCTGGCTGCTGTTTTGAGGGACTATGCTGCACCAGCGAGACCAACGCTACCGGGCTTGAGGCTCCGTGCCTCGCTAGTGTTCGAGCGTGTGACATTACACCAGCATCGGAGGTATTCCATCCCTGCAGGCTGGACCCAGACAGGGCGGTGTTCAGGTGACACACCACTTCCAGACCCCAGTAATGTTGCTGGGCAGAGTGAAAGCAGAACAGGGTTTGCAAACGTGGGACCCACTCACTTTCCCCGTACATCAATGGCAACACTGCCATTACCTTCTGTATTTGTAGTATCTGAACCGTAACAGCCTGCTGAACTCTATAGCAGCTTGTGGCAATGGAAGTCTTGCTCGGCACATCTGGAAAACACTGCACTGGAACTGTTTGGTAGCACTCCATAATCTCATTCGGCCTTATTCCCTGCATTTGCTCCTGCGGTCTGTTGGAAAACTTCGAATGTGGGGAAAAAGGTACTTTTTTCTTTTCTTCCGTCTCATATGCCATTGCATTAAACTTATTATCTTATTCTAAGGAGAACTGTGCTCCAGATGAGATTGACTCTTGAGACTATAAGTCCCCATTTAGTGGCTGAGGAGCTTCTTATAACTACCATGGAGGCTAAATTATCTGCTGTTCTCAGAGAAGCAGGTGCCTGCAAGCACTCCTCTATGCACAAGAGGGAGAGGTTACTGAGAGGACAACTAATAATAATGGAGCTACTTGTGGATTGCATCTGGCTTATGTAGTCATATGAAGTTTTTGCTCTATGCCTTTCTGACTTCCAGGCAGTAGTAGCATTTTCTCCTCTCCAAGCAAATAATAGAAAAAAAAAAAAAAATTGAAAGTTTTCTGTACAACAGAGATGTTACTTTTCTGCTTTTGCAACAGACGGACCTCTGAATGTGCGGAGCGTAGCAGGTCACGAGTAAACAAGCTGCACGAGTGCACAGAAGTGCTATCATGGCCTGAGAGAAGGCTGTCAAGTGTTTATCTTCCTTCAAGTGACACTTCTCTCCAAGAAAAGACTGAAAAACATACAACACTTAGAGTGGAATGAGGGAAGAAAATGCATTTGCTGTTTGAAGAAAGTGGTTTAGGCTGGCTGTGAAAGGTGTCCAAATGAAAGGGAGCTTCCATAGCTTGTAATGAGTTATCAGAATTTCATTGAACTCATATGTTCTGAAAAAAATGTTTGAGGATGCACAGCTCTATGGCTATGCCAGACATCCGCTTTGCAAGAATTTCAGTCCTTCTGGAATACCAAAATCTCACAGGGAACTAAAAGTCCCAGTGCCCAAGTTCCTTGGTGTGGTGTCTGCTCTGGGCTGGGTAGTAGAGGATAATTTATAGTCCATTCCAAAACTGCTGAGTCTAGACCATGACTTAAGGAGGCTGCGTGGAAACACTAGTCAGCCCTGGCTGCATTCCTATTCAGGATGGAAGAAAGGAAAGCTGCACGAATCCAAGAGGCTGAATAAAGGTTTCCCTCTGATGTGCATTTTTGCAGTGTGTCAGGGGTCTAAGTGACTCATAGCATTCACCATTTGCCATACCAGCAGATAAGCTGGGCTGTTCTCTCCAAGACCTTAAACATGAACTGCAGGGATCCGAAACACTGTCTGTGTATCTTGCGTGAGCATTTCCATAGGTCAGAAAACACTGAACTTAGCCTGATCTCATTGAATCCTGAATTGCTGCAACTGTAGACATGAGCAAGTCTATCCATTCTCTGAAGTTTCCTGGAATAAGTGGTGGTTGAGAAAGCAACTGTACTTTTAGAATTACTTTAGAAATAAATCTTCTTTGTTATGCATTGCTTTTTATGACTTTGTTAATGGTCAGATGATCAATTAAATAAGATCAGAAATGTAAGGTTAAATAAGGACGTGAAAAGAAGGAGGCTCCAACCGAGGTGGGGAAGTATTGATTTTTGTGGCTTGTCACAACGTGAGGATGGGTCACAATGAGTCGCATTACTGTCTGTGGACAATAATTAGCGCAAAAGGAAAACAACCCTGGGAGAATACCCCGAGAGGCAGTAAGACAGAAGGAGAGACATTAAGATCAAAGGCAAAGATGATACCGAAGTAGAAATGGAGGGAATGGATGTGGAAACATTAGAATTAAAGAAAGGGGAAAAATGAAGTGCAGAAGCTGTAAATTAAGGACAGGATTTTCAAAAGTGTCTCACTGGCCTAAAAAGTTGTAATTACTTTCCCATTGATGCTGGCAACAAAAAGGAGTAGAGGTGGCTGAGTCAGGCTAGCAATGAGCACTTAAAAAAAAATCTCACCTTAAAATTACATTGCTTTCTTACAACTTCTGCAACAATGACGTCAAGCAACACTCATGGCTAGTAAATTACAGCCAGTGTCCACTTAGATGTTCTGGAAAACCTCAGATGTCTGTGGCATTAAGACACCCCGTGGCTATTACAACACAGGAGCTTTCTGAGGCCCTCGGAGGCTGGTTAGAAAATTCACTTGTTTTACATAATGTAATAATATACATTACTGTGGAGCTTAGAAAAATCTGTTTCTCAGAATAATTAAAATGAAATCACTAAAAGTCTAATTGCATTTACAAACGGCTTAAGCTTCTATGTGCTTTTTCATTATTCTGGTTTCCTAAGCCCAGCACTCGGGAGAAGTGCCAAGTTTACGTCTCCACGGACTGGGCTTCTCCCTGTTTATCGGAGGCCGATCAGAGAAGAGGGAGCGGCATCGCGCGCTTCCCGGTGCTGCCCTGCCAGCGAGCCCCAGCCCTGACCTGGAGGGACCATCGCTGGGCGTGAGAAGGCAGCTCAGGCTCCACACCTCCGAAACCTTTGGCATCTTTGCTGAACCTCGTAAGAAAGAAGCCAGTACTGCCGGTCATGTTTGTGATGTGGCCTTTTATCCACAGGAGACTATCGCTGTTCATTTCATTTCACGTTTTGCGTAAGGGATTGAATAACTTGCTAGCGGCAACTGTTTTGGTCACTACTATCTTGGACTGGGTTCATCCCAGTGGTTTAGTATCTCACTTTTAATCTGTGAACTCAAATGTGCATCAAGGGGTTTGGGGTCCTAAGCTGTAATTCATTGGCATTTCCACACAAATCAAATTCTAAGTCTAACAAATGAAATATTTACCATTTGGACGTGTTGGAAAGCTCAGATCCTTATGTTTATGAGTTCAGAGTGCAATAATTATTAGCTAGAGAGAAGCACAACTGCAATCAAAAAGAAAACTAAATAAGACCCACCTACACAGATTTCTCACACTGGGCTCCGAGCATGACTCACTGGTTGTGTATTAGGCGTTGTGGGTGGGTACTCTAATTTGTATGTGTTCCATTGTTTAGATGTGTTTTGTACGCGCTAATTCTGACTTTCTGTTTTGGCAAAATCTTACCAAAAAAAAACCCCCCAACCAACCCCCCCACCCTCTTGGGTCACGGTCATGAAACAGCTGCATTACCTCACCTGCCTATCTTGGGATCAGGGTGGGCTCTGCAGGGAAAAGGGATCAGCTCTTGCTCAGGCTGCCAGGAGGACGCATGCTGCCAGCAGCCACAGACACTACCTGGCCACGGACGAGCTTTTGCAACATCTTACCCACTGCACGGAGAATCATTTTGCATGCTTTTCAGGCCAGGTTTT
Source organism: Aviceda cuculoides (assembly GCA_035590195.1). Lineage (NCBI taxonomy): Eukaryota > Metazoa > Chordata > Aves > Accipitriformes > Accipitridae > Aviceda > Aviceda cuculoides. Next base: position 25,265,277 of record JAVJGG010000030.1, on the reverse strand, counting down.
CAAGACCAGAAAAATATTTTTTGTGCTTTAAAGGCTTCACAGGAGAAATAACTCGGCCTGTAGTTTGCAATGCATTTCTGAGCTCAGTCTAACGTGCCAGCAGACAGGAATATATTAAATGTTAAATGGAGAGGACTTTTAAGACTGAAGAAAAAGGGCATCCTTCCAAAACATTGTATTGCCGGTGCATGTCTAAGCACAGAAAGAAAATGATTGGAGAAAGTCACGAAAAAATGATTAGAACTGAAAGTATTTTCCTGGCTTTGGACCACCAATAACCATCTTCATTTGTGGAGCATAAATTATAAATAGGAATTCAAATGCTAATTGTATAAATTATATAATATATGCATTAGAAATATATAAATAGCATATATTTTTTCTACGATAGTAAGATTGTTTACATAGCACTTGTCAACATGAAGTGAGAGCATGAAGAATGGAGTGTGATGACTAGAAAAATATTGTGATGTATCTGGGAAGCTGACTAGAGCTGCTGACCACTTTGGTCGCTTGGGAAAAATGTAAGGCTCTCTCCCGCTTCCACCTTCATGCGTGTCTCGGTGATAGCCTAATGCATGTCTCCAAATGTATTCTCAGGAAAGCTCTTCTGGCTATGCTGTGAAGTCTGGCAGGTGCCATCAGCTGTGTAAACTGCTGTGACTGTCACCATCGAGGAGTAAGCCTACCGTGGGTAAAATAGCGACTGTGTCACTGGGGTGGCTATCACACCGTCACTGGATGACAGAGGAAGGAAGGGTCTGCTTTCTTCCAAGAGTTCGCACACTTTCTACAGCCAGGCGGCCTATGAAAACATAAGCAAAGAGACCAGAGGAGTAAAAAACCTCCTGCAGAACAGAAAGAGCTGGCAAAACCACCCGTGCGAAGCGACGCCCTCGCAGAAGGTCCGAAGGCCCCAACGACTCTGACCCACGCGCCCTTCGGCCGCGTCTCCGAGCTTCCCATGCCTCTGTAACCTGGCATCCCCCTGGATGTCTCAAACTTTCAGGAGACACCCCAGCCGCAGCTGACCTCACTGGCATCCCTGACGATACTGATGCCCCACTTTGCAGGAGGCTAAATCAAAATCTTAAGCCTTAATATTCCATGGCCAATAAAAGGAGATATTCAACACACCAACATTCCTTCCTTCCCCTGTTTACTTCACTTGCAAAATATGCAACTTTCTTGACCTTAAGTACACTCCTTAGGAGTGTTCAGGCTGAAAGGGGCTCCACACCAGCCCAAAATAAGCATGGCTGACCTTAATAACTACTTTCCTTCAATCACAAGGGAAACACCAATGCTACACCATTGTGTGCATCACTTTTCCTTAACGCCTACATTTGCAGTAAAAGAACTGTGCAGGTTAACCCTTTCGCTGCTGTTACCAATGCAAAAGCTTACAGATTTGAGCAGGGCCCTTACCAGCCTTTCGGGTTTGTTTTCACGGGGATACTTGCGGGATAATGCAAGTCACTCAAATTTTCCACTACATCGCAAAACGACACTCACGCCTGTTCCCACTATTTGCTTAAATATAACCCGGCGCTCCACTTCCCAGCAGCAGCTTCCTGTTTAACAAGTATTTAAATGAACGGCTCGGTTCATTTAGGTTTCACCAAGCCCACTTGGCAGCACTAGAGGTGCTCAGCTCGGTGTCTAAGCGGCAAACAGCGCTCGCGGGTGCTGGTGAGGCAAACGGCAGGTAGACGGGGCAGGGTGACGCTGCCGGCCGGGTGCGCTGGCAGGTCGTCTGCAATAAAACAGAGGAAAGTGCAGAAGCGTAAGGGCCAGGGAAACTATATGGCCCGAAATGAATCTAGGAGAGGAAGAGCAGACTTCCTCCTCGCTCTTTTTGAAACACGCAGCTGAAGGAAGAAGCTGCCTCATTGCTCAGACACCCCGAAGTAGCCGAGTGGGAATAAAATGCTGCCCTTTATCTTGCTGCTCCCTATTAACTGGGGGCATTGGCTTCCAAACTGGCCCCTGAACTGCACTAAATAGGAAGCGGGAGGTGGACCTTAGGCCAAAAGAGACAATAAATTTTGGCTTGTCAGGGTGAGAGTTTTCCATGTTTCTCACTTTTATATCCAGTGTGATTTCTGTGAAATCTATGAAATTATGCCAAATTTAAAGAGGTGCAACTCACAGCAGAATTTCATCTTTACTACTTAATACTGACTCTTCTTAATTAATTCATTATGCCAGGACCAAAAGCATGCTAGGTGCCTATAACATTCTCATTTACTTCTCTGTTTCTTATAATTTTATTTCATACTGCAAAAACATTTCCTGTAATTGGACCTCTGGATACCTATTGACTTTCCATAAAACTGGCTGAAAACTACCACTCTGTTCTTCTTGTATTTTCACTGATATTTATTCAACTGTAGGTTCCTTAATGTTTTAATTGGTTTCAGCAGCGCATATATATATGAACGGCTCTCAGGCAGAAAACATTTTTCCAATGATATTTCATATCAAGGAGGTTATGGCACTGGGATGAGATCAGCAGCCTTGTTAGAGGTATATGGAATTCAATTAAATGCAAAATATATAGCACTGTACTAATTGTCTGTATTGCAGGGAGAGAGCACAGCATTCACTCGATGTAAATAATAGGAGTAGTAAAGTGGCAAGAGAAGACCAGTCCAAATTAAGATAAAGTGTCAGAATTTCTGAAACCGAAATGAGATGCAGGACAATACTAACACTAAATGGGTATGGTCAATTATTGCATTCGTCACTATAGAGTCTGCACAACTCACCACCTAAATGATGTGCCATTCGACATTCCAGAGGGCAGAGCGAGATTTTTATTCCACATCACTACGACGAACTTAAGCTGCTGAGAAATAAAGTGCTATATTTGGGAAAGCAGCCATTGATTCTGGTTGTCTCTGGGCTGGTCTGATGCTTTTTTGGTCAGATATTAGCAGGTTTGTGTGCTAAGAATTCCTCTTTAAGTTGCTGGAAGCAAACCACGTGAGATACTAAAAACCAAATGAGACTCCAGAACTCTTGACCACATGGTTTTGAACTTACAGGATAGTAGAAACTATAAGTGGACTTGTCTTTAGCTCATTTTGCCGTCAGAGGGGACTGGGGACTGTTTAAAATTGAACTGCAGTAAGTTCCTTACCACGGGTTGCACAGAGCTAGAAATAAAATTCTGATTGCCTACAGCCTTACCATGCCACTCGAAATTTTGTTGGGCTAAAGTATCTGTGTAGCTGTCTGATTAAAATATATTAGAACATTCTGTGCAAGGGGGAAAAGCCCCAATGTTTAAAGTGGTATTTTTAAAATCACTCTTGTCCTGTTTCGAGTTTCCATGGGCTGCGGCACTGTTGCTCCTGGCCTGGCTTATCCTGGGAGGCTTCCCATGACAACTTGTAGCCTTGATGATTCAGAAGATGGAAACTCTATATAACAGGGCACCAGAATTCACATTTCACAGAAGATTTCACTGGGAGATTGATTGACATATATGACTTCACTGTCTCATGCCTCTCAATCAAGGGGGACTTGCTTCCAACCCATAAAACAGAAATAAAGTGCTTGGTTGCCAGTGAAATTGTTTCATCGATTCATACATGACAGGTAACTTGGATTAGATTGCTCATTACAATTTGAAGGATGTATTGTGGTCGTACCTTTAAGCTTGCCGAACGGTTGCTAAACTTTGAGGTTAAGAAGTTCGCTATTCTCTCATGTGCTACGAGGGGGGGAGAAAGTGCACTGACGGAGACCTGCTGGCCTCGTCACGGTGCCGCGGGGTGAGCCTGCCACCCTCGGGGTGCTGCCGAAGCTCGCCGGCCCGCGTTCACCTCGCGCGGAGGTTGCGGCGCGGCCGCGATCCCCTGTGCCGAGCGAGCTGCTGCGGCTGGGGAGGTGGAGGCCCGGCTCTGCGTTAGGCTACAAGATACTTCAGCTGCCCAGCTTGCAGAAGCGATGCTGGGGAGAGGAGAGTGGGGTTCAGGCTGCCGGGGAAAGTGCCCTGAAAGATTTGCTGCCTGTGGTTAAAAAAATAGCAGCAATGTTTGCTTTTGGAGCTCTGGCAATGAGTGCCGAGTTATACTCTCTTTTAGGTATTAAGCCTTAACCAATAAATGATGACAGATACCTAAAAGAGAGAGATGGAAACCACACACGACAATTTCGATAATGAACCCTTCTCTCTCTTGCTCTCAGATCAGCTCTTTTGGAAACTGTGTTATGGAGTTTTTGGCTACCCGTTCAAACCCACCGTTTTTAACAAAACCATTTCCTCACATGAGGCACCAGCAGCTCGTACCAGGAGCCGTTTGGCTAGTAACTTGAGGCTACGATTAAGAGAGCTTGGTCACAGCTCCTGGGCTAACTGCAGCTCTTATCATTCCTGCCTTCCAGCTGCATCTGCTCTGACCTTAACCTGCATCTGCTCCGACCTTAACCTGCATCTGCTCCGACCTTAACCTGCATCTGCTCCCTCGAGGTGGCATCAGGCAAGGCCGCCGCTTGTACTCCTTTCTCATTGCGTGCGAGTGCCTCAGTACCCTGACTTACCAGGGTCTGTGGTTTTAGGTGCCATGACAATGGCAGTCAGGAAACCAAACTGACTTTCTAAACCAGAGTTATTCAAAAACAAAAACATGAGAGAGAAAAGTGATACGTAACAACATACCAGTACGGTCTACACGCACATCTGCCTTTTCCTGGAGCTTTATCGTTCCCTAGAGAGGGCCTCAAAAGTCTCTGCAAGATGTCCCTCTAAAACTCATCAGCAGCTGTCTCTGCCTCCATCTCATAAAAGAGGTTTTCTAAGTATTCAGCAATCTTTCAAAATCTAGGTTTTCAACTAAGCAATGCATGTCATGCTTTTTTACTAGAGTCAAAAAAAACATGATGTAGTTCTCCAGCTTTCCTTACTACCCTTTAAAGCACAAATCAGTGTTTGCGTCTTTGGAGATGACATGCTGGATCCCCAACGGCTCTTCCAGCAGCCCCTGTTGCATTCAATGGCACATAGGCATAAAACAAGTGCCCTGATAACCTCTATGATTTACTGAATCCAGTTCATGGATAAATTGCATAAATTATTATAGCACATAATGCTGATTATTGCAATCTGCTTCATATCTGCTGAAATACTCCTTTTGACAGTAGATATAGGAGACCCTAAAAAAGATGCTAAGATTGTTAGCTAAGGCATTAAAGACCATGTAGCATTACAGAGAGTAAAAGAAAATCAAACAGGCAAAAGTATGTGGGTTTAGAGAAAGAAAAAGGGAAGAGAGAGAACCAGTATAACTAGGAAAGTTACTTACATAGGGAATTCAAAGTTTAACTCCATCACTTGCAATGATGCTACCAGTGAAAATGTGTGGGCTTGCATATATAGAGAGCAATTTTTCTATTGGTACGTCAGACCAATAAAATATTAGATTGTTTCATATTTTTCCTCAAATAAATCAGAAGCTTGTGATTCACAACCAACAAACTTAAGCTATTTGTTTTTGCCTGCCATATGAAAGAGATCATCGGTCTTAATGAACTAAAAGCAATCCATATAAAATCTTGAAAATACCAACAGCAATAGCGGCACTGTGTCCTTGCACGGTGTTAAATGAACGAAGAAATCATCTGCTTGAGCAGACAGATTGCAAATAAGCACATCTGATAGCTGTACATAGAAGCCTCGGCAATCCGTGCACACTGTTGCTCTGGCAGACTCTGGGGGCTTCAGCGCAGGGCCCTGCTAAATGACCCCCAGCTTTTAGAGATCCTACCCAACAGAAAGGAAACATGAGAAGCAGTTTCTGAAATGACGCCTATGCCGAGTGCCTCTGGCTTTTCCCGTTTCTCTGCGTAGTCTGCAGATTCACAACATTACAGCGTTTTAAATGCTTTTCTCTCCTTTGCTGCATCAGAAATAAAAGCAACAGGGAGAACCGGGAGACCTGGCTGCAAGAAAAGGGCTGAGAAGGAAAGGAAGCCAAAGGAAAATACACAAGCCTTTCCTTGTATCATCCAGTTTGGTAACACCAGCATCACAAGTAAAGCATACGCAGAAAGTAACGCCATTTGTGAGCTGACCGCTTCCCTTTACATTTTTCACCTGCGATATTTCTAGTCTCGGTCAGAAGGCTTTTGTGAAATGTTTCTGTTTTTACAAAGGCTATTGTGTTTTGCTCGCTGGGCATATACAGTACCTCCTGGCTTGCCTGACTCCTGGTAAACCCGCGTGTTTCCTTTGTGCATGACAAAGGTAGGAAGGAGCCTGCCCAGGGACCGGGCTGTCCCGCTGACCGGCCAGTGCCACCAGCAACACAAACCCTTTTCCCTGCCAGCCGGCTCCCAGAGATCAGCTCTCTGCCAAGCCATTCGCTTTGGCCACACGCTGCCGCTGGAGTTTAATTATACCCTTCATCACACAAAAGCAGCTAATTCATGCTATAAATCATACCCCGACATGCAAACTTCTGGCGTCTCATTTTGTTCGCGTGAAATTATTTAATGCAACTGACTTTGAGGTGAGGAACTCTTTTATGTTGTTGATGTTTAGAGAAAGATTAATAGATTATTTGTTACTGGTTTAATAAATGTGCTCCACGAACTGCAATCAACTGTCTCCTATTCATTTCACAGCTCCTAATTGGCTCAGGGTACAGGTTCTATTTCCAGTTTGAAGCGCCAAGCTTATGTTTATTAAAACATAATTACCTTAATGTAATTGTTTTGAATTATTATATCTCCATTAAGTAGGACATAGTTAAAACAAATAAAAACATTCCTTGATCAGAGCTGATTTTCTAACCAATTATGGAAATGACCACAGGAAAAAAAAAACCCAAACCCAAACCCCACAATTCAAATTAGGTTGCTTTCCTCATGTGAATTAATCACAGTCTTTGTACCCACATTAGGGCTGTACTTAAAAATGACTTTTTCACCTACAGTTTCTGCACCACTCCACAAACTTCAAAATATACAAAATTTGCTATTTTAGGGGCAGGAGTTCAGGGTCTGCCCATTGTTCACAAGACTTTAATAGCAAAGACTGAACAAAGTGAAGGTCTTATGTTTTTGCGTCGCCAAACTCCAGGCTCAGACCAACATCAGAAACCTCAAATTTGTGAAGAGTATTCAGCAAGGAGAGTTTAAGTATTTCAGTACGTCAGGGTTTCCAAAAGCCAAAACTGGTTCCAATTGTGCATTTTGCAGTTTTCTCCTATCTTTAATAATGTACTTGCAGAGGCCAAATCTAATGGATTGGCAGGAAGGGGGAAGAAAAGAAGATGATCAACTAGGCTAGAGTTTAAACTGTTTAAATATTGGCTTGCAATGCTGTAGTTTGAACTCATTTCTAATTTCCAGGAAGCTTGTCTGACCAAATTCAGTTGCTTTACATAAATTCCACCTTTCAATTAGGCTGTATTTGAAGGCCTGGATGAATTTTCACTTGTGCAAAACCTCAGGAGCAAGATTCACAAGCCAGCCTGTCTTACTGCTGTGATGGATCCAGATCACTGAGACTTCCAGTGCTCTCAGTTTCTCTGGATAGAGATATCCATCCAAAGAGAGGGGACACCTTCATTTTAAAACATTATTTTTTTTACTGTCATTTTACTACAACACTTGCTCTTCTCCACCCCCCAAAGCAACAGAAGCAAATTAATTTTACTTTTCCTACATCCCATTTGGAACAAGCTCTCCCAGAATCACACCAGTGTTCATGGCATTTTAGGTATTAGATGGGTTCTTCACATTGCAGAGGCAATGAGTACTGGGACAGAAAAGTAGACCTGTCAGAGAGAAATCTTCTCTGATCAGCATCGCGTGGTCAGGACATCTGGGAGTAGTGTGACATGGCTTGCACTCTTCAACAGAGACACGGAACAGGGGTCCCAATTCCAGTCCAGCTTTCTTTTCCCAGGTCCTCTGCTCACACTGAAGATGGCACTAGGTAGCACTGCTGTGAAGCTGGGGTGTGTGAAGCAATGTAAATTGTTGTGATTTCAAGATTGCCAGTGCTCCTGGTTTAACTACCAATCTCCCAGTATTCAACTTTTTAATTAAAACTCCAGGTCCTGGATTTACATCCGCTTGCAGCCCTCATGGGTATGGAGAAGAGCTTTGAACACTGATCTGGGAGCCACCTAAAAGTATAAAAGTGAAATAACTTTAAAAAAAACAAATAAAAAGAAACTCATGTTTGTTTTTATTAAATCTCACAATCATTAAGTGAGTCCCATGATTTTTCAAGACCTGATTCATGTGTTTTGAACGTTAAGGGTGTAGCCAAAGAGCAACTATGAATTAGGTCTCCCAGGTTGTGCAGTCCACTGAGCTGTGTAACACGCTCAGCTGCACGGCCCCTATGGGAAGCCGAGGGCTGACTCGGTGTAACTTAAGACTGAGCCGTAAGAGTTATCTAGAGACCGGGAAAGGAAGGTCAGCAGAGGAGGGGTCAGTGCTTAGACCAAGTTGCAAGAGCCGTCTCTTTGGCAAGGGTTACAGCAGCAGGGCGCTCCCTGGACGGAGTCCTCTCAGCACGGCGCAGTCCTGGAAGGAGGTTCTTCGTGAAGCGAGTTTGCAAGACCGAAAGGGTAAAGGGTAGAGGCTCCGTGCTCACCGCTGCCACAGCAGCAGCTGGGGATTTCCAGGGTGCCTCCTTGCCATCCCCACAGGCATCCCAGGGACAGCGTGTTCAGGAACTGCAGCTGCCCCACCAGACCCAGAGCTCTTCCAATGCAAGAACCGATTTCCACATTCGTGCACCTCTCTGAGTTATTACCACCAAGAAGGCAGAAAGATTAAATCCTGATCTGGTTTGTGAATTACAGTTTTGTTTTTCTAATCAACTGGGTTTTGTTTCTCCATTCTCTAATCCTTGCCTAACAGTTTGTCTGGTTTGGTCTCCCATTTTACCTTCTCAGTTGCTGAGGGTTTAAGCTTTGTAGCTGAGGAACCGTCTTTCTTACTCAGCGTGTGTTTGAGGACATCCCTCGAGTGAAGCTACTCAGCACTACCATAATGCCAACAAATCGTAGTACTCTCTGTTCTGTAAACTGCAGTGCAATTTTACAGCTGCGAGAATCAATGTCTCATTTAATATACGGGGGATTTATCCCGTTGCCGTCACTTCACAGGAAAAAGAGCTCTAGCCTTAGATACTCAAGGGCAAGCCATACACCAGTGATGTCCACATGTCCTCTTGTGGCAAGCGATGTTGCCCCCTTATGACTACAGCCTGGAGCTCTTTTCTGCACTGAATAAACACGAGTCAGAAGGAACACCTGTATAATGAGTCACATCACCGCAGAGGGGCTACGGTACCCTGGCAAAGGTGGCAGCTGGCAGCGAATGACTTCCGAAACACTTTCTTAAGCCTCTTCCCACTCTCATTTTGAGTGGTCGTGGGGAAAGGGATTGGCTGAGAGAAAGATGTGGCCTCAGTGACCTGGCCTGGGTAGTCCATGGTGGCTCGCTGGCTTGAGGTTTGACATCCCCGCTGCTCGGTTTAGCGCTCATATTTTCAGGAAGCCCTTCAAAGCTTTTAAGGAGGATTTAATGCACTGCCAGAAGGGATTCTAATGCCATTATCTGTCTACTCATTCACGCCCTCTTATTTTCCCTTTCTCCTTTTGCCCACGGAGGCGGACAGACGCAGAGAGAAGCATGTGGCCGGCTGGAAGGAGTGGTGGAGTTGTCCCTCCAGTGAACATCAAAGAGGGGTTGACAGGTTCAGGAAAGACCTGTCGGCTTTCTGCCGGCTGCAGCGCGAGGGCTGGGGTAGGGAAGCGGGAGGCAATGCAGCAGGGAAAGTGGCACCGGGAGCGGGTGAGTTGGGGTTGCTGCCTGCCAAGGGCAGGTGGCTTTGACCATGCAAAAAGCTATGGAAAAAGCTTTTATCTCCTGGATAAAAACTCCACGGTGCTATATTCAGTTACTAAATGGGCTGTAAAGCCCTGGGCTCAGCTGGAGCTTTCTGTGCGGTCACCGGTGATATCTGGAGCAACAACGAACTTGTGTGTGTGCTTCATGAGGTACACGGATAGCTGCGCTTCGAAGGGTTTAAATATTGTAACTGCAGGACCCTTAATACTTGCTGGGAGAGTGCTGAGCTCTCACTGACTACCTGACCAAACCAATCAACCGAACTGAAAGCAGAAACTTTGGTCACTCTGGCTTCAGACCCTGTGGCATCCAAGTGACCTGCTGCCAGCGGGGTGGTGAGGACTGCTCTGGAGACCTGTGGCTGCTAAGCAACAAAACTAGCAAAATCTGATGTAAATTTCACTCAGAATAAAAAGGACAAAAAATGTGACCCCAGACAAATTCCTGTTAGCTGCAAGGCTGGGTGACTCTCGGAAGGGAATACACAGAGACATTGGCAGAAGAGAGGCTTGAAACAACGCTTCCTTCTCCTCGTAGCGAGGGGATCAGCAACAAAACCCAGGGAGCTGAACCAGCAGATTTTTTTATGTCAACGTAACTAAAATAGAACATGATGAAATGCAGAGAATCTTCTAGAGGATTTAGATGAAAAATAAAAGTTTCAGCCTTGTGGAGATATGACGACAGATCAGCAGGCCCAGTGCGGCAATAAGAAGTCCCCCCTAAATGAGGGCAAAACAGTTACAGCTAGCTATCACTTTTCAGCACCTTTTGATTTAAAAAAAATCAGAAAGTAGCCCTAAATCAAAGGATGAAAGTGTTCAAAGGAACAGGAATGGTCCGTATCCTCACATGTGCTGCCCAGAAACTCCGTAGTGAGACAAAAAACACCATTTGGGCTATCCAAAGAACCTATGCATTTGCTCACTTGCAGGAAACAGAAGAAAGAAGAAAAACATGGGATATGCCAACTAATCATCATGATATTTTCTTTTAACTTGAACAGCTTTAGTTGGCTTTTCTGTAAATAAAAATAAAATTTCAGAAGAGGGGCAACTGAGGTTGAAATTTGCTTAGAGGTTTACATTGCCATTTGGTTACGTTACAGGCAACCATTTCAATAGCAGAGGTAGGGTACTTGAGATCGGTTTTATTTATTTGTTCAGAGAGAGGGAGCTTTGACAGTTTTGGTTGCACAGCTGCTGAGCGGGTGATTTCCAGCTGTTTGGGACTGCGCACTCAGGTAATGCTCTTCTGTACAACTCTGGCTCTACCCACCAGCTCCTGAACGACCGCTGGCCAGCGGATGCAGTGCGGGGAAGCAAGGGATGAGGGGAATTGCTGAAGGGCAGGCTGAGGCTTCGCAGACCTCCTGGTGGGGCTGTAGCCAACCCCTCTGACATGGAACCCCATCTTAGTCAGGGGAAATCTCTCCAGGTTAGGCTACTCTGCCAGTGAAAGAAACAGCTTATCCCCTGTGTGCACCTCGTAGACAGCTTTCCAAATTATTTCTTCTATCTGTCCTAAATGCAGCAACAATGACTATTTTTCCAAAGAAGTTGTAAAATCGTACACTTCATAAAGACCCATATCGCTCTTGAATGGGGATGGTAAAATCTTCGCCAAGGTATATACAAACAGCCTAGCACCTTTTCTGTCATCCATTATCCACACTGACCAGTCAGGGTAACCCCTCCAGAGGCAAGCCAACAATAACATAAGGAGGTTATTAAATATTATTCATTACCTTCAGTGGAACAAAATAGAAGCCTAATTCGCAGTCTTGGTTCCAAGAAAACATTTGATAGGATCCCAAGGGATTTTTTTGTTCTTTACTTTAGAAGTTTTTAATTTTGGCTCTGAGTTTAGATCATGGATAAAAATGTTTTTCCAGCAAAATATGCCTTGGTGATAACAACTTGAAATCCCTCCCACCTTACCTCTTGATTTAAGAGGAATGAGGCAAGAATGCCTCCTCTCCTCCTGCTATGTGTGCCATCCTAGTCACGCTCACCAGGTCGTAAGTGAATAACTAGGAGGCAGCAATACCAGAATTTGTTCTTTCAGATTGTCTTCGAAAACTAACTCAGCTCTTCCCAAAGCATTGCCCACTTACCCATGTCACAGCTAGGACTCAAAACCAATCTACCATAAATCAGTGGCCATTTCTATTGGCCCATTTTATTAAAAGTGTATATAACCACTGAATTCTTAGGTGAAATGGGCTTGAAATATTTCAGTGTAAAGAGTGTAGTAGAACTATGTCCTATTTTTCAAGAAAATATACCAACTCTGTTAAAAAAAAATCACTGAATGCAGACATCTGGCAAAAACTTTCTAACAACATTTGGCCTTATATCCTTCTCAGACCCGAGCACTTTTTTTAACCCTTGCTCTTTCACTCATTCAAAACCACAGATAAAACCATGAAACAAAGCAGAGAATTTCTGTGGAAAGCCAACCAGCAAGATAAAGTATACTCAAAGGAACAACCTTTCCTACTTTCTCATTAAGTTAAAAAAAAAAAAAAAAAAAGAAGAAGCAAAAGAAGAAGAAGAAGAAATCAGCCAAGGCCATTTCGGGTGGTAAAACCCTGCCCTCCAAGTAATTTTTTGCACTTTCCATTACCAGTATTTTCCTCTTCTAAAATAAAATACCCCTGCTCACTTGTGAAAACCCGAGCAAAATGACTGGGAGACTGATGAAGAGCTTGATCCTGCAAAGGCAAATTAACAGCAGCAGCTCACGCGAATGAAGCTCCTTAGAGCTATAGGACGTGTGGCAGCACAGCCCTCACTGCACCTTATGCCTGGAAGGCACAGATCCAGCTGCATGCTAAAATGATCCTTGGCTTATACATTCCTTTTAAACAACAGCAAAACAAAAAATGTTAAGGCATAAGTGGTAACAGAGCCCATCAGCTACAATCAAAAGAAAACAGAGGCTTTTCTCAGCTGGCATTGTTCACCTCAGTGCTATTTTTCAGAACAGTAGGGGAATGAATGTCCTCAAGACATGTTGCCTGATGTCTTGAGGACCTTTGCAGCATTATTTTTGGAGTCCAAGAGCCCCACAAGTGGTGCAATGGAGGCCTGGAGCTGTCAGACTTGTCACCCCCCTGCAAACGAGCAGAGTTACAGGGAAGGATTAAAGACAGAAAGCTGTCTTAGAGACTGTGTGCTAACTGTAAGGGTAGCTCCATCCCAGCTGACCACACATTTCCATTACTGGAAACAGGTACGAAGTTGGCACTTGAAGAAACTAGAGCCATCTCATGCTGCTTCTTAATAAATTTGTATCAGTTATGGAAATTCCAAATATGGGTGAGGTGAACGATCCAGCTCATGGCTTCAGGCCTGAGTGGTCATGATTGAGGCAACATTTCATTACCTACTAACTTGATTTTGATGATCCTGGAAAGTATTTATACATGAAATTATTGATATAATTGATTCTTTCTAAGGTTCACTAGTTAATGTATGTTGACATATTCCAACAGTGACAGAATAAATATGTACATAGAGAGATTTCAGTGCATGAAGACACAGCAGCACTATCTTGTTAGCTCTTGGCTTGGTAATACACATGGCTGGATGTAACACTTCCAGTACTACAACATGGTTTAGTCTCCTAAGCCTGTTAAGCAAGAAATGTTCAAAACTGGTGCAGAATTCAGATCATTTATTTTAACTGACTAAATATTAGTCACCATGTTTTAATTCACCAGTGTAGGCTGTGTCCTTATCCAATTACAGAGACATTCTTAAAGAGGATAAACTGCCCAATATGATTCACTTCAGCATCATAAATTAAGCTCCTGAACTGGGGAGCCTGGAAGAACTACCTCAGTGCCTGAGCTGGGGGATCCCTGTCCTCTGTGGTCTGCAAGGCCATCCTTGGAGTCAGCGCCATGCCCAGCTGACTTGGATCTGCCTAGTCTGGAGTCCAGCAGCGGGGAATTGATGGCAGCAGGTAGCTCCCCATCGTCCGACTGACCGAGTGTGCGTGGCTGACAGCCCATATCCTTACAGCTACTGGGATATCCGCTACTGGGATACCCACTACTCCAAAGACAACTTGTCCATGCACTTGCTTTTTTCACTGCACTGTAGTTATCTGTGATTATCCATTACATAGCCCATTTACTTCTACCTTCTGGATCCTAATCTACAACTTTGGTGGTGTGATGACTAGGAAAGATATACCAGGGTTTTGTTGAGCCTAATTACGAATGGGATTAGCTGTTAAGTAGAAACCTTAATTGGCAAGATTTCAGATATGAAAGCGAGCAAACTTCTGCTCTACTGAAAGCAATAGTTAACTGCTCAGGATTTTTTTAATTACTGAAAGTAACATGACTCTAAAAGGGGATATCCCATCAAATTCTGAGACAAATTACCTTTGACAATTTGTAACAGCTAAATCCAGCAAACCTCAAGTGCTCTCTATAATTCCACTGGTGGAACCACTTTATGGAAAGAAAACTGTATAAAACTATGTTTCTACTGCACTGAGGTTATCTGCAGCAGAAGTAACCTTTGAGCACACTATAGATACCTCAACTCTATGGAAGTGTATCAGCAGAAGCAGCAGTCCAGATGACCTACATCTTAGCAGGACATTAATAGGAAGCGGATACTAAATCTGTATATGTGTCGAGGGATGGGTGTATTATTGGCTTGAACAAAATTTCAAAGACCAAAGTTTCATCTCACCAATCAGATGAAGAGAACGGGCAATTTCCCTTTGGAAACCTGTGAAGTGATCTGTTTAGTGACTCGGTGTAGACAGCAGGCAGACCCATTCAAAAGAGTGTTAGAGAGGAGGATGGAAAAAGGCAAAACAGAGAAGGGGGAGAAAAACAGTAAGCATTTTTATTAAAGAACAGAATGTAAAAAACTTGAGAAGGGGGTGGGTTGGAGGATAGCCCGTGCATCATAGTAACTCGGTTAGATGTCTCATTCCAGTGCATGTGTTAGCGGGAGATAATTAGGAGCTGAAGTCTCCTCCAGCCAATCGGCTTGCAATTTATGGTATATTTAGCCATTCCTCAGTGATGAGGAGTCCTGGGCAGACATTCTCAGAGAGTTACTGCTTTCTCTGCAGCCCTTACATCACCATCCAAACTCTGCAGTCATCATCTAGAAATTTATACCTCACAGCTAACTACTGTTTCAGTAGAGCAAACACTACACTATTTCTTACCAAGAAGACAGCTTGTGATGATATGCAGCTTTTAAAAGTCTTGTGAGATCCTGCATATATGATAATGCACCGTTGGCAGCTTGTCAGGGAGACAACTGCAAAAGCAATCATGTTGTTTTGAGGAAGAGACAACGATTACAGTTTGGTTTCTGTGGCTTGATGAAGAACTGACAGACAGAGAAGAGAAAAATTATGAGGCCAAGTACATAGCTGATATTAAATTACCAACACTTCGTTTACTTATCCTCCAAACAACCACTCAAGATCTCTTGCTTACTGAAACAGTTAAAAATAAAACCTCTAAGAACATTTAAAGCTGGCCACAAGCATTTCAAGGAAGTTGGTGTTTCCCAGCTCCCCGTAAGCCATTAGGGCTTCCCTCCTACACCTTGACATGCTTGAGTTAGAAACAGCTGAAGGCACTAAGCTTTTAAACAAGAGTCTATTTACATGAAGCTTTTTTGGTCTACAACTTTTCCACTGGCGGTAGCGATGATGGGAGTCAGGGCAGGCAGGGCCCCAGGCAATTTAAGCATCTGTCCCTGCCGAGAGCACATCTGCATGGGATGGCGCTTGAAAGGCCAGTGGCTCGGGAAGCTCCATCTGCCTCCCCATCCTTCCCGTGGTGACCGCTTCTGCAGGCAGAGGTGCAGGCTGGGGCAGAGGGGGGGAATGAGCCTGAGGGCTCAAGGGGAGCAGGCAAATCATCTGGTCATATTGGCTCTGCCTGTGAAACAGGCACAATTTGAGGTGCTTATGTTCCTTGAATGCTGTTTCCAATGCTGGTGTAATCATTCTCTTGCACAGCAGTCACAAGATACTGTGCTGGACGCACCCTTCTGCATGGACTGACAACTAGGTATGCAGGCAGGCAATTGTACAAATTTTGTTCTTAATACCTTTGAATCAGAGTGGGCAATTAAACACAAGGGTCCTCTCTGTGATTAATATTTTTCATTAAAGAATATTTTTGTGGTATTGACTGGGCAGGATCTCGAAGTACACAGAAGGCCATCACCAAAGCCATGTTTAAACACAGGCAATTTTGTATTAGTTTATCATCTGCTTCACTGTATTAAATAACATTGCTGACCTTGCTGTTCTTCTACTTTAGCTACAGAAGTGACCTGATTTGAGGGTTCTTGCAAATATTTAACGGGTTACTCTGCCCTGGCTCATGCCCAAAACCTTTTTCTAAACCTCTAAGGAAAGTGGAGGTGAGCTCCAGCTGTGACAAACAGGGTGAAAAGGCACAGGCACACTGGTTTCTGAATAACTCTATCACCTTTTCATCCCTTATGACTACAGTGCACCTCTCCAGCAGATGTGGCAGCTGTGCCTTCTTCCATATGCTCAGACTAAGCAGCACGTAGATGAAATATGGCTGAAAAACCACTGAACGCAGATGCTTCGCTTGGCCTGGCCAACTGCTGCTCATGCACTTGCTCTGAAACTCCCCAAACCTCCTGACACGATTGATCTGTTTCTGGCTGAGGAGACTGGGGCAAACCAGATAGAAAAGGAGGAATGTGGGAAAGAGACACAGAAGAAGAAGGATGGAGGTCATGAACAGAAATGAAGTGTGGGAGAGGCAAAAAGGCAGAGGGAAATAGGAAGAAAAAGTATTAATACAGTACAATATTCAACAAGAAGGAAAATTATGTGGAGGGAAAACAGACATTGGAAAAGACCCAAGAAAGGAGAAGAGAAAGAGGTGAGGACTTGGCAAAGGAGATAAGCAACATCAACAAAAGCAGTAGATTTCTTATTTTATCTTCTAGAAAACTGCTGCCAAAATAAGATAGTACTTAACTATAGTTACCATTATTAATGCATTTATGCGGACAATGTGAAGGTGAAGAGGAGATTACCAAAGAACATGGCTTTGGTGGGATGCCAGGCACCAGGAAAGCTTGCAGGAGGATGATCCAGCAGTTATTCTGAAGGGAATGGAAACTTTCTAGGGCAACCTGCATGGAAAGTTTGGAGCAGAGGCAAAACCCTTTGCCTCTGCTCACCTGTAGAGGAAGAAGGGCTGACCAGGTCACCAAAAGAGCCTGTTGCCTTTTCCAGTCTCATGGCAGGTTTGAGTGAGGATGTCATGGTCAGATGGAACAGACCATTCTCATGGCATATTTTCGGTCAGAGAACACAATTTCTTTTGTAGTTTGCATGCCCGTATTGGTGGTAATTCAACAATGTTTTTGCACGAATTTCAGCTGAATCAGCATTCGTAGTTAATACAATCTTGTGGATGCAGCACTGCAGCAGCAAGATATTGGTGCTATTCCTAGCTGGTATACTGGGCAGCCTTGAGCATGTGAAATTCCCTGTCTGTTCCTCAGTTTCCCTATCCATAAATCAGGTAGTGGTACTCACTGATTCAGTAAGTTACTTTGAGATCCACAAGAGAAAAGCACTAAATAAGAGCTGTCTGTGAGTAAAATTACCTTTCCCCCCTGTGCACACAAAATTAATCCTGTTCTTCATTTTCAAGCCTTTCACATGTTCTGCATTGCTTTTCTCTTCTGCTTAGTACCTAGATCACATCAATAGATTTATCTCCTCACTTGCTTTTCTACTTCATAAAAATGCTGATATTTCATAGCCTAGTTTTAAAGAGTGAAGAATATGGAGTCGTATAGCAAAGTGATAGTAATATCACCCAAGTCCCCAGAAAAATAAAACAACCCTTTCCTCTTAATCTAGGCATAATCTGCTAATTTTCTTTACCCCACTTTAAAAATATATACTGCATTGCACTGTTCATTAGGGAGTACAGAGAGATCAGAGGTCATCCACAATACACAGTGCATACTCACATCCAGCTATCTTTATGAGTAGTGGAAAGCATCATGAGCTGTGTTTAACTTGCCTAAATTTTAAATTTAATGATATATTTTGCTACAGATTATATTGCCCCAGCATTTTGAAGGTATTAGCTTGACAGGAAGCCTATTTTTAAAAACGACTTTAAAATTTCCTCCCCACTATGCACAAGCACCTATCAAAACCTCCTTTCCCTGTACCCTGAGGCTTCTACATACTATCACAGATCTAAAATATCCCACTTACTTGCCCCTTATATTTGTAAGCATTAGTGAAATCTGTCACCTCAATTTATCCTTTTCAAGTAATAGACAACCTTCCAGTCATAGTCATCTATAAAATTAGGAATGTAGTTCACTCCGATAGCTGCTAAATTTAGTAGGATTTTCCCTAGTGGTGGCTAGCCATTCCTAGGAGGACAATCAGGCTCCTCTTACATTGTAGCGGAAGAAACGATAAAAGTCTACCAACCAAATGAAGACCAGTCCCGAAAGGGGGAGATGGGACTGAGCAAGTCAAACAATAAAATTTGATAATATGTTTGTAATTAAAAAGTTACGAGTGACTTCCAGATATCAAAGAGGGAAAAAAAGTAATTATTTATATTTGGCATGATTTTCAAAGTTGTCATTGTACTCACAGGTTCTCATTGAAGTCACTGTAAACTGTGGGTACGCAGCACCTTTGAAAACCTTGCCAAAATTGCCTTTAGACTGTAAGCTCCTTAGGGCAGAGACCTGTTACTCATTTGGCAAATTGTATTGCAATACTCCTTTGCCTAAACAGGGCTGTTTGCGTAATAGTAATAATAATAATAGATAACAGATTTGTGCTGGAATTCAGAAATATCTGATGTGGTTCTATAGCCTTCTTATTAGCACAGTATTTCAAAACATTAAATAAAAGCTCATTTTATAGGCAAATCACCAAGGAAGTATGACCAAAGGAAGCTGGCTGAAAACAATTTAGAACAAGAGAGATGTTTGCTTGGTCAAACCCGGAACTTCCCTTCCACTGCGCGTTTCAGTTTCACATTATTTGACTCATAGGCAGTCAGCTGGGAGCCTTGGTGAACAGGTAGGCCATGAAATATGCATCTGCCTGCGGCTATTTTAGAGTGTAGAATCTGATACATGTAAGTACATACATCAGTGCACACACCCTCAGCCCCGGGGGTGTTGCTACACCCCCCAAATTCATGTGCAATCCCTCTGCCCGTGCCAGAGTCGGCTACAAATGCATGTTGACTCACTTTGCCTGGGAAGAGCCGGAGCATTAGGTTTCAAATTCAAAGAGTATCAGCACAGTAGGTATTATTCTCTGCTCTTCAGAAATCTTGCTCGGTTCAGCAACTCAGACTACGCCAGCTATAAATCAGTACAGTATTTTGCAGTTTAATTTACAAAGTAAACTAATTACACACCTTCTCAACATACGCATGATAAGGCAGAGGTGACAGAAACAGCAGTCTCACCCAAAGAGTGTCAGGGAAGCTGCAGATAGTCTACACCTTCTCAAAACTGTCTGCTTATTTATCTAAGCCCTGCTTTCCTGCAGCTGTTCCTCATCTGCAGAGTGGGGATAACGATACCCACTATTCTGAAGGGCTTGGAGGCTGGTGAGGAAGAGCACTGCCCAAGGAAGGTGCATGATATTCTCCAAGGAACGTCTGCTGAATTAGCACCGCCGTGGCTCCAGGTGCTGGCTATGTCAGCAGACAGCAATGCAAAACCCCTTTCACAGTACTATTTATCCAGAAGATAATTACGAGGAAAAGGAAAGAAAACTGACCAGTCCTAATAAATACCAGCCCTTTCAGGAATGAATGTGAAAGCCAGTTTTCTAGGTATCAGATGATAGGACTCATAAAGTTAAAGCATGCGCTTACTTTAATGAAACTGGTCAAAAGCACTGTCTGGAGTGTTTATTTATTCATTAATTTTTACTTGAGTAGACAAAGTAAATCTGCCCTTGGTTTTCATAAAATCTTTCTTGCTACATTCTATTTAGTTTAAATTGGCATCTATTTGATTCAACCTGGAAAGCCCAGCCAAATCCAATTAGTGTCACTGAACCTCCTGGAGTCCACTTTTTCTTTTTCTTTCCCCTTCCCCCCTTCAGTTTAAGAGCCGAGAGGAAGAATTCCACTAACTTTGAAATTGTTCCCACTTTTCACTTGTACAAGGGATGCAATGGAAAGGAGTAAATAACAATAACATCACAGAAGTAAAAAACCTGGCTGTGGAGCTCGATGTTGCCTGGCTGGCTGGTTTTGCTCTCTGGCTGCCATACTTTGCTTTTTTGCATTTCTGTTGAAACTTCCGAGGAACCCAGCTCAAACCCTGGCGGGCTCGCTTGCAGGTGGGCAAGCCACGGTGCTGCTGCTTCTATTCCCAGCCCTCAGCGTGCTGCTTGCAAGCGGAGAACCTGAGGTAGTACCTGGTTTTTTCTGGGTAACCCGCCGTCCCTCCCCGCCGCTGCTGGAAAGCTCAGCATGGCGCCTGGGCCCCTGGAGGGTGATGGCGTGCGGCCTGGCAGCCCTAGGGAAGCGGGCGGTCCCTGTCTCCCGGCTCCTTCACCCACAGCGGGCCCACCGGCCTCCCCGGCTCCCCGGCTGCCCGCCGTGGGCACGGCCTCGGCCTTCACGAGGAAGCCGGCGGTGCCGCCGCTCCGGCAGCCGGCCGGCCGGCCGAGGTGGCTTCCCTTCGCTTCCTAAAAGGGTGTAGCTGGGCAGCCGCCGGGCTGCGGGCGGTAGAGAAACAAGTTAATTTTGCTCACAAAAGTTTCGGTAGCTCGTTACAGAAAAGGAGCCTTCGAAAATGTTGCTAAAATATGAATGTTTTGCAGGGGTTGCCACAGAAACATGTAGAGCATATAATCCAAAATAGGATGTCTAGACAAACTCCTACTGTCTGACCTTTTATGTATTTCCTAATCCAGCCAATCTTGCCAAGCAAATTGGTGACTAAGCAGCAATTCACTTTACACGGTGTCGTAAAGGCCTGACAAGGCCCAGGTCACGGTTATAAATTTCAGTCTGGCTACTTCAGCAACTCTCAGCTTCCTTTACCAGCACAGCTCCCGTGTGGTTTCTGGGCTGTGATGTGTGCTCTGGATCATCGTGAAGTAATTTTGGGGCTGTAAAAATCCCAAAGCCACAGCTCCGCCACGGAACAGAGAGCACTTTCATCCGGCAGAACCCCAGAGTTTAAATAAAGCCGTAAAAAGGGAGGCTGGAGAGAGTCTCGGGTGAAAGCGAAATGAAAGGCAGCGGGCCTGCAGCACCCACCTCCTTCTGGGGGCCGGGGGCCGGCATCCCTCCTTCCCCCCGCACACGGGGTGCCGACCGCCCGGAGCGGCTGGCACCGGCAAGTGCTAGTCACGGAGGTCTTTCTGCTCCAGGCTGCCCTTTCCTCCTCCCCGCAGGAGCCTCTTTGTTTTCCAGAAGGAGCCCTGCACAGAAAAGTAGCCAGCTCTGATCCTCCCGTCACGGCAGAAAATTCACCGATTGCCCTTCGGTGATGTGTCATTTATCAGCGTGGTCAGATTCCTAACGACTCTGAAAAATGGCTTTGAAAACAGGGAAGGAGGAAGGGGGCATTGACTCCGTACTCGGTAACCTTTAAAAAGCTCGGTGTATCTAGGTGTATGCATCTGTGTATGTATATATGCATATACACATGTATGCATGCATGCATTCATATACATACAGATGTAGAGATGCACAAGCTCATAAAGGGGTACAGATTTTACAGAAAAAAGAAACTGACGCGGTAAGTTTTTTTTTTATACTTTGTTCCACTTTACCCATTCCTCTCTCCCCCCCCAGAGTGAGATTTGCTGAAGGTCGGAGGGCTGCTCTGGGCAGGGGTCTGAGGCAGAAAAATAGTATTGGCGCTTCGAAGTTGGCCCCAGGTACATGGTCTGGTAAGCTTAAGGAAATCTTGTATACACTGTAGGGACAGGGCTGTGTAACACATATGTTACTGCACAGAAAGCAAGCGAGAGAGAGAAAAGAGAGCTATTGTCAGAAGGAAATGGGTGAGAGGACCCAGAATAGGTAAGGAAAAAAAAGTGAAATTAATTACAATTTGATCAGCACATTAAAGGAATTGTGTGCTGTTCAGTATTATGTAGTGGTAATTATACACTGTGTATTAAACAGTGGTAAGAATTAACGACTTAATATCTGGCCACTCTATATAGCTTGTTATACAGAGGTGTTGGATTTTATATATATTTTCTGTGAAGTTTAATTTTCCATGTGGTGTTTGGTCAGGAAACGGAGAGCCCCTCAGGTGGAGTGCCAGGAGAAACCCTTCTGAGGAGGACACGTGCTGCAACGTGCGGGGGGAAGATTTTCATCTTCTCAGCCACTGGCTTTGTTTTATGCCACAGAGGTTTCATTCTTAAAAAAGATTCCATACAAAAGGTGAAAAAAAGATTTCTGCAATGCATGGACATCAATCCCTACCAGCGCAAAAGAAATTAACGGCTTGTGATTAATTAGAGATTAATAGGAGACACGTGAGGAAAAGCACTGCACTGAATCCACGTCCTGCGTTGCTGGTTAACAGCTGCTCCTTTCATCTGGAGGTTCAGAAGTTTCTTCTCCAGAAGGCCATCTACCCGCCGGGTAGAGCCCTGGCATCAGGAGAGCAGCATTTAATCTTCGCACTGCGCCGGGGCGATGTGCCTGCGGGACGATCGCTTTACCGCTCTGTGTCATTTCTTCCCTCGCCGGGCCTTTCTCTGCCTGATTTCCTCGGCTTTTCAGGACAGGCATCTCCTCTTACTCTGCGTTTGTGCAGTGCCTAGCACAGGGAGGCCCTAATGCAGAGGCTGTGAGGTGCTACCACAAACAAATGACTAAGCCACCACAGCACTCGAAATCTGACAAATTTCCCGGATCCTGAAAAATTTGTCTCCTGATGGGAAGAATTAGGCACCACATGCTTCGTATGTAGAGCAGGCAGCTCTTCTTCGGATATAAATGTAAAAGAACAAAACAGTGCTCATGCTGCCTGGGCTGCATGATCCAGGTTAAAAATAGAGGGGGCAATAAAAGGCATGACAAGGAGATCGCAGAGGTCTAGAAGGAGCAAATAAATTAGCATTTAAAAATTCCAGTAGTGCAAAAATACGTAAGATAGTGCAGAAACATTACCAGCCCCATGTGAAAGCAAATCTAGGAGTCTCTAACCCCAACCTTAACAATCATGACCATAACCCTAACCCCAACACTAGCAATAAATATGACCCTAACATTAATGACTATAACCCTAACCCTAACTACTAACAATAAAACTGACCCCTAACTGTAATCCAAACCTTAATGACTATAACACTAAGCCTAAACCTAAGCCCTAACCTGGACCCTAACCCTAACACAAAACCCTAAACCTAAACCAAAACCTAAACCTAACCCTAAGCCTAACACCAACACTAACCCCAACCTTAAACCTAACACCAAGCACTAAATATAATTATCCATAGCCTAAACCCTAAAGCTAATCCTAAACCTTAAACCCAGACCCTAAACCTAACCAAAATGAAAGCAAACCTAGAAGTCTCTAATCCTAACCCAAAGCCTAACCCTAACTCTAACCCTAAAACCTGTCCCTAATACTAATCTTAACCATAAACCTGATAGCCCTAACCCTAACCTTAATGACTACAGCTCTGAACCTCAGCCTAGCCCTAACCTGAACGATAACTCTAATCTTAAATCCTGACACTAATGCTAATCCTAAACCTAATAATGCTAACCCTAACCCTAAATGTAACCTTAATGACTATAACACTAAGCCTGACCCTAACCCTAATCCCTAACCCTAACAACTAAGCCTGATGACCTTAACTCTAATAATCCTAACCCTAACACTAAACCCTAACATTAACCTTAACTCTAACCCTAAACACTGACCCTAAGCCTAATCCTAACCCCTAACCTTAAGCCTAATGTCCCTAACTCTAACCCTAATCCTAAAGATAACACTGACCCTAACTCTAAGCCCTAACCTTAACCCTAATTACCCCAACCCTAAACCCTAAACTCTAACCCTAATCCTTTGTGAAAGCAAATCTAGAAGTGTCTAACCCTAATCCCAACCCTAACTGCTGTGAGACCGGATCAAACTTCTCACATTAGAAATCACACTTTTCAGCTTTTTTCGTAGCCATTCCCTGAGGCCATTTTGCTGGCCAGATTGTGTTATGGTTCCTCCTTTTTGCTTGAGTGAAAAAGATGGTGGCGTGGTCCTCTGCTTCAGAGACACTCTAGCCTGGGGGAACAGAGTTGCGCTCTTCGAGCTACACACACCTGGGTTAGTCCCCGCTGTCGGTGGAGCTGGCCGTCCCGGCGATGTACTCCGGGAAATCATTTTAGCCATTGGCTGCAAAGAGCTGCCAGCCTGGGGCACAGTGCTGCTGGCCTTCCTCAGAAGGTCCTGCCTCATGCCATCCCTCTTTCCCACTCCCTGCTCTCCTTAGAATCAGGACCTACATTTTTTTGGGGGGGGGAAAGAGACTCCTGTTCGCTGCAAATGTAAGGAAAACTATATTCTGAAGTATGGTTAGATTTCACTGAGAAAATGGCAGTCTGATCTCTGCCTCACCCCCCTCACACACACACAAAATTATATTATATGTATTTGTGTATATGTTCTGCCATTTTCTGTCATGTAACTGTTGGCTGCACCACTATCCCACCCTTGAAAAATGGATTATTTAGTCTGATGTTTGCTTTAAAGTCTAAGCAGGGGTGTTGTGTGTTGCTGTACTACTGGTTCTGGCAGGCTTTCGTCCAAGCACAGCACTCCTCACTGTTTTCTCTGTTCCTTATTAATGGTCACAAGATGGTCCAGTCAAGAGATAGCACTCCTCTGGAAAATATTTATAAGGGAAAGGCAAGGCAATGCGCTAGACATCTGTTAACTACAAAATTAGCAGGCTTATAGTGCTCAAGGATCTGTGACTTCTCCATTTTCTCAGATTCATTTTCTTGTAACTAAACAGAAAACGCACTTGTGCAAAATACCATGGTATGCTCTGTTACAGAAAGCATAAAATGTACCCTGATGTATAAAAGGAACGCACCTTCGTCTTTTCAACATAACAGTGAAGCAGGTGGCCAGCAGGAACTACTGACACCATCAATCTTTTTCCTCTTTTTACATCTTAGAGAAACAAACCTAACACGTACTGCAAAGTTACAAATTTTACACACGGTCTATATAGCTCTGTTTCCTGTCACTGCTAGCCTCATCACTTCTCTTCCACTCCCTCTACTCATTTATCACACCGACTTGTTGCATCATGTAATAATTTTGATTTTCAGCTCCAGAGGAGATAGCTGTCACTTGGTATATATTCATAGGATGGTGCCTTGCTATAATGAGAATGCCAGATGCACAAGTATTAGAGAACAGCAAAAGACAGCACGAACACCAAGCAGACCTAAACAGAAACATCCTGGCTTCATTTTTTTTTTTTTTTTTTAATGGGGCAAGTAACGTTTTTGTCTTGTTTGAAAAATTAATTTTCCCAATACAGGCAAAGGCAGCTCACACCTCAGATTTTGTGGGCTACACAACGGTCAGCAGAGCAGTAGGATTAAGTAATATTAATGTCGCTTTGGACTAACATTTAATTCGACAACGAAATTGTCCAACCAACCAATGCTGACTCCATCCCAAAAATAAAGGCAAAGTCCAGGCTGACCGGAACTTGGAAATCTTACGAAGACACTAGCGTTCGCTGCTCCCCCGGAGCGCCTGGACGCTGCCTGCACACTCAGCTGGTCTCACTTTATGCCTTCCCCCCGTCTGAGCAACAGCTATCTGAAGGCAGTCGAGTCGGCGGAAGGGAAGCGAGCACTGGAGCGAATGCACACAGACACAGCCCAGCGCTTGCCGTTAGTTTGTCCGATGCTTATAGTCCCCGCCGCCTTCCTAACACCGTCAGAAGTTAAGTTTCTTTTGTCTGAAAGCAGCTCTTACCCTGCCAGCTGGGGCAGAGCCTCCTTTGGGTTGTATGTCACCCAGCTGAATTGTTCCACTGCTTTCTGCCACCGGCTGGTAGCAAGTTATTTATTTCGCACGCCTTTCACCCCTTTAGCATGAGAAGGACGAAACCCGGGGGCCACAGTGACAAGGCAACAACCTTCTTGTCTTTGAAAGGTGCACAATCTTACATGTGTCTTTCAAAATCTCTCAATCCGGCCCACGTCATCGTTGTCTGCAGTCCGTAACTCCTGTGTTACCATACAAACAACAGGATGATTGTGTTTTACAGGACAATTCCCTGGTGAGGAAATCTATTTGCTCTTTGACCTTTTTCTGTGTACAATTTCAGGATGTTTATCATCACTTCACAAGGTACGGCAATGACACTATTTCTTAAGCAAATATTGCTGTCCATAAACATGGCTGATGTCGCCAAGGGTCTGCTAGCTGAATCTTTTAAATAAAAATAAGAAAATGAAAGTTAAAAACTGGGACGCTGTGGGCTCAGAGATTTTAAGAACAGCTTTGATCTGAAAAAAGAAAATGGAAACAGCAACTCTTCTATTCATTTATGAACAAATTAGTCATTTTGATCTTTGATAACAATACGTAACTCATCGAAAGGGTGATTGGCATTGTTTTTCTTATGCGGCAACTAACTACGATTAGCACTGTTTCTTGCAGAGGAGCATCGGGAGGTCTCAAGCTGGCACCCCACTACATGAAGTACTGCCCAGACGTAAGCAAGGATTGACCAAGCTGGCCTGGCAGTTGTGAATTGTTTCTTCAAAGCATCTTATCACTAAACCACATTTACTATCAAACCCCAGTTTTTAACAATTAACTTTTAGAAACCCAAGCAAATGGGAAAGCATTACTTCAAATACATTCAAGTCTTTGCTGTACAGTTTTTACTGTATTGTTTTCCAAGGCACGAAGAAAGTTTTTGTGAAGGGAATTTAGCTGTCCTCCATACCAAAGTAGGGACTTGTAAGAAAAGCTTATGAATAATAGCTTGCTGCATTAATCAAGGACAGAAAACTATTTCATACAGCAAAAATAGGAAAAGCAACGGTGCTAACAAACACATAAAAAAAGAATATCCACTGGGACTCACAACCTTGCTTTCGGTCAAAATGTCCCAGTCCTTATCCAAGCGGGTTTCCTCTGGCACATGTTCAGCGCAGAAAATGGCCACGGGGCTGCTTGCCAAGCTCTGTGTGAAGGGAAAGAGCCAGGAGCAAGGGTAAATAAAGAAGTGGCATGTTGTAGGAAACACCTCAGCAGGTAGTAGTGCAGAGAGCCCAGACACCATTGTTAGCTGGAAAACTGCCACCGCTTACAGAGGGTATCCGAGAGCTTGCCTATGCAGCAAAAAGAAGGCGCGATCGCAGCGTGGATAGACATGTCTGTGACAGTTTTAGTCTGGCCCTTGTACATAACAGCAGCAGTTAAGACATGCTGGCAGAGGCAGGAGCACCTTCCTCCGGCACAGCACCTTCCTCAGGACCACGAAGCCCCACACCTTGATTTTTTGCTTGCTGGGGTAGTCTTCATCGCTCGTACTGCCCAGGCTAACTAGATTCAGTCTCGGACAGACGCCAGGCCTTCTGCACCCTGTGCAGCCAGGCCAGGGATTTCTCCTGTCCCCAGGCAATCAGAAAGCATAAGACAAGAAGAAACTCCCATAGCCACATACATCTTATTCTGGGTTTTCATTTTAATTTAGGAGAGAGAATCTAGAAACAGCTGCTTGCATTTAAATGGTAAGCACCAAAAATCAGTGCCCGCCTTTGTATTTTGGGTAATACTGAGCACACTGCCAGTGCCACGCAAAAGGCTTCGTGAGATGTGAACATGTGTGAGAACTATATAGGTCTTATTCTGATCCTGCCACTTTTACACTGTGATTACACTGAATTTCTCAGGGTAACAGAGCAAAGTCAGGCACTGCACTCAAATCACAGTATTGTGCTGAGCAAAGCAAAGTCATTAATTTTTCCCTTTCCACTTCCTTATTTCTAATTTTGAATAAGGAAGCTGCCCTGGAGCATCTTCATCCCCTGTTTCTTAGTGTCATAACGCATGTTCCTCTTTGATGGATGAGTAGTTTTCTCAGACTGATGATTTTCTGGTATCTCCCCAAAATGTTATTTCAGAGCTGTCCAAAAAAACCACATCCAAACAAACTAGAACAATGTGGAACTTGCTTAATTTCAGGATGCCACAAATTCAACAAGCAGATCCTAGCCATTTAAAAATTTTATGGGTTCAAGTTTATTCAAATCTGGAACTCAAGTCAATGCAAAGGAATGCAGAAAGAGGGGGGAGGCCAAACATACAGAGACTCCCCCCTTCCCATATTTGCATGAATTGCCTTATGCTAAAATAATAGAGTTCTGTGTAGAGCCAGCTGTTTCTTCTATTAAGTTGTCTAAAAAAATACGGCTTTATAACATGCAATTTTGCCTAGAATTGTGGCTCTATTCCACTATAAAAGTTCATTACCTTATTTACTAACCTGTAAAAACAGGCCTTTCAAGGTTATTCTTTTTCTCTCTGATCTCCCTGAATGCAGCCTACAGGACAGTTCCACCAGCCCATAGCATCCATAGGGGAGGAAAGTGCAGGACTGGACGCGTGCCAGGGGCTTAGAGACAAGGAGCTGCTATTACTTGTTCCCAGCCCAAGAGGAGATCCCAAACTGGTTTTGGATGTGCTCTGCTAATGCAGTTGAAATAGCCTGATCTGCTTGAAACAGTCAGTATTTTTCCTCAGTTAGTCCCATCTGCTTTTTCACCTCCTTTCAACTTCGCCAAGGCTGGGATGGTTGTTTCTGTCCCCCTCTATGTGAACGTCACCCGAACACAATTCTACCAGCTCCAGCAGCCCTCCCTGCCAGAACCCCAAAGCAGAGTACGGAGCACAGGGTATGACCTACACAAAGTATAGGCGAGAGGGGATTTAGACCCGAGGCTGCAAAGAAGTGCTCAACAGACTGCAGAAACACTACATGCATTTTGCAAACCAGGTGAGAGAAGGCGTAAAGCAGCAGGGTGATCCCCCAAGGTAAGCCAGAGTTCAGGGGGGGTTGGCTAGTCTTTGCTGGGGCAAGGTGCCACTGGTTTTTTTTTGCTGGTACTTTTACAGCACTTCCCCTGTACTTCTTTGTTCTGTGCTTTCTGTTTGCAGAAAGACATCAGAAAAATTTCCCCTAAATAACCACTGTATTATTTTATAGATTTAACCTTGTAACTCTTTCCTCTTATTTCCCTCCAAGTCACACGTTATCTCTTTCGCTGCTAAATATTTCCTGTCTGTTCATTCATCGGCTTATTTTAGCTTCTTCCTTCCTCTTTGTTGGCTGCCTGCCCCCTATATGTCTGCCCTACATGTTTATACTCTTACCCATTGTTGCCTGTTTTCTTGGCCAGTATATTGGTTCCCATTCTTTGCCATTGTGAAACTCCCAAAGAATAACCGACTTACTTCACATTCTCTTTGTGTGAATCATGACTCTCGCGGCCTCCACCACAGCAGCCGTCTTGACCTGTGCCAGCTCCTTGGAGACCAGTTCCATAGTGGGAGTAGGCTCAGTCTGGTCATTAGCCCTTGATACTTCACTTGCATTTAACAGGTAGCTTCAATTCTCACCTAGGTTTTATTTAAATTCTCTAATTTCCTTTCTCTCTTGAAAACAAACAGAAACTAACCTTCCCTCTGTTTATAAAATTCATACTGAGTCCCCAAGGGAACAAAGCTAACTTAAACTTTGGAAAGCTTCACTCCTGCTACTTCCTAGCAACCCGTTGAAAGGAAGCAACAATTCCCAGATAGCCTCAACCACTCTCCTTGCGTTCATTAATGACCCAAATGAATAGATAATATGTGAGATTTTTTTATCCCCATGAAGTTCTGTGCAATAGCATACACCATTAGGATGCCAAGAGCCTCTTCTCTTGATTCATGCTGATCTAAGAGGCACAAGGATCACATCCCAAACTAGGATTCTTCAGAAAAAGGCATTTTTTTTTCTATGCCTGTTCCACTGCAATGTTCTCTCCCAGCGCTTACCCCCTGCCATTACTTAGGTGCTCCTTTGTTGTTGTTTACATTAGAGATGCTAGAAAGAAAAAGCAGCAAAAGAATGAGTGGGAGCTCTTATGACTCAGATTTGTTTGATTAGCAAAAAGCACCCACTGAGCTCCTGAGAGCACAACTCAGGAATGGGTGGGATAATCCAGGATTAGATTTCTCTACTACTTTTTGCCCCCCCCGCCCCTTTTTTTTTTTTAATGAAGATCATTGCTGTGCGTCAAAAGTTCATTAAAATATTGAAACTGGAAAGAAAAAATATGTTGAATACGGCTGATACACAGATCACTGAGGGAGGTCCATCTTGTGGCCTTGCATATATAGCCCACACTCCTAGAGACAAGGAACGTGCACCCTAGATCACCCGTGCTGTGCACCCGCAGAGGCCACAGCGTTCAGCCCCGTTAGAAAGTAATTCTGATTGTGAATGCAGACTTTGCTGGATTTTACTGTGCAGTAACAATAACAAATGGCAACCCAAAGTGTCATGTATATTTACTTAAAAAAAAAAAAAATCAGTCTGATGGGGTTTGATTAGTCATTTCATCTTGTATCAGCTTTGTATTAAAGCTGCAGACTGGCTTTGTATTTGTCTGAGTACGAAATAGGTGTAAAAAGGGGAGGAAAACATCCTTCTTACTCCACAGTACCCTTACGCAGACTGTTAAAATAAGTAACTGTAGGGGACAATCATCCTTAGAACCTTAGATGCATATACAATTTCTGTCAATTTTTAAAAGTTGCATTTCTTCCTTTTTCCAGGTATACTCCCCAGAAATAAAAATTGATATTTGATAGTTTCCAAGGCAGACCTTCCATATACAAAAAGATTTGTTGCCAAGGTATAGACACACATACACACACATATATATGTTCATATATATACCTTGTGAAATAAGTGTGTAAGTACTGCTGGTTTTGGAGAGCTTTCTATTTCCTTCTCTTTCTCTGTCTCAGCATGGCTTCAGCATTTACTTGTGGCTTTTCTCCCAATCATTCGATTTTAGTGGTGAAGTTTTTCAGTTTCTCACATGTATGCTGTTCTTAATTCAGATCATCAGAGCCATGTACTCCATGACTAGTTGGTGAATCTAAAATCTCAGGTTCACTAACCACTTCATGAGAGGTCATGAGAAGCCAACACACGGCTACATATCTGGTAAGTACCTGCCCATCTCAAAAAATACATTCAGTGGGAATCTCAGCTAGAAAACAGTTTGTCATATGGTATACACGCACTGGAAAGCTTGCATCTTTAGCATTTGCAAACTGGAAAGTTCCTCCTTAAAAGAGATGCTATCACGACTGAGCAGCAGTCTCTCCTCCCATGCCGATCAGTTTTCATTACAGGAGTGCTCTATATCACTCTGTAAGTAAATACTTATTAACAGATAAAATGTCAGGAGAGAGACACCAGCAATTAGTCTCTATCCTAGACAGCTCCTCAGTTTTGCAGAGCTAATAAAACACATTATTGTGCACTGCAATCGGCTTTCCTTTGGCTACCCTTTGTATCAGTTCTTGGGCTCTCGTAGTAGCCCATACTTGCTGAATTCCCACATTCTTGCAGGCAGGTGCTTAAGACACTGCTAGGGCAGACCTCAGCTCCAGCTCATGGCAATTCCCCACCGTGCCACCCCACCCACCAGCGTGGATTCTTGCGTTAGTCCCTGCACGCAGCTCAGCAATCCCCTAAGTGCACGGAGATGAAGGGTTAGCTTAGCATCGTGCTATTCAAACTGCTTTTAAATAAGTTGTGTTCCAAGCATTGTGGGTTTCCCTGTACATTACCTCTACTCGATTATCGTGGCCTTCCCTGATTGCTTAGATAAAGGCTTCCTGAAGTTAATGGGGAACATTGCAACTCACAAAATGGGAACCTACCTCACTGACTCTGATACAGCTCTCGAAGGGAAGCTAATTCACTGTACCGATAGCATTGACTCTCCTGCTCCGTGTAAGCTCCTAACTCATCCTCTTTCACCACTAGCCCATAGTGAAAGCCAGGGTCAGTTACTGGAGGAGGGCTGGTCCAAGAGGCCTGCCTTCACCTAAGAGGTACCACAGTTTATTGGTATTATTATCTGTACAAGTCTATTTCTATGACTCCAGTACTAGCCTAGACCTACTCCTTCCACAACACTCAAGCTTATAACATCACCGATTTCTGTTCTGCTGTGACTTCCTGGCACTAGCAGGTTATCTGCCCTAGCTATCCACCTCAGAGATGGGGTTGCCACATTCAGATGTCTACTGCCCTCTCTTCAACATTTTGTGCTGAGAAGTTAGACGACAACCTTCAGAATCACAGCCTTTAACATATTCCATGCAGTTGCCTTCTGATGGACAGAAACAGTGCAGAGAGAGTAATAAAACTGCCAGAGATTCCCCAGAGCAGGAAACCAACTTGAAGTCTTCTACGTGTTGGGCTAGCATCAAATGTAGTGTCCATAATCCTTCTGACCATGTCAATATGCGGATGAGTTGGTATATAAAGATGGTCATACCTCCAAATGAAAGCAAGATTGGACACCTTTCCCAGAAAAATGCCAAAAACCCCCCCTCTTAGAGGCTGAAAGTTTAATTCAGACTCTGCTTACTGATCCTCACGCTCTAAAGACTCATACTGTCTCCCTAAGCACATCTGTTGTACACTCCAGCCATGATGAACAGACCCATTCAGCACATCATTTACCGCTTTCATTAAAACCAAACATGTTCTGAAGAAGAAAACACTCCCCTTCAAAAATGCTACATATTTAATATCTATGAAATGTGGATAGGGTATTAAAGAAAGGGGAAAGATGAGCAGCTATTACCCATCACAGGCAAGATGCTGTGCTATACACTCATACGTGGAGCCGCACATTCAGACCACTACTCATACCATTTCCTCCACACATCTAATTTGGGTGCCATGCAGAACCACAGTTAGAACCCCAGCTTTATGGTGAAGGGAAAGAGAAAGATGTTTTCGGACAACACCTCAGAGCACAGATGCATGCCTAAAAGGACACTTGGTCTATAGTCAAACTGCAGTATTCATCTCAGCTTGGATCTGTCTTGGTTTTCACAGTCTATGTATGGGATCTGATAATTTACAACTCAGGTGGATCCGTTCAACCCAGTCCTCAACACGGGCAGTTGGGCAGAGAGTTGCCTTGAATCCAAACTGCTGCTTGTACAAAATATGCAAGTCTCCCATGATTGAGAAAGTTAATTTATCCAGGTTTCTAAGTGTGCCAAGACTAACTTGGTATTTGACTTTTACAAATTCATAACAAAAGCCTTGCCTGGTTGCAAAAACGCGTAAGTAATAACAATTCAACAACTTAATGTTACCTTTGCAAAGGGTGAGCACAGGCACAAGAACTAAAGCACATCTTCCGATTGCACCTACAGTGCTAAAAATATTGCTTTGTAGTATAGCAAAAGACATCCCTTTGCTCTGGAGCTTTGTTCTCCCATGCTCAGTGGGAAAAAAAAAATCCTGAAATTGCTGCTGAACTACTTGCTGTCCCCAAAGGCTTAAACACACACCTCCGTTTCTCCAAAGGCAATGAACCAACAACCCCGCTAGATAGCCAGTGTGAAGGATCGCAAGACCCTCCTCAGGTACTTAGACTGACAAATCTCTGTTGTGAGTGACTTCTATAAGCAATGGTCTCACCCAGCTGGCAATCACCTGGGCAGTGAAAAACATAAAATGATCTTCAGTCGTCATGTCAGCCTTTTTCCATCTGACGTCTGGTTTCAAACAACTCGCAGCTCTGACCACGTGGAGCAACTCCTGTAACTGAGAGCTATTCAACCCTGGAAGCTTAAAAATACCCAACCAGCTACAATTGCTTGAATTCATGGAGAGAAAAATTAGAATCAGCTGTTTAGCATAGCCTAAGAGTCTTCATGTTATGGGAGCTTACCGCACCTAAACTGAGAGAAAGAAATGTGGGGATTCCGCAAGCCAAGAAGGAATATATTTTGTCTCTGCAAGCCAAGAAGGAATATATTTTGTCACAGCTCTTCACAACAGCAGTGGTAAAAGTCACTTTGTGTCTGTGACTTACTGTTGCTTTAAAAGAACCTCACTTGCTGTCTAGGTATTGTACAGGTGGAAATGGGAGTGATTCCGGAAAGCAGATTGTCCATTCACTTTCTAAGTTATGTTTTCCTATCTGAACCGGACATTTCCATAGGCTGTTGCCACCCCTTATTAAAGCACCATTTCTGAAATACCTATGGCAGCAACACTGAATAGCTACTTTTCTGCCAAGTGACTTAGAAAACAAGTTGCACAGGGCAAGTATAACTTAAGAGCGAATGACGTGTCCTCCATGACCCTTACCAACCCCTCCCTGATATTCTGGTAGGCAGGGGCGTGAAGTGGCTTCACGGCCGAGAAGCTTTCCCTCCTCAGACCCTCTGGCACTTATCATCGGGGTGAAATCAATGTTTGTTTACTTTCTCTGAGTAAACTAGAGGCGTGGAAAGAGAAGGAGTCCCAAACCTCAAAAACCAAAATGAAAAATTCAAGGGAATTTGAAAATTGTACCATTTACGACGGATGAGAGAAGAGAGAAATTTTAACTTGGAGAGAAGGTGGGGTGACTCTCCTATCACTGCTTCCACCTTTGCCCTTGGCTTCTGCAGTGCTGTTCCCAGCGTGGAGGAGAGCAGTCCTCTCCTTTGTGCACACTTACAATAGTGAATGCCATGTCCTGGGATTGCTTAAATCCTCTGCATTCTTAAAAAAAATGCCTTTTCAATCTTTGACATTTTAAGTCAGAAATAAAAGCAGCCAAGCACATTATTAAGTTCGGCCTCAGTTTCAAGAAAGGGATGGGTGTGGGTGTGACTAACCATGACTACACTGGGGAGATAACTGTTTCTAGAAGAGTGTCAACTTTTATTTTTGGGACAGCAGAGTTGGCAGATGCTTTTGGCTTCCACCACACAATTCATGTGAAATGAAAAAAAAGAAGAAAAAAAAAAAAGAAAAAGAAAAAGAAAAAATTTAACTGGCGCTGCCCAAGAAAACCAGACAGACACACATGAAAAAGGAATGATGTACCGTATAAAGCATTAAATACACACACACGCACACAGAGGCAGGACTCTGCTTTATAGGATCTGAACCATATGCGCACATACACATACACACGCACTAACTCACACCCGTAAATCATTTAGCCAGACTATCTGTCTGGTGTGTGGAACAGAAACACACTTATGAAATCTATTTTCTTATTTTAGCAGCAGGCTAATAATTGATAAAGAGCCAGACGGGGGGCTCTGAGTTTTATATGACAGATATACAAGGCTGCAGTTCTCCTCTTGTGCGCTCTGCCCGTCCTCTCAACTGCGGCAACTCCAGCCCGAGAGCGAGCGGAGCCCCTCGCCGGCTGGCACGGACCAGGCTCCGCAGCCGCTGCCAAGGGCAGGGCAGACCGCCCGATTTAGCTAAAGCAACACGCGAGAAATGGCCCTTCCGAAGGCACCGGTGGTGATGCCCGGAGGTAGGGACGCATGGGCAGTACCCGTGAAAATAACGGGCTACTCCGAGGGCCGGGGCTTTCCTCCCTCCTCTGCCTGTCGCCTGAATTATGGTGCCAGCCCCAGACGCTCTTATCAATGAGATATTGTCTGCAGTTTATTTTTCTAGGGTTTTTTTGCCTCTGTCTCTTTTCTGCGCGGCCGTTTCCCACCCTTCCCAAGCAAACTCTAAGGCAAAGTTCAGCGTGGCGCAGCGATAACCCATTTGTGGGTGCAGCGGCGCTGGGGTGACTGCTCCGGTCCATTGGCTTTGGGCAGCTGCTGGCAAAGGGGCAGGTTGGGCAGAGGAGAGCCAGTCCGGATCCGGGCCAGCTGGAGGACCACCCATCCCAGCCCGTGGACTGTCCCCGGAATAACTTCCATGGCT
Organism: Aviceda cuculoides; assembly: GCA_035590195.1. NCBI lineage: Eukaryota > Metazoa > Chordata > Aves > Accipitriformes > Accipitridae > Aviceda > Aviceda cuculoides. The sequence goes on along the minus strand of JAVJGG010000030.1, from coordinate 25,229,337 downwards.
ATCCCGGTCCCTGCGACATTCCGTGCGGGGATGCGCTCCCAGCAGAACGGCCTAACGGTGTGAAGACAGGACAAAGAGCCGGCAGCTGACGGGTGCGGGCCCTGCATTTTCACTGGGATAGACCATCTCAAGCAATGGTCAACTGGGTTTTAAGCGCTTCTCTTTACTCACGCATTAAAAGGGAGAGGAGGCAGCAACAAGTAGAAGGTAAAACGGTATGTGCGTGGTGCTAACATTTACCATCAGCTGGGTTTACTACAAAGAAGACCTGGTTAGCAGAAGCCAGCCAAGGATGTTGCTGGCTGCAAAAGCCCTCGGTGCTCTTACTTCTGCCCGAAGGAAGGGCACCGATGGGAGCTTCCATGGGCACCGATGGGAGCTTCCATGGGCACCGATGGGAGCTTCCATCGCCACCTCGGCTGGGTCCTCCTCAGCGGGCATGGCCGTGAGTGAGGTGAGAGGGAGCACAGCTCGCTGCTACTCGAAAACTGGTAGGGTAAACCCAATCCTCTTAACACACGGCATGCCAGCCCCTGGAAAAGCCAGGAAGGAAAGAGTAGGTCCCCATGCCCCATGGCACGCTGGTGGGTTGATCTTGTATTGCCACGGGTTATCCCCCACGAAGCAGCTTCGTGACAGGTAGCCTGCCTCTGCTCTGGGCTCAGGGTAGCCTAAAAGGTGGTGTAAACTCCATCTCAGGGCTGACCCATGCGAGAGCAGGAGGTTGGGCTAGAGATCTCCCGAGGTCCCTTCCAGGCCAAAAGATCCTGTGATCCCTCTGGGTGCCACTGAGTGGCCAGCTCGAGCTGGCTGCTTCTCCCAGGCTTTTTGCATCCTGTCTTCTGCTCCCCTCTTTACGGTCTTTTAACGCACAGTGAGATTGTGAAAAAAATTAAATGTAAAACAAAACCCAGACTTAAAATATAGTGAGAGTATTAAAAAAAAAAAAAAAAAAAAGTGAAACACAACCCACTCTGAAATTACTTCCATATTGCTTGGCATAACTAAGGGGCAACTCTTTTTCAAGCAGTTCCATTTTTTGGCCACTTCATTCCCTCACATTAAAGGGCCACAACCGGCTCCTCAGACTCTCTGGAGAGGCATGACAGGGATAAGCCCCACTTTGGTGAATCTCGCAAAACAGAGAGCGCGTTTGCTTCGGTGCCTGGAGCCTGCCAAGTAAGCCTGCCAACAGGAGGTGTTGCTGGCACAGAAAGAGCATTTACCAGGCTTCCTGCTAACAGAAATACCTGGTGCTTGTCGTGATCTTCCTTCTGTTAGGCTGTAAGGAGTCCAAGGCTCAGGGGAGGCTGCTTTGTTTGTGCTGAGCCCTGCACGAACACAGCCGGAGAGAGAAGCCGCACTGCAGTTTCTGATTTTCACTAATTGCATCTGCCTTGATTTTTCTCCCCCGCATCATTCCTGTGTAAAAGGACCGGAGCTGCCTCAAGGATGTGCCTCCTTTTTTGACTCTACAACAGCTGGAGCGCAGTGTTCAACTTCAGGAACGCAGGCGTGCCATGGACACCCTCTTGAGTAAAGGGAAACAAGGTCTCTGAGTCTCTTCAGAAAACCAGCTTCTCCCCTTCCTTCTGGGGCACAAAACCCACCGGCGAAGCAAAAAGAAATGAAACTTCACCTTCGGGATCTACAAACTGGTTTAGCTATCCCGTTCTCAGAGAAACCGCCAGGATTTAAAATATAAACCACATTCAGGATAACAATCACTTCAGATGCTGCTTCCCTTACGATGGCATCGAAGTGCTTGCTGGAATCCCGGTAACGTTTGTATAGGTGTCACTGAAAGCACGTCTGAATCGTGCTTGCTCTGGGGGACTTTGCTTCCAGGGCCAGCACCACACAACCAAACTCCCCGCCCAGTTACACGTGAAGCTACCAGTTCTGCCGGGTCTGCTCAGAGAGTTCTGCTTCAGGCTAGCTTAGCTTTTAAACCACAGCACTGGTGAAAAGATGACTGTGCAGCACGCTTGCACCAAACGAGGCTCTCCAGTATACCAGAAATCAGTTTGGTTTGTAATCGTAGCATGTTTGCACTCATTTGGTGTGAGGCCTATACCATGGCGGGGCTGTGGGAAGATGCCAGCAATGTACAGCTACCACACACTGGGACTGGGGAGAAAGAGAATTCCTTGCACTTCGGTGCTGACATTTTAATATTAAATCATTGCAAATTACGACGATTGCTATCCTGCAGAGTATAGACCTTGGCATCTGCTTATAGCCAGAGAGGAAAGGGTAGAGGAGCAAGGCTCTGCCGTTAACCGCTGCCCTCTGGGCCGGAGTTTTTCTACTCAGTTGTTGACTGCCGTCCGCGGAGACGTTGCGCTGAATTCCCATAGTCGGCGCAACGCATACCGCTTTCGGCTGACTTCAAATCAAGCAACCCTGTTTACATCTTCAAACAGTTTGATCCAGGAATTTCATGGGAGCTTTACCTTCTAACTCCAAGCTACATTTGGTTGAGTTTGGCCCTGCATGTGGGAAAAACCCATTGGAGAAGCACAGTAGTTACTGTACAGACACAGCTGCTGTTTTTCCAAATGAAACACAGTATTTCATCTGTTTCAATGCTGTTTTAAGTCAAATCAATTTGGCCCATGACTCGCTCTGTATTTCTTTTGCCAGATTAGATTTTTGTGTTTGGAGTTTGGGCTGGTAAGTAATAACGACAACAACGTGTCTAAACCAAGAAAATATTAACTCTATTTATACCAGTGCAAGCAGAATTGTGAAAGGCTCTCAGTGCCAAATTTCAAGCAGGCTTTGGTATGCATGGAGTACATTCAGGAGACGAGAGTTTGGCGACAGAGAAATACCAAGTTGCTGGGAGGAAGGCCGGTTGGAAAGAAGAGCCAGGTTCTTGCTGCGGTGGGGAGATTCGATGAACAAGCCATCTCATAAAGAGAGGACGAGGTTGGGTCTAGGTGCCTGGACCAGTGACGAACACGTGCTTCGTGCCAACCCCGCTGTGTAGCACACTTTCTGTGGCACACAGGCTAGACTGCAACTACTTACTCCAAAACTGAAATGGTTAAGACAGCTACGGAGCTGCCATGTACAGATCAGTGAAGTATGCGACATCTTACCAGCTGAAATATTTGAGGCCAAACATTAAGCCGTTACTCATTGGGAGCTCTGCCATTAAGCTCCCTCTCCCCTGATATTTATGATTAACACTTTAAAACATCTGCATTGCCTTTTTGACTCAGAAGAATTCCAGTTAAAGGCAACCAATTTTCTGTAGCAAAGTTTCTGACTCTTACAAAAGAGGAGACTTCTAGTTCAGCTTATCTCTGTCCTTCCTTTACCCTTCCCAAAGCAGAAATCTCCTTTGGGAAGGAGATGTCTCCCGGTGCCCCAGCTCACGGTTCCCCCCCCAGAGAGCTCCCCCCAAGCTGCAGCGGCCATGAGCCCCTCCGCACCTCGCCAAGCGCTAACGAGCACCAGCCCCTCTCGGGCTCCCAGGCTACTGGAGCCAGATGTGAGGGAGCACTGGCCCTACGGGTATGACCCCCCCAGCCCTTTGTAGCACTAGCATTAGGATGCCTGGCCAGGCCGGTGGGCTCTCCCTCAGACAAGCTAGGATGGAGGCACTTCCCAAACTGAGGTTTTGGTCACAGCTCCCAAGAAAGGGAAAGCAAAGTTTGTATGAAGGTGAAATAGGGACACATGAGTGCAGAAGCACATAAAACATAAAGAGTGAATGGTTTTTCTTTCTACAAACTCTTCCTAATTAAAAGAGGGAGAAAGCAGAAAGTACTTGAAAATAGGTCCTATGGTTGCGGAACCACATTTCTGAAATACACATCTCTCAAGTAGCAACCTACATTGCGGAATGACTAATTGTGGGGTGACTAATCCCTGTCTCCCCTCCAAAACTATTACTTCACAGTGGCCAAGAAAACATACCATAAAGATGTTGTTATTGCATCACTCACATTTACTTGCATTGAGAAAGACTGAGGCTTTTACGGTACTTGTCTGATTACCAAGAGATATGCTTCTTCCATGTAAGAAAAGAAAGGACTACTTAGTCTTCATAGTTCATCCCGGACAGTTGTGAAGGTGTTTCGTTAAATGCCTAAGGACTGGGGAGCCGGCTTTCAAGCAAAGAAAAAAAAAATGATTTTGGTGGGGAGGGGGCAGGGGGATGGCAGAAGCAGATGGATATTCAGGTTGACAGAAAATGAAAACCTGCCTTCGTCTTGCTTTCATTAGTCTTCATTATATGACCACGACAGCTTTAATTGCTGCCCTGCATACATAAGTAATAAAAATGTAAAATGTTTAAATGAACTGTGGCTCCCAAAAGCCATTATAAAAGATTAATGATGAGTACTCTTTGCTAACTTAAATGTCTTCAAGAAACACATCTGAGCAGCCCTTGTGGTTAAGATGATATTAGAACAATATTTGCCGGACCACTTGTCTCAAACCATTATGCACCAAGCCTTGATGGTTTTGATTATTCTGTCTTTAGCTAGTCTGAATTCTAGACATATTTGATTCCAATTTACTCATTCCTGACAAGTTATCCCACTCCTGCAATCCAAAGAGAGAGTCTTCAGGTACTCATAGTTATATTCTGTCTTCAAGAATTGCTGATGCTTGCTTCGATGGATTTTACTGCCAAAGTCGTTGAACGCATAGTTTATTAGTAGCACTCCAGAAGTTATTGTGCTAATTAATACAATATCCAGCTGAAGGGGAAAATACACAATCTTTTCTATTTAAATTGGAAGCAGTACCAAGACCCATCTTTGAACTGCCACTTTCCCTTGAGGGGCACAGATTTGACTCCGTTTGAATTCAGATGTGAGAACTGAGTTTTATTTCTAAAAGGGCATCAAAGCAAAGCCAAGCTTTGGCATAGTTTTGGCCACCCATCTGTCATTTAACTTAGAAACCCATCTTTCAGGTAAAGCAAATGCTTAAGCAGAGGCGAAGGTACCAACTCTTGCCTCCTCACCGCTACCACTCAGTCTTTCTTTCGTGTTTTATCAATATATTTACCACTGCGTCTACTTGGCCCAATGGAGTGCCATGCAAAAACCTGTAAGTTAGCACCAGCCCATTAGCTCACGCATCCCTGCTCTGCACACACAGCAGCACAGGTTTCAAAAGCAATATAGCCCTGGTCCACTATGCCCACTGGAATAAGTTACACCTCTTGGCAAAACTCAGCTTTGGGATGAGCCCAGTTAGTGGCTTTTCACTGTGTTCCGTCTCCGGACGGACCAAAGGGTCAGACCGTGCCTGAACCTTGCACACATGGCCAACAGAGCAGGGGCAGGGTGACAGAGCTAAGGCGACCTTCCGTTCTTCTCTCCCTGTTGCCTACAGGCAACAACCAAACTTCTTAAATGGGCACTAACAGCTTTTCCGTGGAGAAGAACCTCCCTTGCGAAGTCAGCTAGATTCTCTTGACGGCTACACATCTACGGGAATGAAGACATCTGCACAGGCAAGCCCAGCTTCTTCTGTGTGGTGTACTCTGATGTTTGGCTTTCAATCCAATTTTCGGTTAATACTAACAGATTTGAGAAGACTTATAAAACTTGATATTCTGCGGCATAAACCACTTTCTTGCTGTTTAGGATTGAACTAGGATTTTCACAAATGGCAGGAATTTGCTGGCTGCAAAGCTTCTGTATGCCATCCTTTCCAGTGTCAGCTGTGGAGGCCAAAAACTAGACTGGGGGACCAGCAGATGATATATTTCTATGTTCCTTTCTGCTTTAGTGCTCCTCTTGCTATATTCCACTCAATGTTGACTTTCATAATACAGTCTCCTCTGCCAGGAGCGGATTATATTGGCTACTTAAAGTCTTCCAGGCCTTCACCAGGTCTCCCGCACAATGATGTCCAAGTTTTCCCATTTCCCGTTCCACCCTCATTAGCTCTCTGGGCTCATTTCTGTACACATGGTCCCGTTTCTATTTCCTGACCACCGTTTGGAAGCTGCCTCCCTCTGGCTCCTGGGCTCTCTCCTCTCTTCCTACACAGTCTTCTGGGCTGGTCCCATTCCAACCTGTAGACCAGAAACTTTTCCAAGACAAGTAACCCCTCTTCAGGGTTGCGAAAAATCCCCCAACAACCAGCAAAACCATTCTGCGTTCGGCGTCACAGAAAAGACTGATACAATTAGGACCGCAGGGTTAATTATATTAGGGAGGGCGGGGTAAGATTGCTGCTCCTGAGGAGAAAAGCAAGGTGCTGGAGAAAGAGGAGCATGGCTTAGTGTTGCTATTTCACAGCTGGCTGAGCGAGACCTTGGCTCTACTCTTCCCAGCCTAAAAAGTAGGGGCAGGAGCCCCAAGGCACAGAGACTGGCTTGCCAGGTCTTTTAAATCAGTGTCGGGAGGAGCGGGAGGAGCTCCTTCCCCTCTCTGCCTCCTTCTCCTGTCGGGGAAACTCCTCGGGGTGGTGCCGGGTCTCCTGCAACTCTTCTCCCGCTGCTGCAGCTGCCCTGGAAGCCCCCAGACATTCCCAGCAGAGTCTGGACGGCTGGTTTGGTGACAACCTGGGCTCAATTTAATGAGAATGTTCACGTTCACTTGCTATGCTGGCGGGCCGCCAGCATATTTTCTTGAGGCACATAAGAGAGAGAAGGGAAATGGTGATTTTTAACGTTTTTTTTTTTTTTTTTTTTTTCATCCAGCCAAACCTGACTGGAATTTCATGGATGAAAGAAAAGGCACTTCTCTAGCCCAGGGGCTTTGTCCTTGCCAAATTATAAGGGCCTGCTGCAAACAATGGAGGTGTTAGAGCTTCTAAAAAAATAAAAATGTTGAAAGAATCTTTTATAACGGAAAATATTAGGCAACCTAAATCTTGGGCCAGCTGGTAGCGGGCAGTATAATATAAGCTTTTTGGAGGAGAGCTGTGCAAATAATGGATTTTCAGAATTTCTCTTCTCCCACTCCCCCCCTCCAAGTTTGAACTATTTTAGCTATTTTCTCCAGCTGAAATTATTTGCCAAATTCAGCCAGTCGCTAAATTCTCCTCAAATTTTTCTTTTCTCCGTCAACAGGTTTCTTGTAAAAACAAACCCGTTCTCCCACCTCCGGCTTGGAATTACGGCGTTCACCAGTGACACAGTTAGGAAGAAATCTGCCTGCGGTCAGCTCTTTCTTTTTTCGCCACGTTCTTGTCGGAGCTCACACGTTACAGTAACCAAGCTGGCCCGATAGCTGCTCCTGGCAGTGGGCAGGGGAGGTTTTCCATTAGTCTCCACCATCCCCGGATCGGTCCGTGCTGGGCCGAGAGCCTTCGCACAGCGTGGGGCTGGAGGTTCGTCAGGTTGTGGTTTTCAGGCTGAGTCTTCACTGGACCGGTTCGTAATGATGATATTTCTGGTGTCAACTGCAGACCAGATGTCGCACCTCGGCGCCGGGCCGCCGGAGGGGAGAGCTTCGAGGCGACGCAGGAGGCGGGAGGCTCAAAGCCGTCGATCCCGCAGCGTTTCTCCTACCCGCGCGGGTGTTAGCCGTGGCGTCCTGGCCAAATCCCATTCTGGCACATGGCCAGCTCTGGCAAGCGACCTACGTAAAAGCACCTCTGTGCTCCTGATGGCCCGAGCTGCTCCTCGCTTCCCTTCTTTAGCAACGGATCGGTGCATTAACGGCTGGCGGAGGCCTGCCGCATCCCTAGCCTGCTGCTCCGGGCGACGGCGAGGCCGTCCTTGGCGCGCGCGGTCTCCGGCGTCCCTTGGGATAAGCAGCAGCCCCACGCACGGGGCTGGAAGGCAGCTGCCCCGCAGCGCCAGGCTGAAATGACAGAGACCCAAGGTGAGGCTGCAGCGGGCCTGCCTGTGGCGGTGGGGTGCTATAAACGTATTTAAACAAGCTGCCTGAGCCCTAAAACGTGGTTCCAAAGTAATGAAATGCGGTTGTTTGGCAGCGGCAGACACTGCCTTGCTTTCAGAGGCTGCTTTATGACTCTTAGCATAACGTAGCCCTTCCAAAACCTCCCCCGCTTCTTTCTTTTCTTTTTTTTTTTTTTTTTTTTAAAAAATTATTAAATCTATCCTTAGAGAGGCTGAGCCAAATTTTCAAAAAGAATATTCAGGTCTTCTGTTTAGGGCTTTAAGTGAATGACGAAGTGTGAATGCATTATTATAGAGCCCATAAACTGCAGGACCAGACAGATAATGTAGGTAACCACATTCGAAAACAGAATACTGAAAATTGTGCCAAGACAGAACTATTAAAACAAATGAATCTCTGGTGGGGATTTGAAGTGAAGCAAAACTCCTGGCGTGAATGTAAACTCTTCTTGTTGGTGGTGGCACGGCATCTTGGTTGGAGGCTGCTGCTCCGAGGCGAGCCGCAGTCAGCGAGGCCCTTGTCCATCCCTCGTGCAGCATAACCTGAGCTGGGCAAACTCTGGCTGGGGTTACGGCCCCGCAGCCGCCGCGATTTCCGTCGGGGCAGGCTTGGATCCGCCGCGCTTATTCGCGTCGGCGGAGCAAGGAGGACGCGAGCCCACCGGGAGCAAAGTCGCTGCTTGGAGCTTCAGAAATGTCTGTAAAGTTCAGCCATGCGGGAGCAAAGGAGGGTGAAACCAAAACCTCACATTCATTGATTTAGCGGTAAACTTTGTACACAACCGGGGCTGAAATACTAGTTTTTCCGTTGTCCTCACTATGTAGCCGCTTGAAACATTGCCCCCATTTTCTTTTAAACCTGGGAACCAGGGTGTGTGCCCTCTCTGAAGCTCCGGACAGAAAACTCCTTCTGAAGCTTCCTTTTGCCGTTCAAAATCATGATGGAAACTATACAGAGGCAGGATTGTGCTGTAGCTATGGAGCTATGTAGCTTCTAAAATAATTGCTTCATGCATAAATATTGATAGTCAGCACTGACTTCTATTTTTACACAGCATAACAAAAAAAATACATACAAAAATTAACAAAGAAATATCTTCCTAAAATAAAGAGCAAACCCAACCTCAAGTGTAAACAGCAATGACCAGAAAAAAAAAAAACCAAATAAAAAAACAATTATTATGGGGCATGTTCCTTTCTATTTTTTCAATCTTTTATCCTTATTCTACCTGTGAGTAAAGCCTGGACAAGGCTTACTTTGGGAATCTTTGAGGCTCTGTAAATACGTATCGTTGCCAGGTTGTGAAGCATCCCAGCTCCATGCAACACAAGCCACGCACGTCAGCAGGGTTAGGAATAAAGCTAGCGAAGGCCACGGGATCAGACTGCGTGGAGGCTGTCTCTCCATCGCGGAAATCTTGATGGCTGGAGAAGGCAGCAGCCGGTAATGGCCCGATTCCTCCTGGTAGGAGATGCACCCCCGAGGAGGTGCACCCATTTGTGTGCGGGAGCAAGTGGCAGGGACTCCTGCTTTGGGTAGTATCTGGTCTAAGAACTTGCAATACTGTAAGACTAGAGCCAGAAGCATTTGTAATAAATACATTTGCTCAAATCTTTTTTTTTTTCCAAACACCATCGTTGCCCCTGCACGGAGGTTTCCTCTTCACCCCACTCAGTCCCCTCCAGGTTGCAGCCTGGGATACTGCAACCGTAAAAGGACAGGATTTGGCCTCCTCGATTCGGTCCATTCGGGCAGCAGAGAGCCTTCTTGAGTCCAGTGAGCTTCACTGGCTGGAGAAAGTCTGTACAGCGAGGTCTCCCTGACCCAGCGTCTGCCGAGTGACTCACTGGTCCCTCATCCGTTGCCTATCTGGCAGCGCGTGCTAAAGCCTTTCACCGGGTCCTTCTGGTTTCTCCACTTGCACCATCCGAAACGAGACCCCTCCGAGAGCTGGCGGGCGGACAGCGTGTTTCTCTCTCCAGGATTCAAACCAGCAGAAAGCAGCAGGAAATTATGGGCTTGCCACGGCTGTGCTCCTTGTGGCGTGCAGATAAATCCTGACCAGCTGAAGGAAGGGGAACATGTTGGAAGGCCAGCAGGACCAGGCATGACCTTGGACCCACAAGTTCGGCCAAACATCCCAGGTCAGGACGGGTGGCTGATGGCCCTTGCAGTGGCAATAATTGGCATCTACACGCCCAAGCGCGCGGCCAGACGGAGCCTGGAAATCAGCTGGGATGAGAGTGATGCAACTTCACCATCTCTAAAGAGCCAGGATGGGGCTCAGGGGGGCGTGAGCTTTTTTCTTCTGCAAGGCAGCCAAATTGCAGCGCGTGTAGTGCAGCTACTGCACTAATCCTTTTTTTGACTGCAATAGCTGTTTGTCCTCTATTCCCTTTACCCCCTCAGTGCTCCTTGCACAACATAACTTTGATCATAAAGCTCTGGAGAAGCGGGATTTTGAGCCCAATTCCTATCTCACTTATTCTGGTATAATTCAGGACTAACTATAGTTATACTTGTAGAAGATCAAAATCAGTCCAGTTTGCTTTAACTGGACAAAATCGGTGGTCTGCAGAAAGAAGAAAATAATCAAAGATGTGAATAGAGCCAGCTGAAGAAGGAGATTTTTTTTTTTTCTCCTCCAAAGTTCAATACTATTTTGGCTAGCTCTTTAACGAATTAAAAAAATCGTTTTCTGGGGGGAAAAGAATCCCAAGTTACCTAAACATTTGGCATTATGATGCAAAATTTTGTAGAAGAAAACAAAAATTGGAAAATCCCCACCAGCTGAAAATAGCACTGATACTGTCTCCAGTGGCAACTTGCATTAGAAGACAGAATATGGCAATGCTGGGATGTGGGGTTTCACTTACTAAAGAGCACCGACTGAACTCCCTTGAGTAATGTCAAGTGGATACTCAGAAAACAGAGCTGAAAAACACTGCTCTTTTCCCATCCCGATGTGGAAGGTCAGTGCTGAGGATCGGCATCCACCAGGCAAGATTTCTGTACACAAGCCTGCACCTCTAACGCTACCGTGCTCCGCGAGCTCCAAAGCAACCGGGAGCTCAAAAAAGCCCTCCAAGGGTCAGCGTCACGCTCTGGCTGCCATCCTTGGGGCTCCCATCTCAATGCCCGCAGCACCGTGGCCCCCCCGAAGTACGAACCCTCCTTCGCTTTTCGTGGTTGCCCGTGGGGCGGCTGGACCCTCAGCAGCTGGCCGGGATGCACGCAAAGCGGACTGGGGAAGCTGGTGACGCGGTGCTTTGCCAACCTATGTCTGCGTGCCAAGCTACGGGCAGCCGCGGCGGGAGGAGACGGAGAGAGGAACCCCAGGCACCGACTGGGTTTATCTTCCAGCTGAGTATCGGTCCAGATTAACTGCATGTGTGACCACAGAGGCTTAAAGTCGTTCCTCATCATGGTTATGAAGCGTGGCTGCGAAGCACGAAAAATCCTAGAAACAAAGATATTCAGCGCCTTCACACAGTACAGCCCAGTGCTGTGTCGCGTGACTCACTGGGTTTAGTAAACGAGCGGCTTTATGCGCAGTCAGCCCTTCCAAGCGCGTTAAAGAAAGGCCCAAAGAAACTACAATCTTGATTTCTTGGATCGAAAAAAATCCCGAGGGGTTCTGAGCAAGTACCGTGCCAGCCGTGGGGACCACGCCGGTTCTGCAGCAGCGCTCGGCGTCGTGTCGGTGGGATCCAGCGGCCGGAGAGCTCCCCCGCACTGGGAGGCGAACGGGGGTACCCTCCCGCTCTTCTGAGAAGTGCCCTCAAACTGGGGACGCCCGACCGAGGTAGCCACAAGAGTCCGGGTAAAGCACTAGTGTGTAAAACCACAAACCCCAGGGCCAGGCTGCCTCAGTGCCTTTCCTTTCAACCCCAGCGGTTCAGACACATTAAGCTGATAAAGATCTGCCTAGAAAGAAAAGGCCTTTCTGTGTTTTCCATCACCCGGCAGAGCCGGCGGGAGCGATACTCGTCAAGACCGTGCTGTAATCTGCATCGGGACCGAAGTGCGTCAGCAGACGGCATATGGTGTGTTTGTTATCCTGCACTTCACAACCCTGGCTGTGGGGAAAGGAAACGTCGGGGTTTTAGGTCAACCGCCGGACCGGTAGGTAGCAGTGATAAGTGATGCGCCGTCACTGCGCTTGACCGCTGCTTTAGAGCTCAGATAGCCTACTTGAGTCACCAGAAATGTGCATATTTCAGCCACAAAAATGTTCTAGGGACACATTGTGTTACATAAGAAGTTACTCAATGTTATTAGTCAAACACTCTGTTTAACTCTTTAGGCCTATAAAGCTCGCACAGGCCATGTACATGTGAACCACAAATGTTAACAATCATTTTCCATTATTATTTTTAGCAACAGGTTTTACTTCTCTACTTATCTTTCAGTACACCCGCGTATTTTAGGAGGAGTTGGGTAGACCAAAATTTTTTAATGGATCTAAGCTCTTATTATGCTCTTTAGTACGCGGTGACCTGCTTCACCGATACGTCCCACTAATGCGGTCGGTCCTGGCCCTCCTGGTCGCTGGCAGCAATACCGAGGGGTTAATCTGCTAAAGGCAGCATCCCTCCCCGCAAGCTGGGACGACGGCTAGAGACGGCCTGGCACCCCGTGAGCGTTGCCAGAGGTCTCTGGTGCCCGCTGCGTTACGTCGAACCAAGTCGATCGCTGCTGTTGAGTGATCCCATGGATGTTCAAGTGATCATCCGCAACGAAGGTGGCCCTGGGTACGGGCCAGGTACTTCACCGCCGCGGTTCAGCGGGCACGTAGCGCGGCGAGGAGAACGGCACCCGCTTCCCGTCCCGCCGGCGCGCACCCGCTCTACGGGTTGAACCTTGAAACTACTGACTTTCTAAATCGTGAGTGAGAGTTTTCTGATCTTGTTCGCCACTCCTGAAAGCGACTTTCTAAAGCGTAGACGGCAACGTGCGCTGCAGGGAAAACTGAACCAGGAACTCCTACGCCAGCCGGCGTCTTCGTGTAGATGCTCGGGTTGTCATTTGCATGGCTGGGGTCAGTGGGAACCACCTGAGCGGCTGCACCGGAGCGCCCCGAAAACACCCGGTGCCTCCTGCTCCCAGGGGCACTTCCCTGCTGAAAGGGCAGTTTTGCTCCTGAAGACGAGGAGGGACAGGGAACTGGTGCTTGGGTTCCCCCCCACGGCTTCTCTGCCCAGACCGTGCTGCTCAGTTGGAAAGTTAGAGAGAAAAGAAGAGTTTTCATACACCCACCTGCACAGACTCATCCCAGGAGTCGGGCAGAGTTCGCTCCCTCCCACGCGCCGCCGTTGCTGTGAAGCCTTGGCCCTGGAGCCCCTTCACCCCCGCCCTCCCCGTGCTGCTGGACGGAGAAATCGCCATAAACCCAGTTTAATCGCTCTGACCGGCACCCGCCAGAAGGATGGTGGCGGCCGGTCTCCCTGGGGCACGTCCCAGGGGCACGCTGGCACCGACTTTGTTTCCACAGGTGCACTGAAGTGTGGCTGGTCTTAGCCCACGCCTGGACTGGCCCACACTTGCCCCCGTGGGCTGTGCTGCGGTGGGTCTCCCCTCCCTGCCCGGCCCGTGACGTCTCCGGCAGGGAAAGGCCCACGGCTCCTGCTGCCTTGCCGGCAACCAGGTTAGTGCCATGCGGTGCTTCTCCTCCTCCCTCTGCCTCTCCTGCTCTTCACCCCCAAACGCACTTTTATTTGCAACACCGGTACCACCACTGAATTATGGGGTTGCCAAGGATTTGTCACAAGGCATGGCAGGGGATGGAGCCTTGCGGAGGGCAGGGCAGGGCGGTCGCTGTGGGTCAGAGCATCCCTTCCCCGGCACTGCCCGTCCGGCAGCGGGAGCGGGGAGCGCTTGGCTGGCGAGGTCCTTCATGGGGTCCCTTGAGATAAAGCCCCTGCATCCCCAGCGACGAACTCTGTCCCTTCTGTGCGGCCGGCCAGCGGCTCAGCCTCTTGCCGCCGGACGGGAGCCATCCCGGCGTGCCGGCGGGTCGGACGGGCTTAAAAGCCGAAGGAGCGGCTGCCTGCGCGTGGGGTAGGTGGAAAGCAGGGGAGTAACTCGTTCAATACGCCAAAAGGTGCGTGCTCAATTTAGTGTCATCATCTGACTAGGGCCAAGTTGTTTTATAGGATAATATATACAAGAAGCTTACCGTAAAAAAAATAATGAGAAGAAGAGATTGCCAGGGGGATGAGAGCAGTGGGCTGGATCAGCTCGGCCCAGGCAGGAGCCCTGGAAGGGGGCCAGGGAGGCTGGAAAGATCCATGAGCAGTTTCCTGCAAAGAAACCATTCAAGAAATTGGGCAGAGGCAGTATGCATGTGACGCCTCCGCAGCTCTGCTTGGGTGGAGGGGGAGCCATCCTCTGGGAAAGCAGCCCAGCCCGGAGATTTGGAGGGGGACAAGGAGGGAAGAAGGTGCAGTTTGCATCAACCTGACCCAAAATAATATGTGGTTTTTATTTTCTAAGCAGAAAATGAAAAAAAAAAAAGAAAGAAAAAAAAAAGTAAGTAGAGCGAAAGATTTCATGTTGGAGGAAATGTCATTTTTCCTCTTAAAAAACAAAACAAACCAGACCAGAAAAACCCCAAACCTTGCAGTTAACAAATTCCTACCAAACACTGAAATATTTTCCGATGAGGCCCAGAGGTCTCTGCTCTACCCCAGTACCATGAAACCGGTGTCACTGGACTGTCCCCCAGCTGGATGGGAACAACACCGCCTTGAATTTTGCCTCCCCCGGGCGTTTTTGGGAGATTTTGCACCCCAGAATCGGGTTTGTAAATATCACCAGTGCAGGGCCTAAAAAACGCATCTGAAAACGCAGAGTCTGTTCTCCTGGGACCCTCCGGCCTGGCAGACCAACAGCCTCTCCGCCGGCGCATCCCCGTGTCCCTGTCCGGACAGCTGGCCGACACGGGATGGTCCTGGAGCTGCCAGAACCCCCCCCTGGGGAAGCCAAGAGAGTGACGCCAGCGGAGGCAAACCCGCGCTCGATTTGGGTGCCGAGGGCTTGCTTACAAACACCCTCAGCAAGACGGGCACGTGGTGGCCCCAGCAGCACACGTAGGGTAACCCCCAGCCGGGCCGGGCGAACGACGGCCGAGGGAGATGCCTACAACAGCCACGTACGGTGCACGACCGCTCCCGCCGGAGCAGCTACGGACCGGTGAAGTCAAGTCAGTGGACGGGCCGTCGGGCTGAGAGTAAGTCCTGGGCTAGGACAGCTCTGCCACAGGTACCCACTGTTGGCGCGTTTTCGAGCCCAACGCCCTCCATCAGCGGCGCTGGAAACAGGCTGGGTATAGGAGGTGCAGGTGCGAAACTAATTCAGAAGGGGTGCTGGAAAACTGGTGCTGACGGCATTTTTGGAAACTCTTTCCCCAAGCTGCAAAAAAAAAGAAGAAAAAGGGATTTCCTAAAACGACTGAAAATGAATTCGCCACATCTGCAAAGAGTGGCTTGTGGGTTGCCTGTCCCTGCAAGTAGCTAAGGAAGCGCTACGGTCAGCAACTTTACAGTTTAAACGACAAAAGCTAATGTGCCCATGGGTGACAGCACGTGCTAGGTATACTACCAGTCGCCTTAAATCCTGAAAATGCAACCATTTGAATTGTTAAAGCTCCATGAGTTTGCAGAGTCCAAAAATACAGTCTCTTCAGCCAAAAAAAAAAAAAAGCTGGGTTTGGAATCAAGAACAGCTTGTAATTAAAGCCAACAGTATGAGAATCTGTAACTGATCTGCTCTGAACAAATTATTTGGCTACCTGAAAAGAAGAGAATCAAAACCTTTTTATTTTTTTGGAAAGAGGGTCAAAGAAGAAAAACACTAACTCGCTGAGAAAGAGGAAACAATAAGGGCAAAATGAAACAGGCAAATGCGTGACCTCCACATTGGGCAAGCATGTGCAAAGGTGGAAAATATGGGACTTGCTTTAGTTTGATGACCAGTCCAATCACCGCTTATGACACAAAATTAGACCAGTTGTTTCAAAAAGAGCTACAGAAACCAAAAAAGATCTTATGCTATTGACCTTAACACTCCTCTGTAATATACTTGATGAGAGGGATTTTGTTTTATTTTTACTGAGACAAATTCAATAGATTTACAGTGATGAATGCAATAAAATCACACACATACTGAAGAAAAGCTTAGCTTCAAGGCAATACAGCTCCGTCCAAGAAACTTAACTCCTTGAAGTTTGCCATTTTCAGCTGGAAAGGAAAAATCTCAAAGGCATGACTCCAGCAAGGCTATTTAGTCAAACAGTACCAGATGGATGAGTGGGATTCACCTTCGGCTTTGGTTATGAATGAAAGGAGTCAGCTAGGAGTTTGCTAAAGGCTATTTTTGTCTAAAGAAGTCTGGTCAAGATGTGGTTAATGTAGCCGTGCTGTGCTTTGAGGAGGGGATGTGTGGAAATGAGAGGGAAAGGAAGCTCGGAGGAAGCCAGGTAGCACCATGACCGAAGTGTGGTGCTTGGATGAATTCAGTTTGTGACCAGGCATTTTGCTTTGGTACAAAACGATGCCACAGCCTCCAGGAGACATAGGGAATATCTGACTGAGTTTTCAGTATTTTCCTTTTTCCAGGAACCTCACCAACAATACGGCTCATGCTGCCCACACGAGGAGTAACTATCACTATTTCCACCCTCCAGACAGGGAAGCAGAGAAAGAGCGTTTTGACTGACCTCTAAAGAGCTGGGCTGTATCTGGGTTTTAATGGGCTTGGAGCATCTGCCTCTCCCTAAATTGCGAGGGATTCCGTAGCAGCCCCAGGGAAGCCAGGTGTGACAGAGCGAGCAGGGTGTCTCACCCTGTACTCACAGAAAGACAGACCCAAGGCAGAGAAAGGTCTTCATCCAACAAAGGCTTAAACGTGTATTTGTGCCTCCTTGAGGAAGTTTTGCAATGCTTACCTAACTTTGGACGGCTGTGGTAGGCACACCGTTGCACTTCCATACTTCGTAAGTTGCCTTTGGTCTAGAAAAATCAAAGCGGCTCAGGTTTTTCCAGCATTTCTCTACGATTTGGCCCATCCATCAGGTGCCGCGTGTCGGTACATACCAATGCACCACCTGATGAGGTGACCAGAAACCCAGACCTGTGCCCAGCCCAGCGTGGACTAAGCTGAGACCCCTTCTCCTCCGGGGCAGAGCCGTGGGGCGATTCGGGGAGTAGGACCCCTCGTACAGATCAGATCCATCCTACAGCTCCATCGGCCGACGGCAAGCCGTCCCCTTCTGGAGCCGGTGGGCAGCCGGCCCCTCGCAGGGCCACCAAAGCCTCCCGCCCGACAAAAACATCTCTCGTACCCACCGCACTGAAGACCACAGATCCAAAGCCCACCCCTACCAGCCCACGCATTCCAGAAATAGTTCCAGGGAGAGCGGAAGAAAACTGTTGTCCAAGCAATATATACAGATGCAAGTACTTTGTCGCACGGTTAGTAAGGTAGTTTGTTTCACCGCTTAAAATTCATCCAGAGGGCTCTTTTTAATAGTCAGAATCGTCCCTGACAAAAGACTTTTTGAACATACCTATAAGGACTACACTCTAAGTTCAGAGCGTTGTGGCTTTTTTGGTTTTGCTTTGTTTTCAAAAAGGGCTGATGAAAACCATTTTCATAAACCGACAGCAACAATCCCAACGCACGTACAAAAACAAGATAGCAGTCTCATACGGGAAATATTTCTGCTTTCATTTTTATTTTATGAATACATATACAAGAGATGCATAATCTTCCATTATCCAGGCTTAAAAGTAACAGGTTGGGTTCTTTTTTTTTTTTCCAAAATAGCTTAAAGAGGAAAACAAGGATGAAGGAGGTGCAACATATCCAAACCATACAGTTGAAAACCTTGCTAAAATTACTGCTGAAATGTGAACGTGTGGAGGGTGCGTCTGTGTGTGTGTATTGTCCTGTGTCATAGAAGCCTCACCCAAGGTATTTATGTATATGTAAAAAAATGCTTTGGCATAACCAGAGATTCCTCCATGCACACTTTGTTGACATTTCTGAAATAGTGAGAGAATAAAAGCTGAGAATTATATCATATATCATTTTCTCTCCTTGGCAGCAACGTCTTTAAATGCAGGGGGGAAATGAAGAAGAGTCTGTTGACAAGAGACTTTACTTCCATACTAAGATGGTTATATTAGCAGGATGCAGCAGGATGCAAACAGCTTCAAATAGAAGAGATGGAGTTATATATTTATATATACGTATATAATGTAAAAATGCTTATTTTATATAAGAAGGGAAGATTTGTCAAGATAACATAAAATGAACCACTCTAAGACTAGCTTCCAGCAAAACATTTTGCTTTATTGGATCTATTTTCTAGCTACAAGTCAAGCTGACATCTGTCAAGCTTTTTAACTTTGCATATGGCAGTCTATAAGAAATGTTTCATGCAACGTCTACAATGCTAAATACAGGGTAAATAACTGGGATTAAACAGGTGTGGAATAACAGACTATTATAGGGACCAATAACAGCGTATTATGTACATATAGCCATATTATATTCTCATGTCTTCACAGTAATGTGCAAATGTGACAAATATGGCTTTAATTTTTTTCTAAAGTAAGACATAATTATACAGAATAATGTTTTAAAACGCTTAGGAGGATTTCACCTTTTTGTGAAACCTGTTTCAATCTTCATTGCATTAGGGTTAAGGAGCCACCCCAGCACGGAGGTGTAGTTCAGGTGTATTTCCAGAAGGGGGCACAGATTCCTAAGGCACAATATTAATGTTAAACATTTTTAATTTAAGTCATGCTATTTTATTTTAGTTGGTTTTTTTTTTTTTTTTTGGTTATATGAAATAATAGGTTGTTGCTAGTTATATAATAAGCGTTTGATTGTAAAAAATACAATGTTAAAGGCTACACTACATGCCTACCTGTAGCTCCAGAAACATTAGCTAATCTGAAAACACACTATACAGCGCTGCATATTAAACCTTTGTGGTTTTTTGGTAATATTCTTTTTCATACATGTAGCAGAGAGTTATAAGGCTTCTGCGGAATAATAACATTATAACTGAACAAATATTTTACACTCTTCCATAATGGTATTTACAGTTACTATAACTCATATTTTGTCATTTGGTAAATAACATGTAACTTGTATGCATCCTTCTTGCCTATCTAAAGTGCTTGCTTAACTGCATGAGGAAAGAAAATGCATACCTGCTTTAGGTGCAACAAACCCTCAAAAGAAGTAGCTGAAATATTTGTTGTGGATCTGAAATGCATTCTCAGAAATTGAAATTATTGCTAAATTCAGTGCCCTCACTAGGCAATCATCTATATTATTTGTCATATATAAATATATGCATATAGGCTAGTATGTATGTACATGCATACACATTCATCTATCATGTAAAAGATAGATTTCAATTTTTTGTCCATCAACCTTTTTTATTTTGTGCTATTCAACTCACTTGTGCTATGACTGAAGCCGGATTAAAATCAAAATCTTAACATGCTACTACTAACAATCCTATGATTCATTAGCACATAATAAAGACAATACGCAAAAGAAAGCTGAGATGATGACAAATTAGGAGGCTTTTGAAATGCGCTGAGAATAAGGCAATAGGCTGTACATTACAGCAGAGGAAAAGCTGAAGAAATTCTGGAATTCATAAACACATCTTACTGGAGTAGGGATTGCTCTCCCTACTTTGCTGCAGAGTCCTATGCTTTTTTCCAATAGCACTCTCCAGAATGCAAGCTCTATAGTTTCTGCACCTACCAACTCTTTTAATGGTAGCAAATTCAAAGCTTATTAAAAATGCCCTGATGCCACAACCTGGTAAAATAAGGCACTTCCAGGGCTGTATGCCAGCGGTGCCATGCCAAAAAGATCAGCACTGGGAAGAAGCACTCAGATTTTGCTGAGTTTCCTAGTTTTGTCCCATGAAATTCGCCGACTCGGAGCGTACTCCCTCTTTCTTTTGAGATGATTTTCTTTAAAGAAGCTGTTTCATTCATCAGTTGAAGTTGCGGAGCTACTTCTTTGTAAGCAAGAGGTAAATCTTCAGTTCCTGACATTCAGTAAGGTGGAAGATCAGAGTGGTACCAGGCAACGTCTTCAGTTTATTCGGTATCTCTCCACTTGAGCTGACACGCCAGCTAAGTCAAAAGTGTGTGTGGATTTCATACTAGGCCCGTATCGAAAGCTACGAATGGACATTGGTACTGGAAAGGTCATTCCTTATAATTTCATTTACTGCAAAGAAAGAAGACAAGAGAAAAGGAATCCATTAGCATCCCACTGCTGCAGGAGGGTCTCTTCAGTACACAGCCCCCCCAGACTTGCATCCATTCCTTGACAGCTTCAGTACAGCTCTGAACCGTAAGCATAACATCACAAGATAGCTTGTACGGGCTGATCACAAATCAGCAGGATTAACCAAGGTTATTAACATGCTAAAGACCATGTAAAACGAGGCATCGCAAGAACAGCAGCATCCTGGGTCCTTGATTGCATCAAACATATTTAACATTTCAAATCAGTTACAGATAAAACTTTTCATTTGCTCTAGAACTGGCTCGGACATGTAAAGCAAAGAGAACCAGAGGAAATCTTGGAATATTCTACACCTTCCATAGAAAGAGCCATTTGGAAAGTATGTTAGCCATGGTAGGTACTGGTGGCAGAAAGCTGCCAGCCACTGAACCAGGGTACGCGCAGGTGCAACGCCTAGATAGAATTCATGTGCCGATTTTTTCCGTTGTGGGACAGTATTAGGAAACAAAGAAGAAGAGAAGAAACTGCTGTGTGCTTGCCCATTCCCTGGAGCTGGTAACACGTGTAAATACACACCCTCCTTTCCTGGTGCCCAACACACGTGGACGTGCAGTCTTCGCTCCTGTCTGCACAGACTGACGGGAGGGACGAGCAAGTTAAAACCCTTGGCAAGAGTCAGAGGAAAGAATAAACAAGGTCCGCTATCTCAGCATCAGCCAGCCAGACTGCATCTCCACTGATAAAGTGTTGTTTTCTTTATTCACGAGTCATCTTTCATTCTTCTCCCCCTCCCCTGCAGATCATCAAGCAATACAGTTTCCCACACTCCACTTATGTCCATTTATCAGCTTGTGATTTTTGGCAGATGGACAGGAAATGACTGAACCTGGCAAAGGCCATCTACGGTGGACAACACAACACCCCTTTTATTTCCACCCCACCCCCCTGCAGCGACTGCCACCACCTGATTTACATGAAGATAGACAAAATGCCATCAGTAGGGCTATCACCGCTTCTGAGTTTCCCTAACATCGCTGGGACTGGGAAACACATGCCCACGTCATGGAAGCGCCACGGAAAAGCCCACATTTTCCTTTCCTCGTGGGCTGTTGTTCACAGCCATCCAGATAACTTCATGTGTTTACTGGAGAAGACCAAGCCTGCCTAAAACCAACTTCCTGAAGCAATTAGTTGGGGGTGGTTTTTTGTTGTTTTGGTTTTTTTTTTTTTTTTTTTTTCCCGGCAGACTTATTGCCCATTTAGTAACTGCAGCACATGAATCAGTCAGGATTTGTGTCACAGGTCCTGGCCACCAAAACCACTTCTACCAATGGATATGCACACCATGCTTCAGAAAGGAAATATCGGTTGTATTTGTAACTACCTATTTATGGCAGCAAACTGAGAACGGTATGGAAATGAGATGTGAAGACAAAGCAGTTCTTTCTCTCAAGAGTGCTGCGGGGTTCGTCTTTAATTATTACCCAACAGTGGAAACAAATTCAAGGAGCAAGCCCTGCTCTGCGGCAAAGACTGCCCTGCATGCATCCGAACACAGCAAGAAGTGCTACCCCATTTACGTGCTGCGAGAGTCCGGACAGCTTTTGGGACCGGGTCTCTGCCTTGAATGCAAACAGCACACTTCTGTGGGATGATTTTTCCATGATGCTTTTGTAAAGACAGTTTCTTTGATAAACTTCTCAAAGCAACATCGGGTGTGCAGCAAAAACACACTGTGGTATCTTGGTGTTCAGCGTGACGATGAAAACAAATCCTCATACGGGCCAGACAGTGTCACAGTTTTGCTAACTTTCCCTCAAAGTTTCTGTTACAGCAAATAAAATTAAGATACTACTCAAGGCAATCCTTGGTCTTTGTACAGTTACTTAGTGCTTAGAAACATTAAATAATGAATCTTCACAGTGCTTTTGTACAGTGTGAACATAAATATCACCGACTTTTCACAGATGGGGACAGGGAGGTGGAAAAGCGAAGGAGCTCCCCATCCCAGTCAGGATTAGCACTTGGGTATCGTGAGTCTCAAACTAACGCTACAGCACACGCTGAGATACTCTTGCTTGATTCATTCAGTAAGACTTTCAAAAGTAACATGCCCCAACCCGCCGGCCCACGCTTTCCCCTATTAAAGCATTTAGTAAAAGTATTTCGGAAGCAACTCGATGACATGACAGTCTAAGAGCCAAAGGTCCATCTCCAAAATCGACTTAGGCGCTCAGAGGCTGCCCTTTCCAGCCACGCTGGGTACCCTCAGCTGAATCCTCTGTCACTCAAGCGCTGTAGGACACATGGCTTACCCTAGAGACGACGGGACTTCTCCTTTCGGCTGGGAGCCCGCTTGCCTTGGCTCAGCCCATGAAACCACCACGGTCCTTCGGTCACACTCTCTCTCCAGCCAAACCAATCCGTCCCCAGCTGCGATCACTCGTCATTTTGTTATCAGCTCCGACAGGATACAGATTAGACCTTCGGCTTTACTGCTCACTTTTATTGTATGTTATTTTCTTAACAGAGGTGGACTTCTGCTGCCTTGACGAGCAGCAGTCAAGGCTGGTGTCCTCGGTAACAACATCCGACAGCTGTCCAATGACAGCCATTAGACAATGTCAGCGTGGACCCGGGAGACAACTGAACCTCAACCAAAGCGCACCCGCCGCCACCGGACCTCACAACCAAACGGGGCCAAAACCACCAAGAGGACGTTCAACATCTCTCTCATCCATGGCGGCCCGTGGACAGCGCGGCTCAGACACCGGTCTCTTTATTTCACTGTCGCTTGTTCCCCTTTACCCACCGCGGCGTCGAAAATGCAAAAATTCCCAATAACGCAGCGGGAAAAAACCTACAGAGGGACAACGGTGCATGCAGAAGGCCCAGGTGGGGCCATACGTGACCTGGCAAAGCCGCCGATCTTGTCGAGGCAGCAGAGAGCACTAAACACGAGAGCCGAAAGGGGAAGTGTGCTGAGAGCGGGCTTTCCCGGGCTGCCCGCCGGGGCACCTGAGGCTGGAAGGAAAACCCTCTGGCGGGTGGGAACGGGGGGAAACCGGGTGGCAAGAGCACACGAAGCGCGCTGGGTGACGCTTGCTGGGTTTGGCTAGAAGGCTGCTCCCCGCCGTCTCCGGCTGCACGGTCTAGCACTCCCATGAAGACACTCCTCTTTCCCTCCAGGTCCGAGGAACAAGACGTGGAGGGAAAACGTGTCGGGGGTGGGGAAATGGGGTTTTGGGTCAGTCAAAATGACATGAAAATACGGATTACATTTCTCAAATAGTTTCAAGTGTCTTTCTTTAGCATCAACAGCTTTTATTTCAAATTTCTGGAAAGTTTGCTTCTTTTAATACTCCAAAACATATTAACACTTTTGTTGCATGTTAGGAAATGTTTTATTTTGGATCAAATGGAATGTTTTGGAATGTTTTGCTTGACCCAAAACTGATTTTTTTTTTCTTTTGGCACCAAAACATCAAATATTCTTGTTGTAGGCTGACCCAAGATTGTCCTTCCCAACAACAAATCAAAAATTCTGTTACTGAAGTATGGCTCTGTTGAAGTGTCCCATACATCCGTCTGTACCAGTGTCGCATCTATCACAACAGCCAGTAACCAATTCTTTGGGAAAGAGCATAGGAACCAGGCACACCTCCAGTGGCGCTTTCTCTAGCACACCTTTATGCTGCCGGAGGGTTTCATGAGCAAGAGGAGGTCTGCATCTTTGTTTCTAGTGAACTTTGTCGAACTTTCTTCCATTAAGTTGTCTAATAACCTTCTGAACTTGTTTTGGCCTTCACGGTTTCCTGCAGCAAAGGTTCCACAGTTTAAGGATGTGCTGGTGGAAGAAGTACTTTTTTGTTGTTTTAAATTTGTTTCTTGATAATTTCATTCATGTGTCATGTGAACGAGCTGATTGTTCCATGTTCACCATCTCCTTTGCCATCCATCACACTCCTCCCCCTTGGTATCCCCAGGGCTCCGGTCAGTCCTGTAGGACCACTGCAGAACTCCCCACAGAGGTAAGATATGCTGCTCATGCAGAGAAAATAATTGGTATTTTTCTCTTAGTTCCCACCTTTCTAACAAAATATTTATTATATACTTGAGGAGAGTCAGCTGGTTGCTGTCTTGAATGCTCAAGTTTTGGCTTACAAGCCTGTTACTACAAGAGGATTGTGTGTGCTCCACAGAACAGCAGTATTCAGCGCAAGCAGTATTTTGGCCTGGGTTTGAGTTTCACTCCTAAAGCAAATGTCGGTCTTTGATTCTGCTGCTGCTTGGATACGCGTCCATTCACGTCTGTAGTACCATTCCAGGGGCAGTTGTGTTTTGCATGAGCGCAACATTTTTCAAAGAAAGGCTGCAAAGGCTTTACTCTCATTTCTAAAACGACATAACCTGAGTACTCAAAAGGACCCATTTTACAGACAGGACAGATGAGACCTAAAGAATTACCTGGCTTGCTGGATGCCCTACATACAGTTTAGCAGCAGATCTGGAATAGCATGCGAGATGTTTAATTTTCAATGCCTAGATTAGCACAACACTTCCCTTAAAGCGACAGGTTGATCTCTATCAGGACAAACAGCTGAGTATAATGATTTACAGCACCTTTGTCATCAGATTTTTTTCACTGTTTTTCTGCTGGCTTTGGGGAGGGGGGTCACTGTTGCTTTTATAGCTAACACCTACAGTTCCCCACAATGCCTCCCCTCAACTGCTATTTTCCATTGTCACGTTCAGCTTTTCCACTGACAGAAAGTCAAAAAAATAATAGTGCTGAGAAATGCAGGTAACATGTGACCTCTCTACCTGTCAAGGCGTCTGAAAGAGGAACCTTTCCTTTGCTAAACAGCAGATGCCACGGTAGCAGGATGTGGTGAGCTGTTACACCACATTTTAGTTTAATAAGGAGTTTTTTCTTCTTGTATTTAATTTTGCTTTAAAATGCCCTTGCAATGGAAATTTTTGCTTTACTAATTAGCAAAATCAGTGTCTTACTGATGCAACAGTTTGGGTTCCTGCATGGAACAGGACAACCAGACATATCTGAACAAATGTGGGTTCCATATATAGATGTGAACTTCATAGGAAATGGAGTATTTTTAACATTTGGTGGCTGTACATGGATTCCATCAACTGGCAAAACTTTAAATTTCTGCAGATTTCTGTTTTCCTTGTATCTGACTACTAATATGGATAACACTGTGGCCTTTTGTTTTAATAGCTGTTCTTCTGAGACGAAGTTCTGCCTTCTAGCTCCGATATTGATCCCACTCAGATCAAAGTTAAGAGGTCAGTGGTGCAGGGAGTGGGGACAAGGCACATGCAGGGGGTTTCCACAACTGGGGAGCTCTCTGGGGCTACAAATACAAGAGCTTGGAAGACTTCATACTCCTAAAGGCCAATGTTCCCAAGAGTCAAAAAAACATGGAAGGTAAGTGGAGAGCCATGGTCAAACCCCAAATTAGGAAGAGCTGAGTCTACAGTTTTGGGAGGGAACGACGGCACTTTGAAAAGATATCCCACCTCCGTTCACTTCATTAGCTGTAATGTTAAGGCTCCGGCTTCTGGCCGGGTTAAGCCGCTGCCTTTTCACACATTGCACACCAAAGGCTGTGGAAGTCAACGACCGTCTTTCCATCAACTTCAATCCACTTCAGCAGCGGCCCAGAAAGGTTTGTACAAGGAGACCGGGTAGCAGAGCTGTGGGTTGTATTTGCTGTGGCACCCCTTTCCGACTGCACACTTCTCTTTCACAAGCAAGTTTTTGTGGCTTTCCGCTCCACTCTTTTTTAAGGGGTGTGATAGAGTTGAAGTAAAAGAGCACGGAGAGGTTGTGTACGTGTCCCTGTTCCTGTGTAAATAGCGACGGCGTCAGCTCCGTTCCTTCAGGATGGTTTTTGGTTTCCTTATCAATAGGAAGAGCCACATAGCATGTCCCAAGACATCTAGGCCTTCGGCGTCGTATAAAGCTTTTTTCCACAGCTGACTAACCAACCTTTGCTTGTTACTTCATGTCCACCTGTGACCGCTGGGGACCATCGTCTCTACCCCGGAGCAGAACCGAAGCAGGAGGTTCAGATGCCGTAATGCTCTCTCGCCAAAAAGGAACAAAAGCGACCTGCTCTGACTGGTGCACGTGTCACGGAAAATACAAGTAACACCAGCTGCATCTTTCAAGCCACATGTGTGAAAAGCCTGTGTGAAATTACGCCCGGATTCTGCCGTGGCCGGACAACAATGCTTCATCTTTCAGATGGGTGTAACCACCCAAGCAACGCGATGCCGTGTTTGGATACCACGTTTGGACCATGTTTAACGCTGGTCATACTGCACAGCTAGGTGTCACATTCGAGCAACCTCCAGAAAAGCGTAGCAGTCCTGAAAGCAAAACTGCCTCACTTTGGCTCACTCTTTTTGCCTTCCAGCAGAATTCACTAGCTCACGTCAAGCCTTGCGTCGGTACAACTACAGCAACACCCAGGTCAGGGATCTCTCCACATACCTCCTTACACAGTGCAAACGTACCCCTAAGTGCTCTGAATTTCTGCTCTTGGCAACGGCTCGCTGCTCACGAGCATTGTGGAGTGGGGACTGTGTTTTCCTCCCCACTGGGTACAGCTCTGGCCACGCTGTCGCTATTCAGCATATGAACAAGGACAGGGAAACATAACTCTGGAGTGAGTCTACAAGTTTGACGCTGACACGACACTACCTGTAGTAATGTTTCGTGGTATGACGTTCACTTTACTGTCTATAATTACCGCCCTTGGAATTTTTCACCAGCAATGCCACATCTTGCTCCATCAGGCGCCTGTGCTCTCATATGCCCTTCATTTCAGATCAAATGCCACATATGTGGCAGTGATGCCACATATTAGCATCACTGAAGAGGAATTCAAAGTCACAAATGAATGCAGAGGAAGCAGAAATACAGGAGGAAAAAATGTTTTCCCTTATTGCCGTGCACAGATTTTATTTAAAGAGAAAAATGGCTAAATATAGACACATATACAGTGAGTAAAGAAATGAGACTCCTGGTATAAACTCCATCACATGAGTAAAACTCTACAGTTTTTATCACGGTACCTACTCCCTCACTAATAAGCAGCAATCCTTTCTGACATACGAAAGCTGCAACAACTAACATAGAATTATTACTTAAATCACTAAAAAAACCGGGGCTGTCAGAGAAATTCTTTTTTCAAAGCTAGAAAGTATTGTCCTGTGAATAAGAAAAAAAATCAGAAAACAGTGATACAAATTCCTGAGGTGCCAGCCTGTAATGCGAAACTATAGATCACATTAAAGCTTACTGAATTAAAAACCAAACAAAACAAGTCTTGTGAAGCAATGGAAAATATAACTTCACACGTTCCATAAAGAAGTCAGATCTTGTATTACCTCAGGTGTCCTGGATGTGTTTAAACCTTATTTTTATCTGTTTAATCATAATAAGCCACCACCACAGGGCATACTATTTTTGGAGACGGCGAATAGGACAGTGGAGCAAGTGAGTGACAACAAGTAGCAGGTTTTAATAAAACATGATCCTCCCATACGAACGTCGGCTTGGCACCGTGGCAGGTATTGTTGTGCACGACAGACATTAACAAGGAATCATTTTCCTACCTGCTCTACCCTCTGCCTTACTTAGCTCAACAACTCCAAATAATGCAAAATCTCCCACAGTGGCTGCGCTGCGGAGGGCTAATGGGAAAGGTTCCTCGCTGTAGTGCGATGACAGCACCGTGTGGCAGTAATTTAACTGGGGCTCTTGACTAGGTGCCCAGACTAAATGAGTCCCATCCTAACACACCAAAACTCCTGGGTTTGGATTTTTTTCCTCCCTCCCCTATACAACCCCGGGAACGCCCTGTGTCTCTTGCTCTGCAAACACTTAGGGATGAATTCCCCGGCTGCTGGGAATTAGCGCAGGAATCAGCAGAACCGCACCGATTCCCAGCACACGGGGGTCTAAACTTCAGCTCGTTTTTACTCCCAATCTGAGGGTGGCTGCGCTCGACCTGGCTTAGCTTTTATACCAAAGAATCAGAGAGCCAACAGGAATTTTCAGTAGCCCTCACCGAGGCCAACCCTGCCTGGAGCGGCTGGGGTTTGGGCTGCGCAGAGGCTTCAGGTTCTGCCCTGGTATGATGCAAGCCGCGTTTGACACACACATACACACATGCGTGAGGGTAGGGCTGGGCAACAGACAAATAAACCACATTTTAACCAAAATTATGTGTTTACGTTCCTAAGAGCATCTGTAAGGGAAACAAAACGGACATATTTTACGTTTTACACAAAATTTCCACATGACAGAAGAACTACGCAAATGCTACCTAAGGCAGCCAAAACCCAAGGTCGGTACTGCTGGAAGCTTTGTGGGTACCAGTCAGGAAGGAGTAAGGAAGAGCATGCACCGCTTTGCTAGAGACAACAGAAATTTGCCCCTGCCATAAGAAATACAGTAATACAAACTGATTCTGGTGATCAGTTTTACTTTCCAGTTTAGCGCCCCGCAGTAAAATAGTGCTGTCAGACCCCGGCATTCAAAACTCATGAATCATGCCCTGAAGCATGGCGAGAGCGGACTCGAAATCAAAACAAATATAAAGCAATTCTCCATTTGCCTGGTTTTTGGTCTCCAGACATCTCCGGCAGTATTTATTAAACCCCGAATGTAACAGAAATGAAACTTCCTTTTTTCCTTCCCTGTTTCCGATCCCATCCCACAAGGTTCGCTGGATGTCATGACTTGCAGTCTACGGCGGCTAGGGCAACTCCCGAGACATGAGGCTCTCGAAGCATCCCGCGGCTAGGAGAGCAAGGTTAAAGCCCACCTGATGGCCCCAAGGGCTGGCAGCCCCCCGGGCCCCCAGGCAGTGACCGGGAGAGGGGGAGTGGGTCTGGACCGTGCCGCAAAGCTCGGAGCCCAACGCTGGATGCTGCTGCTCGGGGACCCCCTGCATCCCACGCGTACGCATCCAGCCCAGCACCGGTGATTTCTGCCAGCAGCCGGCACCGGCCTTTTGGACCTCACGTGGCAATTCGTATCAGGCCAGACCTCTTCACCTTACTCGAGAGGGGGTTTCTCCACATGCTGGAAAAGTGACAGATTACCTTTAGAAAAAAAATAAAAAAAATCTGGGGGTACAGGGGGGAAAATGGGAGCAAGAGAGGATCCATAATCTCCATGACTTAACCGATTTCAGAGTTTAAAAAAAGCCAAATAAGACTGAATTTCTCTATCGATTATACAATTATTAATCTTTTTAGAAGCTTTTCCAACATTGCACGTAATGAGCAATTCATCAAAGCATATTAGGTGCCACAGAAGTTGCATTCAATATAAAGGGGTCATTAAGTTTCTTGTAATTGCACATTACTGAAGCTTTTGTTAGTTCTAAATCAAATCAACGGGATGTGCACGTATGCTCTTTAATTGACTTTATGTAATAATAACGTGGCCCCTAGTGATCGTCTTGGAAACCTCCAAAATGAGCCACCTTGCACTGCTGTTTGTAAAAAACCAGCTCATGTGCAGCTGGGCATATCAAATGAAGCAAAGAATTAATAAATGGAAGAAAGAAAGCAGCACCTTGGGTCACGCAGGAGTATTTGCTGAGTGCCCTTTTCTTTCCAAGAGACTCAGCTCTTCCTCCACTCAACCAGCCTCAAAGTCTGATGGACTTCAGTAGGAGCAACATTGGGCCTCAACACTAGAAGGGTCCTGGAGACAGGTTCAAACAGGGTCTGTCTGATCTTTTTCTGAGCAAGGAGGGGTTTTTGTTTTTTTTAAAATGCACCCTACTTGCCCCGTCATCATCACCAGCACCAACACCTCTTTCCTTTATAGTCCTTTTCATCAGCAAACCTCGAAGCGTGCGCTAAACAGAAAAGATCAGGGCTATTATTCACATTACCCAGCAAAGAGGGCGCCGAGGCAGGGACAACACTGGGATGCTGCTGCGTACACAATACACGATATTCCCGTGTGCTGCTTGGGGGGCCACATTCCCACCTAGGCTGCGGTGAAGGTTGAGCTTTGTTTGCTAACCCCTAACTCGCAGGAGTTTTGCTCAGGGAGATAAAACAATGGCCATGAGATAACTGCTCAATGGAAGAGAAATGCTGGGTGGGGCTAGTAAAATTTTTAATGTGTTTGATAAGGGAAAAGAAATCTACCTATGAGCCTGCTGGGGGTTAGGCTGGGAAAGGTCGCGCTAGCTGGGGGAAACCCTTAGGTGATGGAACATGGCTGCTAATCTTCAGCAGTCGGCACAGAAATAGGGCTAGCTCTGGGAATCTGCACTGGTGGCTGCAAACAGCCTGCAAAAAAAACGATGCAGGCAAATCGTCAGGTGATAGACTTGCTTGTGGCATGACGACCTGGCCGCCACCATAATGTGAGCTGCACGTAATGCCACAGGATTTTATGTTAACCACGGCAGCGTCTGTTGCTGAAGAACGCTGCAGTTCGAAGAGGAATGCACGACCCCTCCGACGCGGCTCCTTGGAGAAGAGCACTGGCAGTGGTTAATGATACTCTTGCGTTGGTTTTGTACGACGCTAACTACACTAGCTAACGACCTTTTCATGACAAAACTCCCACCCAGTTTGGGTGGGAGGGTTTGATACAAAGGCTGATTTCGTAGAGCCACACTGAAGACATATCAGTGCAAGCTGGGCCATGGTGGGGAAAGCACCAGCTGGGCGTTATTAGGTGCTCTCCCCAGCACAGAAGACGTAGCTGTGAAAACCACCGTGTCCAGACAGTTGCTGGACTCCGGTACTCCTCGGATGCTAAAACCGCCTATAGCAAGCGTCTCAAATCAGAGCAGCTGGAAGAATACTTTTATTTGTACATGGTCCCAGTGCGACGGAGCTGCGAACATGGCAAAATGTCTTTTCCTCTTTTCCCCTCTCCCCCATGCTGTGTTAAGCTGCAGAATGGCTCCTTAGGCTGGACTGACAGAGAAAAAACACCAGATACGGCTGCAAAAATTCAGTAAGAATCACAGCCGGGCTCCCAGGGAAGAAGAAACCTTCCCCCTTGCAGCTCAGTGCTTGACACGGGAACCGTGCTGAAGCTCAGCGCTCTCCACTGGAGAGGAAATTTATTCTGCCCCAAGAATGAAGCACGACAAACCTGCGGCCAGCACTAGAGAACTAGGAAAAAGGCACTTGACAAACACAGGCGTACAACACTCATCTCTGAAGCACACTTAAGGACCTGAAATTTTATTCAGAATGTTTGCGTTACTCTTTCCAAACAACCATTCGCAATGTGCGACAGACGTATTTTCTCCCTCTTTTTGAGTACTTGGACTCCAAAACCCTCGCTTCTCGATAGCTGAGAAATGACAGGGTGCTTCCACGGCCCAGGCTGTGATCTGGCAACACATCCGAACTCCAGCAGGAATTTGGCCTGCACTTTTGAGAGGTGCTCCAGGCAACCAAATGAGTGGAAGAACTTTAACAGCAATTCAAGAGTAGCTTTAAAAAACTTATTAGTGCTACAGTGAAGAAAACTGGCTGCTTACGTGAGACTCGGTCAGGTAAGTAAGTCAGCCAACTCAGACCAAGAGGTGAACGCACGGAGCCTAACGCAGCCGTTTTGGAAAATCCACAGGAGCACAGGGGGACCAGCGCTCCCTGCTCCCCAGGGGGGGTCAGCCAGAACATGCAGACCCCGGGACCTAGCTGTGGGCATACAGATGTGCAACATCTGGCTCAATCTTCAGAAGCATCCTTTTGAGAGGAGCAACCCAGCAAGGGTCAGCTCTTGCTGAAGAGCTGAAGACGCTGGGAACGCAAGGGGCCTTAGGGACATAAAGGACATTTTGCTGATGTGATGAAAGAAAAGAAGTTAGGTGCCACAAAGGTTTTGGTGAAAGGCTGCGCAAGCTGATTGCTGTTTGCTCCACGCAACAGCCTTTCTTGTGCACCACACCTTTTGTAAAACAGAGTGACATGAAACAAATTATTATCTCCAGTAGCTTCCGTCTACACACATTTCTGAAATACTTTCATTCCAAACTGTTTTGAGAGGAAACATTATAAAGAATGGAAACCTGGCAATTAATCGGATGGAAACCGCTGTTTCCATTTTACAGAATAGGGGAAAAAAAAAAAAAAAAAACGAGAATTATAAAAAGAAAACCCAACATTAAGTGCTAAGTAGGGAGATGAAAGATAAGCAGAGGCCAGCGACTGGGAGCACTCGTGCGCTGCATGCATTTACCTGCATTGGATGTGGTTCTGAAGGGTGGGTCAGACCCGTAACCCGTATTTGCCATTCTCGTTCAAAACCACATAAACACCTAGTTAGGAACTGGGTTTTAACAGATGAAAGTTCTATTTTCTTAAAAACTCACAAAATAAATACCTTGACATTTTTTTTCAAAGTATGGACGAACAGCTC
This sequence comes from Aviceda cuculoides, assembly GCA_035590195.1. Classification (NCBI taxonomy): domain Eukaryota; kingdom Metazoa; phylum Chordata; class Aves; order Accipitriformes; family Accipitridae; genus Aviceda; species Aviceda cuculoides. The sequence continues at coordinate 25,196,748 of JAVJGG010000030.1, read as the reverse complement.
TTCTGGTCAAGACACAGAGCAAATATTTACAGGTGCTGGGGAGACACCATTTCCTCCCTTTAGCCTTCAACCTAGTGTCTGCCACATAATTTTATCCATTCAATGAATTTTTTTTTTCCAGACATCTGCCAAGAGGAAATAACTTTGCTGTATTGGGAGTCTGGGAATCCTAGAAAACAATCTTAAATCCATAAAATAATTGAAGTGCAGTTTTACTGAGCTGTTCAGTTCGATTCTGATTTTTATTACAATGTCAACAAGAGTTTAATTTGTTTTAAAGTTTAGGTTCTTAAATCTGAGTGATATACGGTAGTTTACAGCTTGCTGGCAACAGCTACTGTGGAAAAAAAAATGGAAAGTGCATATAAAGGCGGTTCTAAGTTTGACATTGTGAAAGCAGGGAGCAGTGCCAAGAGCAGCAAACAGCATGGCTTTCCCAATCCTGGCTGGCTTTAGGGACTGCTTGCTATTGACATCAGTCGCTATGGGATACATTTCCCTGCTCTAACAAATCTCATCTGGAGCCCGTAATTAAAAAATAAATGTCTCAAAGTATAATTTCTTTCCCTAAAACATTTACAGATGTTAACTAGATCGCTAATGGTGTGAGATGTCTGTGGGCGGACATCTTCCTCCTTATCTGCTGTGTCAAAGAGGAAGATTTCTTTATTAAAACCAGTTCTAAAGGTAGTATCTTTTCCGCGTATGTCTTTATGTATGGGGGTGGTGGTGTCTTTTTTTCTAAACCGCTTGCCGAACTGAAAGGTTTGGAGGTGTTTTTCTTTATCGTTTCTTCTTTTTTTCTTTTTTTTCAGAAGTCACCTCCAGAGTCAGCCTCGATTTAAAAGGTATTCAAAGTGGCTAAAAATGTCTTTGCTTAGCAGATTAAGAAGTATCCCGTCTGAGCTGTAAAATTATAATAATAATAGCGGTAGTAACAATAATAATAGTAGTAGTGATGTAAGTTTCTTGCTCTAGTGACTTTCCACCAGCGCCTTTGGCTGGCGCCCTTTGCCAAGTGCTGCTAAAAGCATTTCTGGGAGCCCGCCGGACGAGCGGGTAAGCTGATCTGCTTTAGGTGCGCACCGGACACGAGAGGGGAAGAGCGTTACAAAAAAAAAAAAAAAAAAGGGATGAGCTTTTAGCAACGCCATGTCCCTGGGGAGGCGAGAAGGGGTTTTCTCGGCCGGCGAGGGAGGGTGCCGGCGGCAGCGCCTGGAACGTCGCTCCCGGCCAAGCGCTCCTCGGCTCGCAGGGCTGTGTCCAGCATCTCCCCGGGACCCCGCGGGAGGCGATGGCTGGAACTCTCCTTCCTGACACGCGCAGCCCAGACACCGTTGTCTGCTTGGGCCTTTCCCCCTGCCAACACCCCCCCTTCTCCCTCTCCCTTTTTTCTTTTTTTTTTTTTTTGCAACCGGCTTTGATTGGAGCCAGAGCCTGGGCTAAATCAGAGGAATTTCTAGATTTTTCTGAGCGCTGCGAGCTCTCGCTTTTTCCGGTACCTACTTCCTGCCATATCTAAAATAACAGCAGCTGCAGGGGCCTGATAGAGAAGAGCTCCAGGGGACAAATTCTCACAAATGGGGTGGGAAAGAAGAGGGGGGGAAAAGAAAAAAAAAAAAAAAAGACAGTTATTAGGGAGCCGATAACACACAGAGCCAGCATCAGATTCATTGTTGGAGTCGATAGCACGTTAGGCTGTGGATGTTGTTGTCAGAAGAAAACAAATCCTGTAAAATGGCCATGGGAATGATAAGTCTCCATGCTCACTGGGATAACAGAGGTAGCTTTACAGCACTTGTCCTATTGTATGGAGTATCGTGCCTCGATTAGCTAATGTCTCCGAGGGCCAGATAAGCGAGGATGAATGTTCTGCCCTAGAAGCTTTCATGCTTTCTCTTTGTCACGGCTATCTATGGAGAGCTGCAATAGAAAGCTTTGCACACATAAAGAAAGCCTCCCGCTTCAGAGAAAAACATTACAGAAAATGGAAAACTGTTGAAATTACCCCGTTTTCCACGGAGGACGCATGGTGCGGTGTTGTCGTTGTCTTGTCACAGACCACACGAAAGAGTACAGCAACTCAAGAGACCTCCAAAATGGCACAAAGGGACCTTACATACCTGTACGACCGCTACGCCAGGAGAGAAATGTCTCTTTCCTACTGGCATGAAGGGGGACAGAAACAGGCAGGGTGCATTTACCAAAATAAACTTATCCACTAGGCAACGTGCAAGAACGTAGGGCTCCTTGAGATCCCTTTGGCCTAGGCCTTGTAACCAACACAAACATTGCTTTAAATATCAGCACACCCAAACAACCAAAGTGAGGGTTCTTAAAACCCTGCAAGTCAGCCACACTACATATACAATACGGACAGTATTGTATGTGCCACTAACCTTTACATATTAATGCAATATAATCTTTTACAGTTACTTTGGGAACTGTAACTTGTGTCTGCATCAACTTTTGGGCCCTTAGATTTTCAGCCAGTACTAGAGGTTTTCATGCATTCCTTTTGTTGAGAGCATTAAGTGATAGGTTCTCGTGATTATAAGTTGAAGCCTGATCCAAAGAGCGCGGAAGACAACAGAAGGACTCCTATTCACTTCAATGGGCTTTGCATCAAGTCCTTATTAAACATAGGCAGGTATGTAAAGGTGGTCTATAAATGCACAAGGTACAGGTCTGATGGCTTGGCAGGAAAGAATCAGTCACTGCGTTGTAAACACCCTATTTTGCTCGTTATTCCCTAAAGATTATTTGAAATGTTTTAACGTTGACATGCAAAAAAAGGCAAGTAGATCTCTTATTTTGCCTGAACTTTGAAGCATACACAACTTCTCTGATGTCAGCAGACTTACTTCTGACTCCTACCACTCAAAGAGGACAACCACATCACTGTGTTTACTTCAGTGTGTTGGCTTTTGTGCATACGCGTGCGGGTACAGTTTGATCCTAGAGCCCTACTTGCTTTCTAAGGAATAGCGGAAAACCATACACAGGGTTTTAGTAGCATGTGGTTTTTCTTTTCTAGATTCTACCGTTTCTCTAGACCTAAAAATCCTTGCTTTGCTTGGGCACACAGCTCAGCTGCCAATTTTTAATTGTTAAAACAAGATGATGCTAAACTACTTGGTTCTTCCCCTCCCCAAAAGAGGCTCCTTTAAACACGAATCATCTTTGGTTCATGTTCAGGTAACAACAACTAGAATTATGACAAGTTTAGACAGACTAGACAATATTCTAGCCCAAACTCATAAGACCCAAACCAGTTAAAATAGTTTTTTTTACAAAAAAATCACCCTTGACAATATCAAGAAAGTGAATTTGTATTTCTGCAAAAGTAGAAGTAGTTAGAAAATATGAGGTATTGCCTAATCCTGTTTAAGCACTGTTATGGCTGTGCTGCATTACATATGCTTATAGAATAGTACATTTATGGCAAACTGATTAAGGAATTTGGGAGTAGGATTAACGAACTTTCCTTTCACACTAGACTAGATCAGATCACAGAAGGAGATCAGTCTGTCACAATTCTCGACGTTTGCTCGAGAAAGGCAAGCATAGCGAAGGTCAGAGACAGACTAAAGAGCAGCACTGCAATTATTTACTGACATGAGACTGGAAAGAATATCACATAGCTACATGGAGCACAACTTGGACTTTAGACACATAGGAAAGAATGGTTCATTTTATGCCACTAATCGTAGCCAAGGATTAAGATATTTTGGAAAAGCCCTATTATTTCTCATTCTGCAAACCAGGATTTCATTACTGGTAAATCATTAAATTTATGAAGTCCATTCATACAAATTAATTTCCTCTCCTGATTTCCATTGGCATGTGAGATACAGATTCATAATATAAATAAAGGTCTGTAAAGGAAAAGATACACAGAAATGTCTGTTTGTACTTAAAACTGGGGTAATCTCAAGTAAGAGTGTAGCTAGAAGAATTGTCCCTGCAACTAGTACATTCACTCTTAAATAAATGGGTTTAGGGTCTGAACAGGAAGAAATCAGTGCAGCTGCACTACATCTAGATGGATCTATGTTGACTTACTGTAGTTGTCCCTATCAAGAATAACCAAAGCTAAGTTCTCCCACTCCAAGATTTTCATTTTGTAGCAGCAATGTAAAAGCTAGATGTCTTTTCCACGTTAGGAGAAATGTTTCTCCTCAGACACCTTAAAGAATTCTTGCAATCATTTTACTGTGTCAAGGTGTGGGGTTTTCCCCCTGCAGTGGTGCTTCCCCTCAACGAAAGTTTTTCATATCAAATTTAAATCTGTCTTCAGACAGCTTTCTGAACACGGACATTTTTCAGAAAATAGGCACAGGGAGGCAGTGGCCCGCATTGCTCAGGGGACCGTGCACAACAGAAAGCATGATACAGCCTCGTTTGGCATCACAAGCATCTGCCAACTCCTCCCCGAAACAAGGTCTTAACTGACAGCAGAGAAATTACGTTCGTCGTTGCAGAAATCTAGATTTCGTCATCAGAGAAACCATAAATATAGCCACTGAAACACCAGGTATATGGCTGGCTGACCAAACATTTCACGACTCACACGATCAGACACAGGCAGTCCTGTCTCCTAGTACCTTCCTGACTGAAGTCAGAAAAGACAGTAAGTTTGCTTTAAATTTCAAAAGCAGACTTTTTTTTTCTGAATATTCACCTAACAACCAAAGAAATGGCCCATCCGCTTGTAGATTTCTTGGAAGGAAATCTGGCATCTCTACCAAAAGTCTGCTCGCTTTTCATACTCTCCTCTGTGCTGAGTGCTTGAATCTGAAATATTCTTCTTCATAATAATAAAGTCTACCCCCCCTGCTAGCTAATGGTCCTGTTACACAAGGGCAGGCCCTGATCCAGCAAACTAGTTTCTTGGGGCAGAAGGTGCAGCTTGAGCGCAGCAGCCAGCGGGGCAGAGACTCTGGCACTAGATTGTAATAATCTGCAAAAAAAACCCTGGACCATACAGGAACATTTGCATTTTGTTGCTTCTGTGCTTTAAGATGGTGATATTGCCCATAACAAAATTCCTCAGTAGGGAAGGGTTTAGAGAGGAGTTTTCTTTTTTAGTTGAGCAGATGATTTTTTTTTTTAAAGTATCTGAGTGATTTTGGTCTGGAAACACTTACAAATTTTTGATGAGACACCATTCAGTCCAGGTGCTTTTCCCAAGTTAATATTAAATATAGCTTTGGAAACTTCAGCAGATGTTCTAATTTTTTCTAGTTCAATTTTTTTTTTTGCTACTACTCTGCCTTTATTTAAATAGCTGACTCTAATTGATTCTTTAATACAGTGATTCATAACGTGTTGTGAATCTTCTGTTAATTTACTTGCAACTCTGTTATTATTTCCCCTGATTTAACACATCCTGTTTTAGAACATCCATCGAAGTTGATGTAAAAATTTTTCATGGCATTTGGATCATATCCTAAATGTAATTTGAATGCCATCTTTCGAAAAGTTGCAAAGTAGAGGGGATTTCCTGTTTTATTCTTCAATCGTATAACCTTGAAAATGAACTTTTACAAATCCCCCTCTGCCTTGTCAAAGGCTGATCACTTCTACTCCTTCTAGCAGTGTTTTTTGTGGGTAATTTCTAATTGGGGAAGAGCCACTGGATAACATTTTCTGATTTTTCTCATTTTTACTGAATGTCCTGTTACACTGCAAGAGAAGCGTTGAAAATGAGATGAAAATTTCTCACTAAGTTCAGGTGACGTGACTGTATTTACTCCAGGAGCACTTCCCACCCCCTTCTTTTCTACCACATTTCTGAGTTTTTGGGGGGGGCTCCTTACAGGAGCTCTCTCCACCCAGTGGTAACACCGAAGCCCCTTCCTCGCTCCTCAGAGGACTTGGCAATAGAGCATGGAAGTAATTCCCAAGGTTATTCGAGGGTCCTGCCCTGACGGAGCTGGGCCACCAAAACCTCCGACCTCCACCCGGTGCAGCCATCTCCCTGCAGATCCATACGGACAAACAGACTGACTTGAGCTTACTGCTCGGAAACACTCTCTCCTCTGATATACCTAAGTTTAACGAGCACACTGCTCATTTCATCATCTCCTCTCATTTTTCTCTGTACTTTAATTATTTTGGGGTATTCTTTAGATACACTTTTCCATGGCAGTCAAATCCTGGGCTATTAGTACTCATTTGTACCATTTCGGTTTTAAACAAACTGCTCTCTCTCACACCCACACTCACCCTTTCCCCTCTTCTTCCAAAATTCATCTTTGCTCATCTTTTTTTTTATGCGGATGTTATATTTAACCTTCCTCTCATTTCTCTTTTTCTCAAGCCTTTTTCACTCTAATTACGCCACCAGCTAGTTTCACAGCCATACTCTAAGTCTGAAACTTTAAAATGCTTGCTAACCCTGCTACAGCATCATGAGAAAGCTTCTATTTTTATTTTTTTTTTTTCAGTACGTTTCCCAAATAGAATAAGTGCATATACACACAGGCACTTGCTTGAACTTGTCACGAAGGGACCCCATCGCTACTAAAATAGTGCAAAAAGATGCTTTCACATTAGCACGTCTTTCCGGCCAACCCTTCCTTGACTTCAGCACTGCTGGTTCCTCTTTGTGACTTTAGTTTACCATTGAAATTGTGTGAAATATCTGGGATACTGGATTGCAAAAAGGTAAGTCTAAACCTTTTGCAAAGGAAACGGTCACCTTTATCTTGACAATGCTGGCTGTATGCTGAACAGGGCAGAAAGCAGCAGTTTGTCTGGCAAAAATGGAGGTTTGCAGGTTCCTACCAAGTGGCGATCCAACACGGTACGTCCAATTGTGAGTCTATGGTTTGAAGAGAATATAGCGGTGCTTGGCTGGCCTGTAAAGGTCCAGCCCAGGTTTCTGGAAATAGTGGGAGAATTCCTCGAAAGTTCTGTGAAGCAGACACTGCTGCCGTGTTTGTCCGCTGATGCAGAAAAGCGTAGTCTCCCTGTGGTTGATGGCACTTTCTGCCCTGGAACCAGTTTTGCTTCTTTTTCTTTTGCAATGAGGTGTTTCCTCAACCCAACCTACTCTTTATGTGGAAGAAAAAATAAACAAAAATCCCTGAGAACTCTTTCAAAGTGGACCGGAGTAGAGCAGCCATTTCCATCGCTCCCTTTCAAAGAGACCTCGTGCAGTGCCCGGGTGAGGTCCAGCCAGCCAGAGCTTGGGCTCATTATATCTTTCTGCAAAACCTGAATTTGCATTGCATCAATTCTAGCAATTTCAGGAAGTTCTAGCCTTTGACTGCTAGGGCCCGAGGGACAGCTCTCTATCATCTCGCACAACGGTTAACAGTTTGATGAATTGGGGAAATTTCTCAGAAGAAAGAAAACAAAGAAGAGTGTGCGTAATCGAAAAAATCAGGACCAGTTCTCTGCTAACCTCTTTCTATATGACAATTTCACACATAAGCATTTTAGATTGAGAAGAACATTTAAACCTCCCAGTACTACTGACCCAGAGACATATTATTATAAGGAGAAGATGCCTGGAGAAGTTGTTAATGGCTCATGCAGATGCTCCGAGGTGAAAGCCCTCAAGTGAATAGCTGAGTCCAAGCGCAGCCTGGAACTTGGTGGAAGGCAGAGTTATCACGGGGAAAAAAAAGCCAACTAATAGTGAAGAGATCATCTTTACCAGTTGCTTCAGTCTTCCAAAAGAATAGCTGGATAGCAAAAGAGAAACATTCAGCAGCAGCGACAACTGCAGCCCAGAGGCTGCAGATTTCAGAGCTGCGACGGGCATTTCGGATCAGAAACTAACTGTGCACAACAGAAGGTCTACAGGATGGGCTGCTCCACCTGACCTCACGTTTCTAAAAGGTTTTACTCAACAGGCACCTGCAGGATTTTCAGAGAAGTCAGTCATGAGTAGAAGACACTTACATCACTCTTGCCCACCACAACTTCAAAGAAGCAAAAGAATTAGTGTACCAAGTCTTACAGCTCATTACACTTATGTCTGTGTATGTGCGCACACATATATATGCACACACATACTTTATGTGTGTATGGGTCTGCATATACTGGAGAGACATAAAAGTTAAATATTCTTCAGTTCTGTATTTTTGGAGGCTTGTGACCCAAAATAGCATTTTTTTCTACTTCTTAAGTAATTTGCAGAAGATTTTGCTTACGAGGTGGCAATGAAACACGTATTTTCCCTGAAGCACTAGAAAAAGAACTGACTGCTGCTCCCAGGGAATCAAAATTGATTTGCAGTATCTACTGCAATATGTATTCTGCAACCCCAAAGATATCACAGGAGTTATGAAATGGAACAAATCTTCAGCCCTAGCTCCCGCAGAAATCTAACATCAAGAGCAATCTGGACAGCACAGATGTGAAGTGTCAAATCTTGCCTTCTGCACTCTCATATGGCTGCAGAAGGGCCAAAATTAAGTAGAAAAATCATGCTTTATTTGTGCAAAGACAAGGCAAGTGAGAAATGTTCTTGTGCGCACATGATGCTTGGATAACATGAGCTGTAACTAAGGACCAAAGAATTTAATCCACTAATTACGGACTTTGATAGCACGTAACATTGCTTTTCAAGACTGTTCAAGTGCTCGTATTGCAATTCATGTGCTCTGCGACCGTACAGTTTGGGAATTTTGACACCCTTGCAGCACCATCTCACTTTGCTTTCCGGTATTTGTCTTGCAGGAGGCTTCAAAGTGTGCAAAATGTAGAAGACCTACCGACAAAGCGAAGCCTCTAAAGCTGGCAGAGGGCTGGTCCAGCTCCCTGGATCGCAGACAAACCCAGCCAAGCTGGCCAACGGGGAACAGGACCACAGTCTTCCTACTGTGTTTGTTACTCACCGATCGTTTCCAGGTATTTTCAACGCCCAGAATTTGCAGGCTTCCTCAGTGACAGAGGAGGAGGGGAACATTTCGAGGGTCTGCTTTTTTTCACAGGCTTCCTCCCAGCCCGGAGATAAGCCTGCTGCGGAAAGCCTGTGCCCCCTTTGGCTGCAATCAGCATTAGCTCCTTGGAGAGGAGGAAAGACCAGGAGCCAGGTTATCAGGCAGCCCGCTCTCGACAGCGATGGTCAAGCTGCTATCAGGCCCACGACCGAGCCCCCCCCCCCATTTGTCCGGCAAACGCAGACGAAACGATCAACCAAGCCGCGCAGAAATCTGCTAGAAACGACTCCCTCTCCCCCCGTCTATCAGCGACCGGATTGCAATGAATGCAGCTATTATGCGCTTTAACTACCAGCCACACGCTTGGTCCCGTTCCCGACGAACCCAAAGGGAACGGCGTTATTGACTTAAGTGGGAGCAGAGGCAGGCCCTTCGCCGCTCTGTGATCTCGCCAGCGCTCCGCCAAGAGCGCCGTACGTGAAGCCGGGGAGTTTACTCATGAGAGCCCTTCCTCTGACACGTACGTGTTTGCCGGCAGCTCACTTCAGCCCAGCTCTGCCGAGATGCAGCGGGGGTCCCTGTGCGATACTCCGCTCCCGGGAGAAGGGGGGGGGTTTCTACAACTTCCCCGGTAGTGTTTTGCCAGAATGGGTTCAGGACACGAGAGCGCAGAGGCCGTGGATGAGCCACGAGGCCGCACCTGACCGGCTAACGCCGCACGGCTCGGCAGAAACGTTTCAAACAAAACGGCGTATTCCTGAAGCGAACTGCGTCGGAACGAAGCTTTCTCATGAAGCTTGCGCTTCTGCAAGCCACATATTTTCCTTGGCACTCCTCCAGGCTTAAAAGCAGATGTAAATGTTACCAAGGCTCAGATACAGCAACTTCTTCTCCCCCCGATCGCCAAGGAAAACTTAAGAGAAAATAACCCACAAAACCTTTACCATTTGGAACAGCAATGCCATTACTATGGAAATAAGAGAGCGAATCAGGCATGGGAGCGAGAAGCGACTTCTTCCCCAGCTAACGGCACAGCCACCGAGCAGGGCTGCAGCGTGAAGCTGGCTCTTAGCTGAAAAGAGGGGGGGCAACGCTTAACGACTCAAAGTATTTAACGCCAAGGTGCGTGCACAGATGCACACCAAGCAAACGCTGGGTTTTCAACGCTAAAAATACTCCTGGAGTATCAAAACATTGCAAAGCACTGCCTGCCGCTTTCTGCAAGCTTTCCCGTCGCTTGGCCGGCCTCCTGCTCCCTCCGCCGGTGTCTGCCATCACCGAACGAGGGTGGAGGCACTCCGGACTTCTCTGAAGGGACAGAACGCTGCCGTGAAAGCCTGGGAGTCGAGGAGCTCCCTGGAAATCCAAGTGCTGGAGTTAGAAGAAAGCACAGTTCGCTGCTAGGTTTCACAGCTAAGAGGTAGGCAGGTCTGCTCGGCGGGCAACCGCGCAGCCGGGACTGGAGAAAACCAGGAGTGACACCCAGTCTGGTCAGTCGCTCTTCTGGGGGCCTTCCTCCGGTGGGCCTCCCGGGAGACCCGATTCAGCAAACCCGCTAGAAACAGCAAAACCCGATCCCGTGGGTGTGCGGTTTCGTGTAACAGGATCTCTATCCCTCAAACCCAGACGTGCAAGTCCACCGAAGGGCTGACTCGAAGGCATTACTTCAGTCCTCCCTTACTCATCGCGTACGACCCAAGCCCCAAATGTTAACGACTCAGCATGTTTTATCACAGTAGCGTGTACACTTTCAATCATCATTAGAGACGAGGAGGGTCTAGGCTCAGGCACCACGCCAGATTAAGTAAAACTTTCCATGAGGAAAGCTATTTGTTTTCTCCCAGAGCCGCGGGGCTTGGCCAAGAGGGAGGGAGGGAAAAGCTCGCCCAAGCCAGACCGAAGTGTAGACAGTGTTACTGGACTTTGCAGACTACCTGCGTGTTGTTCTAATGACATCTGGACTACTGGAAATCACCGAGTGCACTCCAGAGTTTTCAAAGGCATAATTGTGGCAGCAGCAGACTAAACTTAATGCCTCGAGAGCCAATCGCTTTAATCATGAAGCTGAGATGTATGAAAAAGGATACATTTCAGCAAAAGAATAATTCTGTCTGCTATGGTTCCTGTTCAAATAAACTATATCACCAAACCACGTGCATTTGAAGAATATGGAGGAGTGAAAAAAAGAACATATGGTTTAGAGGCAAAAAACTTTCATATATACTGTATAGGAGATATATGGACTTGTCAGACATCTAACAGTTCAACACTGTAAGCAATTCATGGGAATGACATTAGCAATAGCTCATATTACATCCAGGAGTTACAGCTTTTACTGCAAAAGTTATTTTTAAAAGAGCCATGTTTAAAATGAAATGGCTGGCAGGGCTGCAGCTTTCAGTAACACTTTACCTGTGGTTTTGCCACTTTTACATACTTATTGGGGGCTTAATGCTCCCAATTTACCTTTTCAGAGTAAAATAAAAGTTGCAATGAGTGCATTCATTGGCACGGTGCTATAAAACTCACAGCTGTGCAAAGACAATCACAAGAACAAAAGCCTCCTTGTTTTAAAAAAGATGATGATGTGGCTCTGATACTTTCTGTTAGCCACATATCTAAACATCAGATACCTTCGTTTATGGCTGATGTATTTTCATCTTACTACACAAAGATTTATAGACCTGATCAAGTCAAGATCAGGACCTTTATGAAAGCGTCCGTGCGGAGAGGAGGAGGCTGAATTAATATACAAAACTTCGGACAAGAGATCTGCCTTTCAGATACTGTTATTTCAGTTCTGGCTCCCACAGAGGACTCGGGGTGTTCTGGAAAACACTTTTTTCAATGGCGGGTGGAACCCTGGCCCAACTGCCAGCAATGGGTGCGTGCCACCAATTTTAATGTGGCTGGGACTGCATCTCAAAAGTTGAGATTAGAACCCAGGCAAAGCTCAAAGAAGCCAAGATCTTCTTCAGCGTCAGTACTCAAGCATTAAAGAATCCTCCAGGATGCTGCTTTGCTTTCAATTAAAACCTGCTTTCATAAAGGTCTGTGCATTAATATAACAAATGGGATCACAGCGTGTACAATCCACCTTGAAACCTGCTGAGAACATAAGTCATACATTTTTTCCTGTTGGTACCAATGTGTTTCCCCCTTGCTTTTTCGAAATAGCTTCATTTTCGTCTGTAATGAAAACTACTTTCTTTGATGTTTCTAACGGCAGGAAATAATTTCACAACTGAGTGTCATTCTGCTGCAGGTAAAAACTGTAATAGCTTGTGGGAGTGCCAGTTACAACCTGAAAAATGTTTCTTGGCATTAGCATGCCTAATTGAACTCTCTCCAGCCTGGCGAAATAAAAGATTTGGAGCTCAGTTCTGTGTTCCACCCAGGCTACGCTGGGTCCAGGAAAGGGAAATGGGGATAAGGAAGGTGGTTTCAAGTCACCTTTAGCATCTCCTGTTGTGAGCCTGGCCAGTTCCCAGCTGCCTCAACATCCTGAAAGCTGTGTGAACTTACACTCCACCACCTCTGGCTTGGGGTTTCTTCTACCACTAAGAAAAGCAGTTAAAGTTTGGCAAAATTACCTGAGCTGCCCTGCTCAACAGAAAAGAAGCAGGATTAGCAGCTTTTGACCCAAGTCCTACTTAGAGGGCTGGAGAGAGGAGCACATTCAAAAGCGAGATACTAATTAGGTACATTTTCACATCCCCTTGAGAGAACGACTGGTTCAAGGGACCAGGAAGAGTTCCCATCAGCCTGTAGCCTCCCCAAACCAGCCATTTCTTCAGGCAACGCTAATTCCACTTCACGCCTCAAAGGGCTGTACAGCACGCTAGACTCACCTATCACCGAATATAATGTTTTCTCTTCAAATCAATCACCGCATGGACTCGTACCGAAGAGGTCCCTCAAGCCTGCCTGCCTAAGGACGTTCCATGAGCTCTGCCACCCCAGCACCCCACGCTGCTCCCACGCTAGATGTGGAAGGGGGCTGTCACGTCACCGTGGCCGCCCAGGGCAGGCACAGGCAGGTGGAAGCAGCGTCAGCCCTGGTGTGGTCTGCCGGGGTGCCCCAGCACCCCGCCGGCTGCTGCAAGAGCTTCTGGTGGGGAGGAGAGGAGACAACCCCTCTCCCGCTGCCACGGACCACGGGCTGCCGCAGAGGACCGAAACCAGCCATGAATGTCGCATCTCAACCGCTTTTAATCAAACCTTGCTGTGAAAGGAGCATAGGGAGTCAGCCGTAATCTTTGTTAGGAGGCTGAGCTCAGAATTACTTGAAACGAGTGCTGGTATACAAGCCAGATACCTTTCAATATCAAGAGCGTAGCCATAATATATCAGGTATCACTTTACGGGGTGGGTTTTAAATACGTTCTACAGGTTGAATCATATATTCACATACTGAAATGGACAGCATGTTTAATGAGTAGCCCAGGTGGCTACTGTAGATTTAAAACAAAATTGCCAAGACCAAAACTTACTTGCCAAAATGGAAGTCTCTTCAGGTGCTCCCTTTATATCACTTCAGCTGCCCACCATTATCGAAGCAGAAAAATGTCATATACAGGATATATATTTATATAAACTCACTGACTGTTTTTTTCCATCTATATTCTGCAGTATAGATGGTCTATATTTGGAGATACTCCAGACCAAAAGGAACGAATATTGCTTTGATCCCTTAAGCTGAAACCCAAAAATTTCTGTTTATAGCTGTTCCAAGATTGCTATACATATATTAGATACATAAATCAAACCTCCCCAAAGTGGTAAACAAGCAACCAAAATTTTATGAAATATAGTCTGGCATAACCAGTTAGATACTTTATTTGTCTGGTAGCCCCATAAGTATGTTAGATGCCTATACCTCACACTTCATAAGTACTTTCAGGTAAAACTGGAGGTATTAAATATCTACAAGACACCGTGAAGATACACTTTTTTAATGGAATGATGCTTTGAGAATTTAATTTTTAATGTCATTAAAATATTTCATTACTTCTAAATTACTCCAGGGATGAGGGAAAGAGGGAAAGAGTTGGTATACTGAAGAGTAGCAGGCGAGGAAAGCAGTCAAGTACATCTGACACCTCTCTGGCTTTCATATTGTTCACAGGTGCAAAGATTGAAAAAATACTGAAAAAAAAAGTGTAAATCATGCTGCATGAAGGGATCTGAACTGAATCAGTAAGACAACAAATTATAAAGAGGTAGAGCAGCAATCTATTTAAAAAAAAAAGAGTAACTGTCCTTACTCACAGGTATGATTTGATATTCTGGTTTTCAGAATACGGTCATAAAGCACAGATATCCCACCCACAACACGGAAAACACTTAAAAGATGGATATGTTACTATCAAGAAACAATGGCGATGGCTTAAAAGCTCCTATCCCACAAAACAAATCAAGCATGTGAAAAATGACTTGCTCCTGTTCGGTTTGAGCCACTCTGCAAAACCCATTCTCCCTTATCCCCCAGTTAGGGCCAGAGGTCTGAAACGGCTCTAGGCACAAAGGCATTGCCTACGGGGAGCGCTCTGCCTTTCCAGTGCAGATCTCGGTGAAGAGCACCTACTGGGACACCAGGAGCAATTACTGGTGGTTTCCAGGCAGTCACCGTAGTGGCCAAACCGCCCTTTGAGACTGTGCAAGGCAGCCCAGATGTCATCCTTCCATAACTAATAGGTGAGCACAAGCAGCGGATTTTTTTACTGAGACAGCACGAGTTGATTAGATAGTTGCTGGGGAGGCTAAGATGGCATCAGATGTGGCTTCAAGTCCCACCTACTCTGGCCTATGGGTGGGCTGCTGCCACCCAGAGCGATCCCGCTGCATTCCCTGACCCACGGCAACAGGATTCCTGCCCCTCTCGTGGGCTGGACCCAGCTATTGGACTTGGGGGAGGTGGTTCCGTGAGCTGTCCCAGTGGAAAACTACATGGGTTTTGCTATTTTTGGCAGGTTATTTTTCCATTAGCCTGCTCTGCTGCTCCATAATCAATCGATATGACTCAAAGGAAGCAGCAAGAGCATGTGGCTAAGGGCAAGATGGATCAAGGCCACCCTTTCCTTGGGAGCCTGCAGTTACATCAGATTAAATGCCATGTGAAACCAGCCTCTGCACTGGTGGTGGTAAGGTTGCCTCCACAAAATGCATATAGCGCAGACCTAAAGAGGCTTCCAGCCTGACTCGCAGCTTCGTGCTCCTGTGCTGCGTGCCTGAGGCACGCCGGGGCTCGGCACGGTTTGAACGGAGGGTCTTGGCCAGCACCAGTCCCACAAGACATGCCTTCAGCCCTTCTGCTGCATACTCTCCCGACTGCCCAAATACTGAGACGTATAAAAAGACAGTAGTAGTCCACTCCTGATTTCTACAAGGGCTTCATTTTGTCGGCACAGAACACAGAGTGCATGACCTTTTCTTCAGGCAGTGAGATAAGGCAGAGATAGGAAAGGGCAGCTCACGTGGGTTACGCTCCATCAGCGTGACCCCTGAGACATACCCAAGTATCAGTTTAGACACAGAAAAGGGAATTCTTCTGGTTACCATTTCTGATTACCACCCTTAGAGGGAACTGGTGGTGGTTGATTTTTTGGAACTGCGTAAGTTAATTTTTTTCTATTATATATTGCTACCATGACTGTTATGTCTATGAATTCTTTCTTGGTCTACAGTTCTCGTGGTCAGCCACAGAATGATTCTGATAGCCTGCTGGATGCCAAAGGGAAGTATATCTGGATTTGGCTGGCTGAAGAGATCTTCAAAGTCAACTTTAAGTATCAGTGCAGATGTACATGGTGGCTTCTACAATTACTTCTGATTATCTGTCAGAGGACTGGTGTGCGTCTGTGTCCAGAAGAAGGGATGGAAGAGAGACAGGGGTAAAGACTAAACCACTAATGCTTTGTCAGGGAGAATGAGCACTGCTGAAAAAACTAAAATCTCCCTCTCAGACCACTTGGTTCCTCTGTTCCTCCAGGAGAAACCTGAAGTAGACATGGCTGAGGAGCTTCACCCTCCACCCCTGAGCCACGGTCCCATCTCTCCAGCAGAGACCAGCCAAAGGCAGCTTTCGAAGTGCCGTCAGAGAAGTAGCTGCTGGCTTTTGGAGAGGTAAGGCAGAAAGACTGCCCGTCTCTCATGCTTTTCTAGTAAGACAGCTATAGACTAGGTTTAGATTTTATCTGTATTCTCTTCCTTCCATAGATAACTTCTGGCTTCTTTCAAAACCCAAATTTGGGCATGGCTTTTGTTTTGGTTTGTGTACGTTTCTCGGTTGGTTTGTTGAAATTTTGCTCCTTACAGCATAGATATGTGGTAAAAATGCCACATATATGGCAGGTTTTCTTCACACTATATGAGGATAGTGTGACTATATCTTGTCACAAAAGATGTGTTGTGCGAAACTTTAGTGAACTGAACTAATTAGGAAAAATTCCTTAGACCTGTCTATCATGTAACCAATAATAACTTCTGTTAAGAAAAATCCTGTTCCTGGAGTTGAAAAGCAAAAGGCTGCTACTCAAGCTCCAAAACATTCATTTGTAATCCTAATTCAGTGAGTATCATGCTGTTTAAAATAGAATGACTAAATGTCCTTTTTTTAAAAACAGTGCAATGAATTGTCTTTAAATTCTCCCTGAAAGACAATCACATTCAGATGTTCCTTGGCACCAATTAGTTTCAATGCAGCCATTTCAAAGGCATTTCTTCTTCAAATAGCATGGTATGTTATATAAAGTTATGTGGCTATTGGAAGGGAACTCACGTACTGCATTAAGGTGAGGGTCCAGAATACTACTGGGATACTTAGCAGCAAGTGCTAAATCACAGTTCAGTGAGGTCACATAATCAAATTCCAGATTATCCCTTTTATTACGTTCAACTAATAAATCTTTGGAAACTAGAGTCTGACAAGTTCATCACAGCATTTTAACTTTTCAGTGGTGCGTGTAGAATACATATACATATAGAATCTTACAAAAGCAAAAAAAAAAACCCCAAACCCAAACCAGCAGCAAGTCCGCAATAAGAACGGAAGACAAATTAGTTTTAATGTCAGATGCTACCAGACTGAAAAGTTACGCTGAAAGATGTGCCTCCATTTTTAATTTGAACCTTCTCAACTGAAGTAGAGCAGTTTATCATTTAGTTCCAGTGAAGAGATTTGCACATCAGACGTTTCACTGCATTATGGATGGGACAATGTTAAATATGTTTTCACTGCAGTTCCACAGGTCACTGGCATGGGCACAAGCCAAGACCATACGGTTAAGATTATTGCAACATAGCTATCGGTCATGCAGCTAGCTCTATGGTAACTACCAGCATTTAATGCTTAGACAATACGGTTCCATTATTGCAAACGAAATTAAAGAGCCCTTTCCCGTATAGAGACAATCCAAGCAACAGTCCGCACCATTCCACCAGGCTGTTAATTGAACTTCTTTCCACCGGGATTCAAAAGGAGGAGAGGGTTAAAGGAACTCACTGAAATAGCAACATGGTTGAACGCAAACCTACGCTGCGGAAGACTTACCATCATCCAGGTACATCTGGTCCAATTCCTCAGGTTCTCGCTTGATCGTTACAGGAATAGGGGCCAAATTATGATTACTTTCCTCATGCAACTCTGGCAATGACAGTGGTTGGGTTGTTGGAGACTCATTTCTGTGAACCTTCGGCAGTTGCTGCTGCTGTTGACCCATTATGGATGAGTGAGTTGGACTGCAGGACTGCAAATAGGTTGGCTCTTGGGTAACAGATGGAACTGGAGAAGAGGGACTGTTGGGATAGAGTGTTTGTTGATAACCAAGGGGACAGCTACTGCTCAGATGTTGACTCACCTGCGGCTGCAGCATGATGTGAGATGATTGCTCGGGGGAGCTTGGGTGCACAACTATAGACCTTGGCACTTCTTGTATGGTGGGGACACCTCCAGCGGGCTGCTGAAGTCCGAGGTGACTGTGGCCCGGGTTGGGGATGCACTTGTAAGGAGAGGACGAAAGGTCGTGCAGCTTGGGGCTTGCGTTGGGAGAGGGTGACATCACGGCGTTTCTCTGCTGACAGGAGGCAAAGCCAGCCACGAGGCACGAACCAGGATCAGGGGGCATCATGATCTGCTGGCTGTAGTACGGTTTAGAGAGAGGGCTTAAGCCTTGGTTCATTGGTCCACAGGTTTGAGCAGGCTCATAGTCATCTGTGGGTTCTGTTTTTATAATTGGAACTGTTAAAAGAAAAAAGTTTTAAATAAACATGAGTTGCGTATTGGTATGATCAAGTTGGCTTGTGGCTAGGATACCCTTTGCAAAACAAACAACGTCTTGAATAAGACTCTGTGTGTCTTTTGCCTAGTTCTCCCACCCTATAAAAAAAAAAATGAATGAGTCATCAGCACAAGAAAGTCACAGCTGGTTCTAATATTGAAAAGGACTATTTTCTTTGGACTCTCCTCCAGCACTAATGTGCTATAAAAATCTATTTGCAAATAGCTGTGTTTCAGTGGAAGCTTTGGACCCAAGGGCTCCATGGATTTGTAGCAATCAAAGCAAGAATTTTAACTTGGATATACTACTGCATTTCTACGGCTACCGATGGCCCATTTGATAAATGTCTGCACATTCGGTAAACTGGAGCATAATAAGGTGGAGATGGGGCCTTCAGAGTTCAGTGAAAGTAAAATTGCAAAGATACATGACAAACTACTATGTACAAGAAGTTTTCAATTACGAGGGTATTTTTGAAAGGGTAGGATTTGATTTATTTAGTTTTTACGTTATTGCGTTTAATCTTACTAACCAGCCAATGGGCGTAAAATATTTAATAAGCTGCATCCAACTCTTGGTGATTCTAAGTTGGGTCCAAGCCGCTAATGCCAGCTCTGAACAAATGTTAACTCAGCCTCTGGATACCAAGAAAAACTGACTCCTATTCTGGACCTCTGCTTGCTCTACCCGTTGTCCCGAAAGAAGGTCTAATTGAGCTGTCAAGCCATGTCTCTAAATACCACAGAATGAGTGTCTATGAGCATCAACTACTCATGACAAATGTAGAGCTGCTTTCTCAAATCAGAGAAGAGATCCTTCCTCAAATCAAAGTGTCTTTTTTCACATGGGCTTTCCCTCTCAAATCAGAGAGAGGTGCCTTTGCTGCTTCTCCTGCAACACATGCAGTGCACAGGTAAAAGACACCCACTTTCTCTTTCAGGAAAATGATAAATAATAGGGCCAAGCTAGTCTGTAGATGTGTTTTTTTCTAGCCAGATGCAGCTCTAATGCATACAACAATTGAGTATGGATATGCAGAGTGGCATTCATTTTCTTTCCCAAAAAGAGATCCACAGGAGCAGCCGTCGCTTGAAGGTGCTGTTGGAAGTTTACAGTGACACCAGGGAATATCTTTCAGAATATTAGAATAACTGACCCGCTGTGGCACTAAGTTGTTAATGAAACATCTTTGCACAACTCGGCCCAGAACACATGCGTGTTGCGTGAGTGTCTCTGACTGTTTTTTTATTTGCATGTGTTTTACAAACACCCTTACACATTCTCCAGCCATTTACTATGTTCGTGTATGCGTCTTTTGAACCCCTAAAAATGCACGTGTCTGCATGCGTACATATAAAATCTCTTTCAACACTCACAAATTTCGCTGCTGGTGAATGCACTTCACTACCCTTGTTTTACAGTCCCCTAGCCTCTTGTTAACTTTGCTCCTTTTATGTTCTTTTACATATAGATGCTTGCAACACTTGTTTCAAGATTTCTAGCACCCCTAGTAAAAACATGCCTATATATGTAACAGATGCACAGGTGCTGCTCAAGACGAATGTGCTAAGGATAATGGACTGTCATTGGATTCCTCATAATCTTATTTTCACCTGCTCGTGTGCTGCACACTGGCTAGCAGGGCTACTAATGCACTCGGTTGCAGAGAAGCAGATTCCAGGTTCAGTGACAGCTTTATAAAACCAATATCACACCCTTTATGAAAATGCAAGACCAAAGAAACGCACCTAGATAAACATAGCAGCTCAGATATTGTAAGAAAATACCTTTAACAAGTTCCTGAGCTAGCAAATATTCTCACATGTTTTATATTAGGTTCACTGTACTAGCACTAACCACAGCACAGCTGGAAATATGATGGTTGTTGAACACTGAATTTTCCCAATATATCACTGTTATAGAAACACCTGTGCTAAATAATTCCAACCTCAACCACTTGCAATTCAACTCCAATAAACCTTGGAGTTGTCTGACTTGTTACAACCTAGGGAAAGGTTATAGCCCTGGTGGCAGGCAGGCTGGAGACTTTAAAGGAGGCAGGTTCCTGAACTCAGGCTGGTTTTTCATTGCAGCTCTTCCATCACACATCTTTGCTACTTGGTTTACCAGGCACTTTTTTGTCACTTCACTTTGAATTTTCTCTTTATAAAAGCAATGCCAGGGGGTCTATTTGCAGGTCTGATTAGTAGCCACGAACATGGGGAATCTGTTTTCTCACATGTTGCTACGCTGAGATACACCTGCCACAACCAACAGAGGATAACCAGTAAGTCCTACTCTGCACTGGGCAAAGGACCGATGGGTGGAATGGACTCTATTCCAGACCTGTTAGTCCAAAAACTCTCTTGGAGATGGTGACAGCCACCAAGGACACTCCTGGCTGCCCATAAATTCAGAGCTCAGAGGGAAGATATAGAGACTGGTGTTAATTACAGGACCAGTCAGGGTAAGTCACGGTAGCTTGTTTGCTTGTGGCAGGTTGGTAGCCAGACAGGGAAACAAGAAGGACAGATATGAGATTAAGTGGGACCTCTGTTTTATCTGACATCTGTTTACATTGTCCCCTTGTGTTGATCTGAACCGATACTCCTGAGCATCTGTCATTTCATATAATGGGGAACAAACTGTCTTTAAATAGACAGATACTACTTGCACCTAGGCTTAGGTGTGTCCGAACTTGTTCCAGTGAATTGTCTCCATTACTTCTTTTAATGTGTTCGTTCAACACAGTAAAAAAGTCTCCCCTTGCTAAGTATCATATATTTTGTTTGTATGCTAATCTCATCACTAGAACAGGTATCACACTGAAAGACAGAAAAAGTATTGATGCTGAAATGGTGAAGGGATTTGTATCCGACTTTTCAGTGCTTTGCCATTTGTATAGACATTTAACACGGTGCAGAGTGAACATACGGATCTCACCAAGCCGGGATGGCAGCCACTCACTCCCCTTTAAAAAAGTGTAAATGTCTTTACAGGGTACCAGTTTGGAGAAGGAAGCTCTGTAGGATTTTTTTTAATTTTTTTTTTTTTTTTCCCTGGAGAAACCATTACTAATGACCCAGATGATCTGGAATCAGACCTGCAAAGCTGAGCATGTCAGCAGAAACTTAAGACATTAACACTTCCCTTTCTGGCTAGACCTCGACTTTTGTATTTTTCATGAATAACACTGTTACTTGACTTGTGGAGTATAGATATACCACAAATTGCTACATTACATCGGTTAACAGTTTGTTTACCACACTCTATCCTGTATCTGCTTCTCCCCAGCCTACGTAACTTTACCAAATGGAGTAACAAAGGCCAAAAATCTTTGCTGATGTTTGTATTTCCAAACCCAACTGAAACGAGCTATGGGTCTGACCTGATCGTTCCGAAAATCCTTTGACTGTGTCAAAAGTTGGTGTAAATCACCTTATATTCCTTCTTCAAAAGGGCAACCGCTTACTTCCACTTTGCAAAAGGCTGTGGAGGGCCCAAGGCAGGAGCTGGAGGTATTTCAGGTCCTTCCTGAACCTCCCAAAACCAATTACCTGTCCTCACCGGCTACCCACTCACCACCTCGGTGTCCACGGCGTTACTGGAACGAGTTAAAATACCCGCGTGCAATAAGGCCACCAGCTCCTAACACACCCTTCCCGCGGTCTTACCGGCTTTTGGGGAGCTGAGACCCCTCAGCCGGGGCGAGCAGCTCCCGCTGACTTCTCAGAGCGGCCGAGGACACAAACCTGCCGTGCCCACCTCCACCACCTCCTCCCAGGATCACCGGCCCCCCGCGGACCAGCGCTACCGCTCACCTAGCGACTGGTGCTTGAGGAACCGCAAATCTTTACAGACCCGAGCTAGAAAAGGGGCTTTCGTTCTCAAATATTTCCCTGTGCCGGCAGGGTAAGCTAGCTGCCACGGCACATACGGGTTTCCACCGTCACTCGCTCGCACCAGTGACTGTTTCACACAGGAAGATGCGACGTGGTACAGAGAGTACGGTTAATTTTCGCAGGATTAATATTTAACAGAGAATGGTATTAGCCTGACTAACTTGTAGCTCAAATATTTCAAATCTTAAATGACGTGGTAAAAACCTGCCAGCTGAAAGAGACACTCCTAGTCACACAGCAGTTAACTGGGAAGCCCTACAGCTGTTCAGAATTTTAGCAGAAACCGGACTATTTCTTCAATTCAGCAGAGCCATATCAAATGCCAACAAGAATTCTGCCTCAAAGCTGCTCCATGGTGCTGAGATAACACCCGGTCTTGCAGACTCTCAGCTGGCTAGAATGAAAAATTGTGACTGAATTTGCCGTACACTGAGATTTGCCGGTAATAAATTGCAGCAACGAAGCCAGAATTTGTGAAATTGTAAACGGAAAAGATGATGCAGTTTTTACATACGCTCAGACTCAAAAGTTATGTTACGTGTTTAAGAGACCCTACCCTGCTGAAGGATCAGGCCCTTGCCATAAAAAGGAAACAATAAATGCAAGTTTGGTTTGTATGGTGAATTTTTAAATGCTTGTTACTTCACAATGCATTAGGTTGGCCGACAGACAATTTTAAATAGTCCTCGATTTTTAATATTAAAATTTGACAGAGCTCACAGTTCTAAATTAGTCTGATAAGCAACTTAATCTGTGCTAATTGGTTTTCAATGGTTCGATGAGCCCTTCTTAGACTCTGGACTCACGTCATTATGTCATCTAATTTAATACGAAGTTCTGAGAACTGTGCGTTGGCAGCAGCCCTGGCTATAAATCAAAGCTTCCTACTCAGAGAGAGCAGGGTTATGACATCATACCGAGGCACCGGGCGAAAGACAATGGTCCTTCTGTGTGGGTCTGAATCTGGGAGAAATATTTCAGCCAGTTCTGCAAGCCCACGTTTAAATGAAAGGCCTTTCTAGCAGGTAAAAAGTTAATATATCAAACCTTGAAGAAAAATAATAAATCATGCACATTCAGTAAAGGGAGTCAGAAAGTGCTTAAATATAAATTACATGTATTTTTTGACAATTCTAACAAGTCTGTTTGCTTTTACACTTTAGCAATCCAGATGGGTTTTTAAACTTTTTTGGGGGG
The DNA here is from genome assembly GCA_035590195.1 of Aviceda cuculoides. Lineage (NCBI taxonomy): Eukaryota > Metazoa > Chordata > Aves > Accipitriformes > Accipitridae > Aviceda > Aviceda cuculoides. Next base: position 25,173,471 of record JAVJGG010000030.1, on the reverse strand, counting down.
GGGTGCTATTAAAATATGTGAACTGAGAAAATATAATCATATAAATTAAACAGATGTTTATCCTGATTAACATTAAACTAACAAATTCCCATTTCCACATAGCATTATCAATGCAGACATTTATGGCACTATAATATATTTATTTTACCCTTAAGTTTGATTGAACCTATCAAACAAAACAGCCACCTTTCACGGTGCAGACTATGATGTAGTTCCCTGGCACCGGCACGCAGATTTTGGTAGGCGTATGAAAATCAAAACACTACTTTTTTCATCATGTCCACACGCGCATTGCTTCAACTTCTGGACTAAACATCTAATTGGTAAGGCTTCGGGATGCGACTTTCCGAGAGGGTTGAGGAGTTAGTTGGCTAAATCTCCATTACTGAGCTGAGTTCTGAAGTGCCGTTTTGTGCCTGCGAAATCCTCGCCCGCCGGCCAGTTTTGAGCCAGGCAGCACCCCCTCGGCACCGCAGAGCAGACCTTCTTTCAGAAGACGCTGGCGCGGGTCATCCCAACTGCTGCCGCCGCTCTGCCGCTGGCTGACCGGAGACGGGGTTGGGGATGTGGACGCATCTCCACGTACAGCTTAGCCACTCCGGATTCACGCACAGACAAAATCCGGGCAGCACCGCCTGCATCCAGCGGGCTTGAGCGGAGCGAGGAGCTCATGGAGTCAGCCCGGTGTTGGGGAGAAGCAACGGGCTGGCTGCCCTCAGGAATTATAACCCCCCCTGTTTTGTAACACCAGGGCAGCAGTGGCTGAGCAAAACTTTCAGAAACGTCCTGCCAACGTATCCGCAGCAGTGGCAATCTCAGCGACAAGGGACGGGCGCTCAAACCCAGGGATCTTGTGAGACAGACGCTACAGGGGCCTTTGCAGATGCTGTCCGCGAACCGGGTATTTTTCCCTAGGCACCAACTCAAGCAAAACATTTTGTAAAGGTCAAGCTACTATCAAGCCTTTGCTTTTTAGTTAACAAAACCAGAGCGCGGTGACTCAGAAACAAAGGGAGCCTCACGCTGTCGAGAAGCTGTAGGCAGCAGACGTGTGACGGCAGCTTTTATCTGTGCAAGTATCTGAACTCACTCACGCTCTCTTGCTAGTACACCGCTACTGGTACTGCTCATCCGAGGGGCTACCGCTAACACATGCTTGCCTGCTCTCTTTGGGTTTATGTGTATATATGTTTATGGGATCGGATGCATATGTACAGTTTTATACAAGAATAGCCTCCAGGTAGACGGAAGCCTTGCACATACACCTCGGCCCGTAATCTCGGACAGTGCCATTATCTGATTAGAAAGTGCTTTCCAGCTAACTAATTTACTAAATGCTTTTCAACAGCTGTTAAACTATTAGGTTATTCAATGCATATTTATGAGACAGAAGATTATATATGGTAGCTTGGTGCATATGCTGTTAAACTGGGTGGGGAGGAGTGCAAGGTAGGTGGAGGGCATTTGGGTTGTGTTAGTACAGAAGATAAGCATTAGCTTTCTTTCGAAGGAAAAGGGGAAGATTCTAAAAAGGCACAATTCATTTTCCATCATAACACCTTATTAAATCCTACAAAGTTGAAAAGGACAAATCAAGTCCCGCGGTACTCCCGCTCGGGCTGCTCTACTGCTGCTCCCATGGCACGGCACCCAGCTCCACCACTGCCTCGAGCTGGAGTTTAATAACTGTGCCCAACACCCTGGCTGCACTGGCCAAGGCTTTCTACGTCATCTGTCAGACACAGTAAAATTCACCGGGGTGAGGGTCCTTGTTGACGATGCAGCATAACATGACACCGCCAGCGCCGATCTTACTCCTGCTCTTTCGACGAGGGGAGAACAGGAAAGCGGGGGCTGCGGGCAGAGGTCCCGCAAGGCAGCAGCATGGGGGGCATCCTCACTGCGCCGGTCCTACCCCTGGACCTGCCTTCTCCAGAGCGGGGTTTGGAGCTCGCCGACCTCGGCCATCTCGGCTCTGACACGGTCTTTGTCTTTAGAGATGGATGCTGTCGCTCCCACGGCCAGCAAACACAGCCTCACCCCTGCGTTCCGCTTCCAGCAGCCACCGCCGCATCCCCTTTAGGATCAATCACTGGGCTAGATTAATTATGGTGATCAGCCACTTGAGGAGAACAAAAATAAGCATCTCCTGTAATCCAGCCCATGTAATTCTAAACCCCGTTCTCCCTCATGCAAGTTCTACCTTTTGGCTTTTAAGCTAATTAGAAGATCCTAAAGCCCCACGCCTGCTAACATACGCATGTGAAATCACTGGCAAGTAAGGAAAGGAGTCCCCAAAATGCTCATGCAGAGGGGTTCAGTGACCGAAACCACAGACTGGGTTTTGTCATCTGAAGTGGAATATTTGAAAAGGAAGGTATTGTCAAAAGGCAACTTTACGCGCTGGAAGTTAACGATTATGGGTGATCATTGCTGCGGCGACGGAGCCTGCTGGTCAGACACAGCCAGGGGCCTCTATATAGCGCTTGTCCATCCCACAGGTAATGGTCCTTCTTGGCCTTCCAGATGAAGATGGAGCACCACAGAGTGAGGCAGTTTTGCCTCTAAAGATCAAGACGACTGCGCCTGCAGGTCGGATGCGGCTGGCCAGGTTCTGGCCAGCAGCCGAAATGGGATGTCAGCCGGATGAAGCGTGGGCAGCTCTAGTGGGGAACCAGCAACTGGGAGCAAAAGCACTCGAGCGCGTAACGCTGATGAGCGTCATGTGTGGCTCCTCCGCAGACCTCACGTGGCTGCTGGAAGGGAGCGGAGGGGCTGATGCGCCTGGCGATGATGAATTTTGTGATCCTCTTAAATGGAAACAGAGCTCCGACAAAATCTCGCCTGCTTTTTGTTACTCCGTTAAATGTCAGAAGTTAACAACCAGCCACCTAGCAGCCAAAATTATATAAACCGTAACAGCGCGTAGCGTAAAAATGAGCAATCACGATTCGTATTTTCACCTAAAATAAAAAAAAATACCTTGGGGCCAACCTTCCCCCCCCCTCCCCATCCCTCCTGTTGCCCTGCCCTGATCTGCGCAGGCTTTGTGGCAGCCCGGCTGCTCCCTGGGCTGGATGGAAACACTTCCAGCAGGTCCGAGGCTCCAGGCTTGGCTCAGCCACGCTCAGTCCCCTCGCACATGGCCCCGGGAACGTGGCACTGACCTAAGGTGGGCCTGAGCGTTAGGACATTCCTACTGACCTCCGTGCCCCTTTCTCCGGCTCCCCAGGCCGGCTGCAAGGCTCCGCCGAGGCAGTGCCGCGGCCACGTTGCACCGTTAGGATCCTTTCACAACCCAGGCACCGAATCTGGCCCCGCTGACCCGACCGCCCCCGAATTACCACCATTTTGCGGGGACGGCTAGGCTAATGGTTTTTGCCAGCCTCGAGCGTGAAAATTCAACGAACGCGCGAGAGGTGATCAGGAGACGATCAGCAAAAGCCGCGCTCTGCGCCACGTCGGAGCGGCGACGCTTCGCGCCCTCGTTTTATTGCTTTCTGCTACGGCGGCCGGAGTCGCCTTTTAACTTAGAAAGTGAGCTGTGGGCGGAGGAGCCGAGGTGAAACAGAGGCACGGCCGCTCAGCGCAATCGCTAGAAAACTGCCGATTGCGCTCATCTGCCGGGCGGGCAGGGGGTAATTTTGGAGCAGAGGCAGGAAGTCAGGAGGACGCTGAAAGCAACGCGCGGCGGGCACCGCTCACCCTTTTTCAGCAGCACGCACGCCGAGCGCTTCGCTTTCACGCCGCTGGGCCCCCAACGACAACACCGAGGCACGTCCAGTCACCACGGCTCCGCGCCCGCGGGTTCAAAGGGCTCCCCGGCAAGTCGCTCGCCTGCTACGTGGCCAGGTTTCCGGAGGAGCTCAGCACCCCGGGGGGGGGGGGGGGGCGCGCGGAGGTGCCTGCGGGGCGGCACAAGGGGCTGCAGCAAAGCCGGCTCTGCCAGCGAAGGCTGCGCCCTCGGAAATCGGGCCCTACGGGTGGTGGAACGCGTCTCGAAATGAAAGTTGCCCGGCGTATCGACACCATTTTAATAAATACTAGAAGTAGTGAAACGGTTTTTTAATAATGCTTTGACAATTAAGAAGCCTGACAGAAACAGAAACCGGAAATACTTCATCATCAGCTCTTCGCAAAAGCGTGTTTTTCATTCCAGTAAAAGAAACACATCAACTTTCCTTTTTCCATCTTATTAAATATTTCCTAGACAAACTAGCCTGGTTTTGCTTAGTCAAATATCACTACTTGTCTAAATAAAGTTCAAAGAAAAACTTTTCTATGTTCACCATTCTTGATATCAATATTCATTAGATAACAGAAATCATAGAGAGCATTCGCTCCTATCTGCGAAAAATAAGTTCTCGAACACGTTTCCTCTATTTTGATGTACCTACATAAAAGAAATCTGAATAAACAGAGATCTAACCCTTATCGTTCAGTGAGTTGTTTAAAGTCTTCTGAGCTGGAGAACTCCTTCAGCTTTCGTAGCAGATGAAAGCACAGGATTCGGAACCACAGCATACATGTCTGGTTGCTTGTGTGCTTCTTCAGCCTCTCCAGATTAGTTTACACCTCAAATGCTACCGCTTACACCTAGTGATTTCAGAAGACTATTCCTCCTGTTTGAAATGCATATTTGGGCCAACGGTATAATAAATTCATTGAAGCAAAATGATACGCGGTCATAAACAGAAATGAAAAGCAAGCGTTTTTCTAGAGGGTAGGGCTCACAAATGCAGGGTTCGCCGATGCTTTCCGAAATGTTCCGCTGCACAGAACGGAGCCGCAGAGCGTGCCCGCAGAGAGCTGCGGCAGCGGAGGGACTTTAAAAGCCGAATATCCAAGCACCTGCTCACTGTGCTGCGCTCAGACTCCTGACCGCAGGGTCCGGTCCTGCGCCTTCCTCCTCACATTCTGATGGGATGTGGCAATGCAAAACGTATTAGTACTTACCATATGAGCTGTGGGAATTCACCTGTGCCAGAATGGTATGGAAACTACTTATATTTCTGCGCCAGGCATGTCTGGGGAGGAGTCTCAAGAGCCTACAGCCTGCAGGCTCCGGGAAAAAACTGATATGCAATTGCTTGGTGATGCGTAATATTGAAGCAATACTAAAAAAAAAATGACATTACAGTCATTTCTGTACGATATAGGCTAATACAGGATTCAGGGATTGCTCAAATTCAGCAGAACAGTAAATCAAAATTTCAATTAAAAGTGGATTATGAGTACTTAGGTTTATGGTCTGTCCCAAGCCAAAGACTTAAGCAAGCCCATTTTCCAGACTTTGGCTCTCATTTGTGAAGCCTCTACTTTCTGTTTTGTTTTGTTACTTAAACTTTTCATTTACAAAGCAGTAAGATTTTCATTTTTACAGCATTTTTTTTTTCTTTCTGAGGCAGGTACTCATCTTCACCCAGTAAGTCCCTGCTCTGCAAAACACTTGAGCTAACACAGAGGAAAAGTACAATCCTGCCGTATCTCCGCAGCATGGGAGAAGCCTTACGGCGGCGAAACCGTAACACTCTGCTGGAGAGGGCAGCTTGTGCTGGCTGCATGTCACAGAGCTGTACTCCATGGAGACGCTAAAGGACCATCCACGGGAGGTGGGATGAGTGAGGCCACGTGTCCCTGGATCCACTGGCTGTTTTCCCCTAGGGAATGAGGAGAAACAGGAGCTACAGAAAAAAAACCCCTATTGCTCTGCGGTCAGGGTGGGAACCGCACAGCAAGCCCATGGCTCTCCCACTGGTTGCACCGTCTGCACGTGCCCACACCCACCCCACGAGCACGGCCAGTGGGATCACACAATATTTAGGCTTTAATCCATATATGGTATTTTGCTTTGGCACAGTCCAGTAGTGCTGTAAAATATATGCCTAATGTGTGTTATGCAGCTTTTAAAAGATCCCTCACGCAGAAATACCTGCAAAATTATGGCAGGCACTGAAACGTTAGCATTTTGACTAGTCCTAAAGCACAGCAGGAGAAGAAACTTACAGGATACCATCTGATTTGTGTAAAACCACATCTTACACTCTGACATTTGCTTGTCAAAAACCTACACCTTCTATGTTCAGGAGATTTGTTTAAACAAGAGACAAAGTGCTACCTGGACCAAAATAGTGCTTATCTCCTTTACGTTTTTTTTACACTGATCACACAGTGGTTGTTGACTCAATTTTCTTTTTTTCTTCATGAGCTAAACTTTGGTTTTCTGCCATGTCTTGAAACATTAGAAGAATGTTGTGACTGAAATCAAATAAAGTAGAACATCCTAAAAGGACTCCTAGAAATACAGCAGCGTAAACGACTGATTCAGTCTTCGTGCATGGTTTCTGAACACATAGTCAAGGTGATCGTATATCTTTGAAAGGCACAATGGAAACAGCCACCAGCAATGTAAGGGCAAAACCTTACAGCTACAACACAGGCATAATAAAAACACACTATCCTATTAATTCTGATGATTGCAGAAGCACATTCACTCTTACCACTGTTATGAGAGTTTGCAAAGAACGTAAGATGTTTTCCAATTACCTATATGCACATACACATATATATTAAGAGAACGTGAGTGGCGAACCAAACAGGAATGGGGGGAAGGTATATTTACTATGAATACCTGGTTCCCTTTACCCTACTCTGGTGTTACATTTTTTCTTTCAGGTTTCCCTACACTGAAACGAAAAGATTTCACATGAATTTAAATCAGTACAGCAGACTAAACAACAGTCCCAATGTTTTCAACAGTTACCATAATTAAAGATGTCTTTGCAGAATAAAGCCTAGGCTGGTTCTCTGTTGCCTGTCACTAGGTAAATATTCCCATCTCTTCACATCAAATGAAACATCAAATGTTTCAACCTTAGAACAGTGGTAGCATAAACCAACTTTGCAGCAGTGAGTACTATTCCCATGGTTTAGAATAAAATGGTAAAAAATGGTCTGTGTAAAGGTAAATGAAAGATGCTGCTTAATAAACAGCAGTTAACAACAGGCATGTATTTGAAATACATATGAGGGCAACTTGGGTGGCAAGGCAGTACCTGTTGGCCTCTACGACAGAGTTTTGTTGCTGAAAAGTGTTGTGCAAGAGAATAATAACTCTTTTTCTTTCCAATTAAAGAGATGAACAGTCTTTAAATATACACAGACATACCCACTACAGATGAAGTTTGCATAAGCAGGCTGATTCAGTGAAGCATAGCTACGCAGCACATACGCAATAAGCAGTCAGTTGCCCATGTCAGGTTTCCTGTACTTTTACTTTAAATTAAAGTCCTGATAAAAGTCTGGAGTGCATGCAAGCTAACTGGGTGAAATTCCAAATGTGTATTTTATGGGATTTCACCTGCAAAAAGTTGGCAGGTCTCTTCAAGTCATGTGACGTGACTCAAGTATTGCTTTGTGGGAATTTCCCTCAGAAGGACTATAATCACTTGGAAAGTCTACGAAAAAGCATTAACCTAATCATTTTTCTAATTCCTCTTCCTTCCAAAACAACAACAAGAAAACAAGCACCCTGTTTTCCTAATTTCCCCAAAAAAGTGTTCTCCGAAAAAGAGCCATTTCAAATTAAAAAAAAAAAAAAAAATCTAAATTTACTTGCTATTAAAATCTTCAAACAAGCCTGCTTGGAATTCATCTAGCATGAGTGACTTTATTGTCACTTCACAGCCACCAACATAAGCTTCCAAAAAAGCTGGAACACGTGTTTGTGAACATTTCCTATACATGAAGCATTTTTTATGGAGCACTCTGATCTCCGTCCACATTGTGCTTTTCATCGCTACCCAAGAGCAGCATCAGCCTGGAGCGCTATTTTCACCCCGTGCCAGACGGCGAGGTGCAGGATGACTGGAAAGAGAATCCCCACACCATCTCCAGTTCAGAGCCCAGCATGCTTACAATGCTGTGGTGCAAATTCAGAAGTATTATTCAAATGCAATGTACCCTCTGGGGCCGCAAAATCAGACCGAGGGTTGACAGCAACTTAGCAGAGAGCTCGGTGTGTTCACGATCTGTGGCTACACGTGAGTTTGTGCTGGGGCCCTTCAGCTCCCAAAGGCAGAAAAAATCCTTGTTCCAACACGTCTCTGCCACCAATATAAAAGAAAATAACCTGCAGAGAAAATCTCTTGTGTGGGCAGCAGAAAGGCAGCTCTTATGGGTTGATTCTCACTCTCATTTTATAGTGCCAGGTATACCTCCAAATTACTCAGGTTACTAAAGCATTATCAGAGCCATATATCTTTCTAAGTAATCATCATTATCTCTCATTTTTACTAGCAGAGATAAGGAATATATTTTGTTACCATTAGCAGGAAGATAGGTGAAAAGCTGGTACTGGCTTCTCTTTCTCTTTCCGTTGCAGACGTAGAAGTTGACCTGAACAGGGCTGGTAATTCTCTGATTGCGGAAAGGTGGTATCTCAACCACCAACGAATTCTGCAAAAGCAACAAATCAGAAAGTCAAGGCATGACTAAGGCAGTCGAGCTGTACAATGGCGTTCACATATTAACCCAGAAAAGGAGGCACCTGGGCTCACAAGGAGGAACACATTCCCTGCAGGGGAACTGGTGGGCTTCGTGGGCAGGGATGGCTTCTGGCCGCCCCCAGTGTCCGTGCCCAGAGGTAGGGAAATAAGATTTTAGCACGGCTCAGGTCTTTACACAATCGCTAGCCTTCACCTCATCCCTTTGGACAGCAAATACGATATCACAAGGCTCCATCCCTCCTGCCTCTGACAAGAATCTTGGGACCACAATCAAATCGTGGTCTCTAACTCAGCAGGAGAAAGCACGACCGCCTGGCTGGCAGGTCATCCCCAGCACATCTCACCCCAACACAACTTCCTTTGAAAGGAGAATTAGGACAGGCATATGATTATTCAAATACTTCCATTTTCCACAGCGAAATGTTTTTGACTTAGGAGGGTTTAAGCATGCTAATTTCTGTGGATGGGAGATGTTGCAAGAACATCTAGTGCTACAGGAAGAAGGGCTGGAGAGCATGTAGATGATCTTCCACTGTCAGAAACCAAATGCTCCAGCACAAGGCTAGGGAACGACTTAGCTGCTAGGGCATCGGCTTACACAAACGCGCAGTGAAATCTGCTATGGCCATCAAAACCTCCCTTGGCACTTTTTGAAAGAATAAAAGGGAATGCTCATCTTAGCATTTGGCTTGCATTCAGCTGAGGTCTTTAAATCGTTTGCCTGCATGTCTCCAGCAGGTTTGCAGCTAACAAACTGTTGCATATTCCTGCAGAGGTGGAATAGTAGCCATATTTCCCACTTATAGTCATGGCTGAGGGAGCCACGCTTCTCCAACCGTGGGGCTGATCTCCTGTGAGGGGACTCACATTTCTTCTGCTGAAGGTAGACGGAAGCCAAGGAAAATGATCAGAAATTGCTTTGGGAGCAGAGGGAAGAACTGACCCTGCAAGACAGAAGATGAGCAGACGGGGCTGGCCCATCCTGGACAATGAAAAAATATTTTCCAAATGGTCTCTCCTACTTTCGGGATAGCTTCCAACGAAGGCTTTTTACCCCATGCTCCCATTAAAGGAAGATTTCCAGGAGGGGAGGCCTAAGTACTTGTTCTGTTTCAGTGGGGAGACACGGTGCCAAAGCCTTGGAAATCCCTCTTTAGTAACAGTGCTGGAGAAGGCAATATATATTTTTCATCTTGATGTTAAAATATTTAAGGCAGACTTACTGGCTTGCACATTTCTTTGTCGGTTTTGGCTTCCATTTCCCACACATGGTGACCATCTAAAAGACAAAAGAAAAAGACATCTAGTTCCGTCCTTTTTTCCTCTCCCAAGCCTACAAAAGAATGCCTTTTGCAAAAAAATCTCTTTGAAGGGGCACTGCATATGGGAAAACCAGCTCTCAAAACGCATTGCCCAAGCGTTGCCCAACCAGGAGGCCATGTGGGTAACCCGTGATGGGGGTCCACTTAGCTTTTTTGAAGGGGGAACCACAATCCAGAGCGCATGATACCGCCATGGGGGAAAGCCACCGGGAGTTTATCCTGCCGCTAGCTTGGACAAAACATGCAACTGTTCTACACCTTAGCTTCCCAAACTTTCAGACAAAAATACTGCTACCTATGAGGCCTTTTGATCACTACCTATGCAGTGAGTCATATTCAACATTAATATTAAACAAAACAAACCAAGCAGTCTTAAGGAAGCTCCTCGGCCATGCGGTATTTCATTTTAGTATACTCCTAGGCTGGCTTGTCATAATTCTGCTGCTTGGATCAAAAGGCGAGGCCATAGGCTGGGAAACACAGCTTTTGACTCCATTTTAAAGTTAGTTTAGCTCAGCTACAGTGGTCCTACCTACAGTTTTCTGGAGCTGCTTCTAGTGGTCTGCTGATTCCTCCTAATTTACTGTATTTCTGTTTTCAAGCAAACGTAGATTTAAGCCACAGCTATCACTTTTTCTGGGGACTGTTTTTTGGAAGAAATTGGTTTTGTCAGGTAATTTTTCCTGTGCCTCACTGATACAGAAGTCACTGGTCAATAACAGCTTTTTTTTGGTTTTTTTTTTTTTTTCTTCCTTGTGGCCTCAAGACTCAACAGCAAAGATATTAGAAAAATAATACAAAACATAAGGTTTCCATTCTGCAGGCCTGGAAAAACACAAATGTGTACGGAAGGCCACAAGCAGACTGCTGTCTAAGTTGGGCAGCGGGGACACATGCAGCTTCATGAGTCCCATCATTGTCAGATGTCACCGGAATGAAAGGGAAAATGAGACTTTATGTCATCTCTTTTGTATATTTATTGCAGCATCGGGACATGCAAATGCAAATATTAGTTATTTTGAACTTCATCACATAGACGTGGGCCTGCCTTAGAAAAACAGCTCTCGGCAAGGTAAAAGAGTGAATGCACTTTTTCTTCTCTCTTCACTTTCATGGCCAGGATGGAGGTGACGCATTTAGAACAGCCTGATTTATTACAAATGTCTGTAAATAATATTTTTGTGTACAGCTGTCCTACTGTGAAAGGAATGCTGCTGAGGGACTAGCCCCGGCGATTGTTTTAACGTCCAAAACCCCTTTCTTTTTAACGTATGGAAAGAAGTGCAACGTGAAAGCTGCAGCACAAATAGCAGAGTGGATTTGGCAGGTCTTTCTGTAGGAAACAATTAGCAGATCTACCCTTAGTTTCTTCCTACATTTTAAATTGTGATGCTGGAAAAGGAATCCCTTTAATTGGTAATGCCACGTTTGGCTGGGGGGAGAGAAGGAGCAGCCAGACCGTGCTCGAGTCTCCTTAACGATGCCTTTTGAGAGCGCCAGAATTGAAGCAGACTTCTCGGGAGGACTGGCGATCACTTCACAATTTATCCAACAGATGCTTCCCCCGAGCTGTCAGCAGAAAAAACCTGACCAAAATTCAGCAAGCCAGGACACATCCCTCGTCTGGGAGCAGCCTCCTTCATCTCCCACCCCCTCCTCATAGAGCCCCCGTAGCCTTTCGTGTCCCCCCCAATTAATTCAATCCGTTGTAAAAGTAACACAACACTGACACTATCACACGTTTTGCAAAGTCTAGGAACTTCTGCTTTGTAAGGGTTTTGTTGGCGTATTTTTTTTTTTAAACCTACAGACATCCAGACTAGTAGTTAACATGTGTTCAATTTGCCTTTGTAAATGGATTACCAGAAGTTCAGGTTTTTTGCTATGTTTAATTTCTGCTTTGCAAGACGAATGATCTGATTCAGGTTTCTGTTTTTTATTTCCTGCCGATATTTCAGTAAAATTCAAAACGACTCCATCTCTAGCTAATCTTTCAATTACTTCACGCAGCACTGCCTTTATGCGCTTTTGAAATTTTTATGATGACAAAGAGAGTTTGTTCAGAAATATTTTAAATGCTGTAATCTAAACTATTAGGAAAATAAAAATCCAGAGCCGTGGCTCGTCTTTGGAAGCTAATAAGAACAATACGGGTTTCGCTCCAAGAAATTCCCTTGAGACTGTCCAGACCATCGCTGCTCAGCAACTGAGGGGAAAGGGAAGAGAGGGAAAAAGTAGGGAATAGACAACTCATTAACAGCTAGTGACATTTCGTTTAACAAAAACACAGGGAGGAAAAGTTGTTATGAAGCAAGAGACTGAAAAAAAAAAAAAAAAAAAAAAGACAATTCCTCATATTACGTCTGGTGAACCAAGAGGGAAATCTCAACGCCCACGGACTGGGACCAGCTCCAGGAGGGAAACCTTAGACCACTACGTCAACCTCTTACAGTAAACATGTTTTGCAGGTTTATACAGTTCAGCTGAAATTTTTAAAAAAAAGAGAGAGAGAGAGAGAGAGAAAGGAATAATGTCTGCGGAACAGTCTGTGGGAGCCCGAAGCATCAAGACGATCTGCCTACGCCGGAGAAAACGGTTTTGCCCCCGGTGCCCGTACGCCGGGGACCTCGGCGAGCAGGCGGGATGCCGCCTCCCGTCCGCGTGCGCTGGAGCGGCGAGGGCTGCTCGACCACAAAAGTTTCCATTGTACGCCTGCCACATCTGCAGCAGCCCGCCTGGTTCGGGGCCCGAGGCAACTCCCTCCTGGCCGCCGGCCAACCAAAGTACACCAGAGCAATTTATACCTTTCCAAAATGCAAATAATTCAAATTACAGACATAACACAAAGCTGAAGCAGACACATTTCAGGCATTCCCGTTAAAGTTTACTCTCTGGAATTACCGTACCCAAATGGGCAGTTGTTATACGGGGAGGGGGGGAGACGGAGGCAGGGGAGGAAGGAGAGGAGGAGGCAGGGAGGAAAAGGAGAAGAAGGCTTTTCCAAAGGTCTTATTTCATTCCCTTTCATTTCGGTATTTACTTTTACCAAGTAATAAGAAGTGTCTTCTCCAAACCAAATGCCTGGCTTTGTTTTGGCATTCTGAAGATTTATAGTGCAATATTTCCAAGAGAAAGACATCTCTTTATACAGCTAAAAAGTTGTGTCAAGGTATTATATTGGGTTTGCTCTATGTTGTGTTTGGTTGTTGGTTTGTTTTTTTTTTAACAGAAGGGAAATAAAACCAAAACATCCGCGCACAGAACCGCAGGCAAAAGCCCCGCGGAGTCGCTGGCGGAGCACCCCGCTCCCCCGGTGCCAGCAGCAGCAGCAGTTGACCCGCCGAAGCCAAGGCTTCACCTGGGGACCCGTGCCAAGGGCTGGAAGAGGGACCCTCGAATCCCTCCTCCTCCTCCTCCGAAGAGGCAGCGCGGCAGTGCCGGGGGGAGGGAGAAACCCCCCGTTTGGCACAGGGTCCCCGACTGACAGGTGGCCACCAGCGCCGTCGCCAGCTGAAGACACCGGGTTTTGTCAGGAAGCCTGACATTTACAGACCGGTCGCTGTTATTTATAACCACCCTTGCTTCGGGTGCGCTTCGCCACCAGCCGCTTCAGCCTATTTTTCTTTTTTTTTCTTTTTTTTTTTTTTTTTTGTTTCGGTGCTGTGACACTCGGAGCACCTGGGATGGCTAATGATCAAAATACTGTGAACCTACCACGGTTACGCGGGGTGGATTTTCAGCTTTGCAAAGCATAAACACCCCGTTTTAACAGGCGGCGGCTGAAGGGTGAATGGGCCTTTGTAGTCTGCTCTTATCAGCCGCTCGCTCCAGCGTTAAAGGAAACTGCGCACAAGTCCAGAAGTAAAAATACTCTAATTCATCAGGGAATTCCCTGCAGTATGAGTCACTGAACGGCTTCCCCACCACACCCAGCTACAAGATTTCCACATAAAAAGGCACTGTAGAGGCCTGTTTTAACACAGAAGCAGCGCTAAAAAGTAGCTGTGTAAATCTAGCAGCATTACTTATTCACACATAAAGCCTAGCAGACCACGACATACGGATTTTCTTTGGGGAAGAGTAACACAAAGAGCTGTGAAGACTTTCCAAAGAAATTTTTCTACCGTCTTCCCCACCTTGCTGCCCATCAGGACAGATCCCCCAGGGTTTCCAGGGCTGGGTTTACCTTTGTACCCCAGAGAACCGTGAGTGTAGTGCCAGGGGTTTGCAAGCTCACAACAGTCAAACCACCAGCGCAACTTTCATTACAGACCGATGGATGGCAGAAAGGGGAAAGAATATACGGTACCAAAAAAAACCCAAGCCTGGAAACTCAGGAGGGTATAACATCTGGCAACCACTTAAACCTGGCCTCTATGAAACGGGCATAATGGGAGCGTTCAGATATATTTAAGTGATTTCACTTTACTACAGGAGGTTAAAACAGTCTATATTCTTTAGTAGTCCTGTGTTCACTTGAGATGCGAGAAGAATAGACGTTATCTAGGATTTCACTGCCTGTACACGGTGTACATTTTACGCTCTTACAGCCTGCGGCTCAACAGGGTTTGACTGCACTGGCTGGGCTGTAAATCTCTATTTACATTCATATATTGCGAGTAAGATGGTGAGACTAGCTCTACCCTCTCAAAGGAATCCACTACCTGATTAATGTATTGTGGGATTACCCTAAACAATAATGCCTATATTACATCCCAGATTACTTTAACATGTCCACAACAGGCAGGCCACAGACGCAATGCAGAATGATTATACAGCGTAATTTTGAGGTGCTCTGCAAAGGTTGTCTATCTTCCTCTTCGGCCCTGTTAATGCATATTCAAATCCCTCAGGAGCGAAGGATTTGCAAGTTTTCAATTTGCACCCCAACCCCTTTTCCCTGGGAAGTACACTCACGGTGCTGAGACGACTGATCTGTGAACACGTCCGGAAGGAAAGGATGGGTTTCCAGCCAGAGAAGAGGATGAAGACTGAGGCAAAGTCTTGTCATTCAGACTTAAGAGTCACCCAGTTTTGTGCAGAGACGCTATCAGCTTGCAGGCAAAGGGCAGGTTGGGCCAGGTCTGTGCCTGGGCTGGCAACGAGGCGGCTCTGTGGCTTGGAGAGCACTCACCACCCCAGTCCTGGGCACGACCCACTGGCACTGGTGGATATGCATTGGCATGGGTGTACCGGTGCCGGATTTTGCTCCAGAGCCAGCAGCCTTTCGGATCTGGGGATGCCACAAGGAGCCAGGGCACTTTTCTAGGCTGGTCTTGCAGGTGTCTTGCTGTGAACAGCATTTCCCCAGCTGGACACCAGCAAGCTCAATAACCTGTGGGTGGGAGTCTATCCCTGTGTTTGCACACCGGTGCACGTTTTAAAGACATTTACAGAAGACAGGCCCTAAGGATGAACCAACACCAGCCAAGCAGTCTGCCATGGGATGGACGCGGAAGATGGGGCAGGAGGACAGCAAGCAAACATTCAGAAATGCAGAGGGAGCAGAGAATAACTATCTGCAATGTAAGCGGCCAGGACCTTTCTTTTGACCGCCCCGTCTGCCTCTCCAGCCACCTTGATCTCCCCTTTGCTCTTCCACTGCTTTTGCTATCAGACCACATGGCTGGTCTCATTTTCACCTTGCCTTCCTTGCCAGGAAGACCCCCAGCTGTTCTTCTGCCCTCCTCACAGCCTACCGTCCTGCTCCAGAGACTTCCCCCATAGCTTTGTTCCCCGTCCCTGGCATGTCTTCTGGCATGCATCAGTCCATGCGCAGCAGGGTTCATGCATAACTGACCTACTTGTATTTCCACATCAAAGCTGCTATATTTGTTTGTGTGTCCTCATAAGCATTTTTCCAGCATAGGGATTTTGTCCATTCCTTCAGCTATACATTTTTGCAGTATTGAGCTGAATATTACGTAGACTTAGGTGTGTCTGTCATGTGTACGAAGCTCTCAAGTTACTTCTCCTCTCTTTTTTACCTTAAATTAACAATAAAAAAGCCAGGCAGCCACCAGGTGATAAAATCCAGTACAAACTGTATCTTACAGTACTTTGGCATCTGTGCCAGACATGCGCTTCCTCCCTGGTTGCTCAGCTGGGCAAGCCAAAAGCTGAGGCACTCACTTTGCGTAAACGGTGACCCGTTTTAGCTGCTTTTACCACAGTATGTCTAACAGACTTAATTATTCTGAGTTCAAGTGTTTGCAAATGAACTGTAATTTTAGTCCAGGTAATTAAAAGGAGGCACTGTGCTGACAGCTGACTGATCAGGGTTCATTTTGAGCCAAAACCATTGGAATGACCTGCTAGATCCTATTTTCAGCAGAATGGAAGCTGGTTATGCAATTTGTGCTCTCTGGCACCTCCCCCTATGCAAATTACTGTTGGTCTGAGGGTTTTATTTAATAACTCAGTAATTCCAGGTCTAAGACACTCAACTTCCAAGTAAAGCTGGAGCTTGACGTCCCTGCAAAATCTCTCTAGAGCAGGCAGGTCGAACCAAGCACACCCAGCACAGCCACCCACCAGCAGTCATGACAATACTTCACTCTGTCGTTGGTTACATTCGTGTCATCTCCTTGTCTTCACAATTTTACTCTCCTCTGGGAAACTGGTAGGCTAAACCTACTGTTTAGGTAGGTGACTGTTTAGGTAGTCACCTACTGTGACTTCGCAGCTGAAACTGAGTAAAATATTCCTGGTCCATCTTCTTCAGTCTAATCTGTCTCATATTTTCTCAGAGACTATTGGAGTAACAAACTTCACAGCCAGTTTAAACCAAGTTCCAAATTTTCCTTCCATGAACAATTCTTTTCCTCTGCTTCTGTGCTTCATGCCAACACCACCACCTCTACTAGAGCTACTCCTGCTTCTTTCTCATCTTAAGATGTAAGTTTGATTCAAATGCTTTCAATTCTTCCTTCTTGATTATTTTTTTAGACACAAACTCTTCCTTCTATCTATATGGCCACAACTTCTCGTCTTCCAGAGACATCCCATTATGGTAACTCCTCATGACTTTTTAGCAGAGTATAAACAGTAAGCTTTTGAATGCCATTTTTATTTTTTCCATCTCATTGTCCCCGCCATGTCCCTTTTCTTGTTTCTCTTGTCCAAGAAGGTCAGTCTCAATCTTAGAGGTCCGTCCTCCTTGCCTCTGATTATCTGCCTTGACATCAGCTTCCCTGCAACAAGGTACACCTTGAAAATGTCTTATCTCTCTCTTCCTCTCTTAAATGTCATTGTACTCCCTTCCACATTGCTCTTGAAGGTGTAATCTTACTCCCTCAACAGACCTGAAAGGAACATGCTCCTCTTCCCTCAGGTGTCCCCACTTTTCCTGTGATGCCCACCCGGGACATGAACCAACTCTTCATGATGTCAGGGAAGTAACAGGAGACGATGAGTTGTGCTTTTGCAAAAGATGTAGACAATCCCTCCAAAAACCAAGTACTTTGGAGGCATGCCCTTGTGCTGGTTTATGTGGCAAGGTTTTGGTAGTGATGGGGCTGTGGAGAGGACTCACAGTGGAGCAGTTATGGACTGACTGCAGCCCCCGTTCCTCATCCCCTTGCGCCACTCGGGGGGAGGAGGTAGAAGTCAGGAGTGAAGGACTGAAGTTGGGAAAGGAGGAGGGGGTAAAGGCGGTTTTTAGTTTTGCCTTTGTTTCTCACTATCCTACTCTATTTTTAATTGGCAATAAATTATTTTCCCCAAGCGAAATCTGTTTTGCCTGTGACGGTAACTGGTAAGCAATCTCCCTGTCTTTATCTTGATCCATGAGCTTTTTCATCTTATTTTCTCCCCACTCTCCTGTCGAGGTGGGGGAGTGAGAGAGTGGCTTGGTGGGTACCTGGCAGCCAGCCAAGGTCAGCCCACCACACTTCTACCCTCTACTGTCTTTAGGCACTGATTGCTTCAATAGACTCTCAGCTTTCTGGTAGGGGCTGTGAATTTCTGTGTGTTTGGACAGAGGGTCCTACTGGAAGAGTAACAGTAAAAACTATCTGAAATCTTGTGCTAGTTACAAAAGTTCAGAGACAAAGCCTTGATTGCACAGATACAGCTGCTTGAAGCCACTTAGTCTGGCAAAGACATGAAAGAATAAACTTCAAGCATGCAGTCACAGTTCCTATAATTAAAAATTTACAGGATTACTCAGACAAGTGACTTTTAACTAGAGACCATATGGTTATTCCTTATTTCTCTGTTGTCCACAGTAAGTATCTGTGATTGATTGAACTCGTTCTTCACTGTGAGAGCAACACCCTGGATGAGGCTTCTTGCTGCTGACACCATCTCATGTGTATGGCTGCTGTCCCGCTCTGTCTTTGCCGTTCCCTAGACTAAACAGCCAGGAAAAACTGAAACGTGCTGACATTTCCTACAAGCTACATCACTGCTCCCGCGTGCGTGTGAAAGGGTTCCACCATCAAATGACTCCACCATTTGATGACACTATTTGCCCAAGGATATTTATTTCTGGGCAGCGGCCAGAAACCCCTTCAGCTATCAATACGTCTCTAGGAAATAGGTTCAAGTGACCTTCACGTGAACTCTGTGCTCCCAACTTGCATGCCTTTGAAGTTTCCAGTTTATCTAGTTTCCAGAATTTTTAACCTCACTGCGCATGAGTCAGCGTACAACCACTCACTGCCAATTGGAACGTGAGTCCTGAACTTGGATAAAGAGACGGATAAAGACAAAATTATGTAGTATCTGTCCATCTGACTAGAGGGGGAAAGGGAGTTTTGTCACTTGCTTATTTATTATGTGAGCTACAGTATGATTACCAGTGTGAAACTTGACCCCTTTTTGGCTAGTTGCCCCCCAAACTGTGACTGCTACTGGCAATGGAAAGAGCAATGGAAAGATCTCTGAGAATGTAAGATCTCTTACCAAATGGAGCTCTGCCAAGACTCAGGTCACCCGTCTCCCCATCACATCATATCACATCATCACATCACATCACGTCAAAACAGACTCCAAACCCTGAGCTCCAAAGTGTAGCTGAGTCAAATCAAAAAGCCCACGTGCTTCCCCAACGCATCCGTTCCATCCACATGCCACTCAAATGTTTTCCCAACATATCATTTTCCAGAATTTTTAGTAAGTTCTCCTGAAGCTAAAATACTGCACTTGAGTTACCTGCCATACAACAAGGTAACTTTTGCTCACACAACATACGGGAAACATAACTGAATTTCTCAGACTGACATACCTTAAAGCAGCAACTGATTTGATTCTAATCTTGGCCAGAGACAGTGAAATTTGAGAGGAACGAAAAACCTGTGAAATGCTTGAGTGGACACTTAAATTCATCCAGCTTCTTTCTTTTCCATATTGCATTTACTTTGTGCAAACATTTGGCTGACCAAGCTTGACCACATGTCTAATGGGAGGCAAACTGTAAGTTTTCCCATCTGAAATACTTACAGTAAGGCGTGATTTCCTTTGGCATATACACCAAATATAAATTTGGTGATTTCACCCAGCTATCTTTCATCTGCTCTAGTACAACTATTACCATGCCACGTCAGCACCTTGATGTTCTAAGGGCAAAACCTGTTCCAGCAGGGAAGAGGAAGAGTTTTGACAGAAAAATCCATTTAATAAAATAAAAACAACAGCAGAATTAACAGTTTGAAGCAGTAACTAAATCTGAAATTGTCTGAAAATATTCAAAAAGAGAAAAATCCCTGCAGGAAATGTTGCTTAGGTGCTGTTTATTTCTCTGTCTTTCAGGAACTTGAGTTTCAAAGGCTTTGGGCACAATAGCTGAGGATATTATGCAATTAGGTTACAGAGTGTGTAGGTGCTAGGATCACTGTTGATGTGAAGGTTGAGTAATTAACAACGTGTTCAAAACCATTGAAGTCAGTAAGCCTGGAGTTACTCAGAGATACAGCGTTACAAATTGTGAACTCTATTAACATCCATCAAAGAGAGTGATGCGTCTCCAGGGAGGGGCATTTGTCACAAGGAAGCTCAAACAGGGGCCTTTGACCAGGACAAAACGGCCCTCAACATTAACAGCCCAGAATCAGAATTTCAAAGTCAGTGTTATTTGAGAAACTAATCCTGTAGTGAAGTTGGGTGTTACATTTCTGCCTTTTCGCTCTTTAAAACTCTTGCCTTGAGCTCTGGTCGCTAAGCACAAAACCGAAGAAATGGGTTTGGAGCTCTAACTTAACTAGTGGAAACTCAACTGAATGATAATTAATAATAATACACATGCATTTCTTCCCATAGATTGCAACTTGCTAATAACGAAGATTTCAGTCAGTTTAACCTGATCTCTTAGGTATGTCTAGACTTGGCCAAATCCGTGAAGTCCAGAAATACCTGAGCTAGTTCCAGTGCCAAAACCATTCTAGCTACAGGAGCAAGGAGCAACTTTTTGGGCAAGGAGTGATTTTGGGGTAGATTAACTCTTTCAGATCTCAGTGCGAGACTCCTTCTAAATCCTGAAATATGCTGGGCAACTCTACGATGTCCTAGAGCGCACCAGGAAGACATACCCACAACTCTCCCGTGCTTCGGTGCTTGGGATATCGGCTTTGTGTCTCATCTGTGAGCTTTCACTCATCAGTTACAGGAAACATTTTGTGAGCTGAGTGAAGAGAAACTAGGATTTTTCCACTGCACTCAGTTTTATAGATCACTAATCATAATCTGATATACTAGGAGCCAGTAGTCTGGTCATTTCTGTCAGGCTTTTGTGCTGCTTTGTGTTCAGTAACTCACGTTACCTTCAAAAAACTAGCTTTCAAAACAAATACACAGTGTTTGCAGAAGCCGTTAGCAAAAAAAGGTAGCTGACAGATATATAGTCCTTAAAACATACTCTCCAAACACATCTGCATTTTCTGAACTTCCCTCAAGATTTTTGTTGCCTGCTACCTTTATAATCTAGAAATGAAATAAAAAAGTTTTGAAAAGATAAGTAAATAAATCAGTGCCTTTTATTATAATTCCAGATCATGATCCCTGCTCTTGCAGATGTGTGTGTCAGACAGGAAACATTTTGTCCCTTCTAGCCAAACACCAACTCCCATAGCTAACAAACATCAACTTCATTTAATCTACTTTTGTAACTAAAACGCACACCTTGCCTCACAGCAAATACCAGCATACAGACATCAAGAGCCCTTGCCAGTAAGAAGTTGCAGATTTTTTAATATTTTAAAAAGTACTAATTCTTCTGATGAAAACCAGATTGGTAATGGACATCCTAAACGTAGCACCCAACAACCATGACATGCAGACTCACAAGACCCTTTTGAAACTCAGAAAGAGAAAAGCATGACTACAAAGAAAGACAGAAAGTGAAAGAAGATAAGAACAATTATTAGTGTAATTTGTAAGAGACAAAGTCATTGTGGGACTCCCCAGTCTAAGGAAATTCTGAATTTAAAAGAGCAAACCTCTCAAAGCACCTTCAACATTCACATTTTTACTACTGCTAGCTTTCTTGGACGGTCGTTTTATACCCTCGTTCATCACTGGAAAATATGGTCTGATGTGCAAGCAATAAAACATTGACCAAAATCCTGTAAAATAAGGACTCATTTCAACACATGAGAACTTTTTTATGGCACCGTAAAAGGCTTGAGCGAATTTTAGTCCACTTCTGAACAGACTTCTTATTTAGCCAAAGGGGTGCCTTCTGCCTAAGCGCCGGACCACACGGCGAGGGGCTCTCCTCTCAGAGCAGGTCCTCCCAGCGCTCCTCCCACGGCCCTTCATCCCTCGGCTACCTCGTTCTTCCTCTGTCGGACGCAGAGTCGCAGGGCTGCGAACTATGTTTTGCCCTGTTTCGTATGCTCCCCGGCTGAAAAGCAGCCAGTAAGGGGTTAAGCTCAAAGCACCAAGCGGCTGCCTCCCCAGCTGAAGGATTGATTTGATCATTCTTCAGGGATTCCCTCTCGTATGAGTCACTGCTCCGACAGACTCCCCACGCAAGGAGGCCGGGATAATGCCATTCCTCCAGAGACTACAACAGCTGAGGGCTAGCCCTGAAGACGGAGAGCTTGGGACTCATGCTTGGAAAAACATTCAGCGGATCACAATGCACTCGGCAGACTTAAAGAAATTATTCAGACAGAAGGGGGAAAAAAAAAAAGGGCAAACAAAAAGTGCTCTCAAACTCCTTGCATTAACCAATTAAGTATGCAGACTAGCATGAATTAGATGAGCTCCTGGAGACTGCCTCCCGGCTTGGGGACTCTGCCCGACTGAGGACAGAAGACATGAGCTCATGTAGTATAGTATTTAAATTTTATATAAAAGATACGTTCTCTTTATAAGCGCAATGATTCCTGTGATCTATGGCTTTGTAATAGCTGCGTTCGGCTGCTACCCACTAGGAACGTGATTAACATTTCGAATTCAAAAACAAAAGCGGTAACAGCAGCAAAACTAATGAATGTCTCCAGCTAATCACAAAAGTTCATAACCGGCTTGCTAAGAGAAAGAGAAACTATGCTGGTGTTCCCTCTCTTGACCTACTTTCACAGACGTGCAAGAGCTGAAAGGGAAAGAAACACCGCGTGCCGATTTACAAAAGTGAAGGCTGGTAACGCTTGCTCATTTGACGTTAAATACAGCGACTGCTCAAAAATTGAGCCGGAGCAGCCTGCCGCTAAGACAACGATGCACCGAGCCGCGTTAGGCACAACGCGTGACAGAAGCCCGAGAAATTGCTCAGCCCAGGCCAGCCGGCAACTTTGCTTTTTGCGCGCCATTCGCGGTGACACGACTGCAGCTCCCGGAGGAGCCGAACGCTCTCGACCTTAAAGGCTCGGCCCCTGCAGCGTTACCTCCACGAGGCAGTGCTGCCCTGCAGCCACGGCGAATCTACCGTGAGACTACTAAAACCAGGCAGGACAGTTTCAGGTCAGATCCTTCAATGCTGACTTAATGATCTTGATTACTCTTCAACGCTAGCAGCTCACCGAGTGACTCCCGCAGCGCTGCCCCCGACTCCATGCCAGGGGGGAGAGGGCAGGGGGATCTCCGGTGGTGCTTTCACGTAGAAGAGACACCCCTGCACTGGTCCATCCTGCCAACCCATGCGCCCAAGGAGATCACCCCGAGAGCTTTTCAGGGTGACAGGCAAGGCCTTTTGATCATTTTCCTCCTCATCAGCACACCCAGTGGGCAGCAGTACACTCCTTCATCTCCCATCATGTTTTAAAAAATGTTGCTCATATAAATTATTTTCTATTATATGCTGTCTTTGTGCAGGCTCAAATTCCTTTTGCTCGAGGGAGGTATCTGTCTGGTTAAGAAATACAACGCTGGCCCCAGTTTGCATTTCTGCAATTTAAGGCTATACAATGAACATCTTGCTTTTGGTGTACTTTATGATAAGGGAGACAGTGTCCAAATTCACACTGTGGTACCTGCTGGTGGGTGAGTAGCGTCACCATCGTAATCCCTTGGGATGTGATACTTTAAAACTTGTCCAACTCAGTGAAGGAAGAGGAGAGAAAATAAGTATGAAGGAAAGCACCCTTTAACATGTTTTCCTTGCTGTAATGAGACAGATCGAGGACTTTGCTCCTGACATGTCACACTAACCCACTTCTGTGCAGCAAAGGAAGTTTAAAGTAGACAGCCACGTTCTTCCCTCCCCTCATGCTACACAAAGAGCAGAGCTCAGGTTTTTTTAATTGCAATACCACTTTCTTAGGAAACAGAAAGGGCGTTCTGCTCATCTCAGGGCCACAGCCCAACCGCATGTGGGGGGGGTCACAGGAACAGCGGTTACCTCCGCCCCACGCACGCTTTTGATGACTTACACCTCACCAACCCACCACTCTGCCGGGGAACTTCAGGGAATTCTTGTGCTCCTCCCCTGAGCCCGCTGAGCTCGAAGACTCAGATGTCTTCGCCTCCAGAGCCTCCCCTGCTCGCCTGGCCATCCCCTCCCGTGGCCCGGCTTCCCGCGCCGCCGTCACGGGCAGGAGAACGGAGGGGGAACTCCGTGGACACAGAGGGTTAAACGTGTGCAGTGTCAAAGCCGGCGCTGGCAGCCTGAGGAGCGCCCAAGACTGTTTAAAGTTCAGGGCGGGGGGTTTTCAGCCGGCAGCTGAGGAATCCGTGGCTTGTGCCAGCGCCACGGAAACCCTTTCCAAAACAAGGCTCAAAACTAGCCTTCACGATCTCGTTTCAGAGCCTGACTTTGACTCACAGCTCCGCTCCCTCCGCCTTTTCCCGCGGGGGCATTCGCGCGTGTCGTGCGTTGTCACCCTGTGACCCACCGCTCCCGCGGACACCCCCTGCTCCGGCCTCGGCTCCCACCCCACGCTGCTTGCCCCGCTTCAGCCTGGCTCGGGACCCTTCCCCAGCAGGACCAGTCCCACCACCAACGCACTGCAGAAGCAGCACCAGGTGAGGGGGCCAGTCGTGTTCAGTCCTCCCCCAGCCCTCAAGGTAAACCAGAAACACGTCCTTCAGATGAACGCTGCAAGTCCTCCTCAGCCAGCGGCTTCTAAGCGCCACCGGTCTCAAGTGCCACAGAAGGAGACACGGGTGCGCACACATACCGCTAGCGGCACTGCTCCCTCTTCCACAAATTCCTGAAAGGTTTTAATGACATGTACCATCTTGCAGGTTTTACAGGGACATGCCAGTGGAGGCTTCGAACACCTTTCACAGGTCCTACCCGCTACAGCCATGGTTTGCTGCAAAAACAAATGCCAAATGCTGACCTTCGATATCGCTATTGTGTACCTGTAACGACACCTGCCAGAGTGTGAAACCTCAGCATTAGGCATGGCTCAGATCACTTTCACAGCTTTGCGCAGTGACACGGAAAACATATTACGTGCAGAAGAAAATGTCATTACTGGATTTGTGCTTTCATCATTTGGCAGAGATTTTGAAACAGGGGAAAAAAGGCAGACCGGAGTCTAGATTGAAAAGACATACCTGGTGCTTTCTCCACAAAGATGACTTTGGAGTCTTGCAGAAAGTTATGGCCAGTCAGTATCATTTTTTTCCCTCCAATAACAGGAAAGCTGTCAGTACTTTGCTTCTCCACCAGAGGCAGTTCTTGGGCAGATCTCTGAGCTGGAGAGTTATAAAGATAAAAAAAAAAAAAAAAAAAGCAACCACAAACACACACATACACACAAAAATAAGTAAATACCACATTAGTAAGTAACTTAATGCTTACCCTTGTAAGATAAGCTGAGTTTGATATAGAAACAAAGAAAGGTCAGAAGGTTTGCAGGAAACACGGCTGGTTTTCAAGCCTTGTCGTAAACAATAGGGTTATCAAACACGGCAGTATGGATTCAAAAGGCTCACAAAGAACAAACTGTTTTAAAACTCAGCTTGATCTGTACTGTATCACAAAGTATATTTTTATTGACATTCGTTTATTTTAAATAATTTTCTCTTATGTTATCTATAACATATATGCTGTGTGTTTAGAAGGCACACATGACAACACAACCATCCATGCCCGAAATGCGTTTCGGTCACTATACACTGTACTGCTAATTCTGCAAACTGTCCTGCAGCAGCAGCAGCAGTCATGGGCCTCGCGATCCAGCAGAAGCTCCCGGTTTAGAGAGCGTATTTCCACCAGCACCTGAGTGCCAAAGCACACGTGGATCCATGCAAACGGAATCCGGTATTCTCGTGGCACATATTTTATTCCCCCCAACTGGGACACGGAGCAAGCATGGCTGTGCTTCAAGGGATGACGTGACATTCTATCCAGATTACATGGTTCCTCCTGGTGTCACATGCACTAAGAGATGCAGGAAGCTTTTGGCACCAGCTTATTCCACATTCTGCACTGGAAATAACACTAGCACTTATTTTTTCTCCTGTTTTCCGCTCCTTTCAGGAGGCATGTACCATGCTTTGCTCATTACACAACCCTCAAAACTGCAGTTCACTGATACAAATCCAATTGGCTTCGCATTTAGCGCCTTCCTGAGCCTGGCACTTCTGCTCAGACCAATTCAGGATGTATTCAAATTGTGCCTTATCCTTCTATATAGCAACTGAAAAGCTCTCATCAGCTTCAACAGAAGCAGGATGAAACCACGACTCCTCACATTTTTTGCTTTGTGTGTTAGCCTAGAACTTGCCCTTGAATAAGAAACAAAGGCAAAATTATTCATCTCGTACATATCCCGGACAGAAGACAGGGCTTTATGCCAGTCTACCTGCTATAGGTAAGAAGGCTCTGCTATTCTTCATAAATAACATAGGCTTATCTTAATGTAACTCCCTTCCCACTGCCAACACTCATTTGTTTATTTAAACGAATGACAGTGGAGGAGAGAAGCTATCACTGTCAGTCTAACAGCACTACCCTTTCCTACAACTTCTGCCTCTCCTGCAGGCTTGGACTACCAGAGCGGCAGCGGTACTACCCTAGGCAAAAGGACGGAGTGCTGGCACTGGTCTGAAAGTCTGTCACCAATGCCACTGCTTTTGCAAAAGGAATGCAGGGATGCTCTGTGCTGCAGTCTCTCTATTAACGGTCCCTGAAAAAGCACCATGCCTCCAAGAGATCAAATGCTGATACGCTCCAGGACCTGCCAGACACGTTGTGCGGGACTCCAGCCCGGCAAAGACGCAGGCACAGGCATGGACAAGACCCTCCAGCATGTGTGGAGCTAGGGATGGTCAAGCCGTCCTCCCCATCCCCTCTGGTCCCCACCCGCAGAGCTCACCCCCCACATCCTTGCCAGATTTTAAGTTACTCCCTACCCTGTCTGTATCAGAAAGATCCACTCTGTGGAACCCAACAAAACCTTAAAAAACTGTTTAACTCCATCCGGACAACCAAATTAGCATTGGGTGTTAGACTGAAATTCAATTTCCACCACTTACGCTGCAGCCTTAAAGCTACGCAAAGCAAGTAGGTTTTGTTTTGTGTGTGGGAGGATGACAAGGCTTACAGAAGAAGAATGATATAGGTGTCTTTGGAGGGTGTCCCAGTGTATCTGATAAAAAGCAGTCTCTTCAGTCAAAGAGACCCCAGTGTGGAAACCTGGTTTCTGGAGGTTTTCTGAAGCCGCAGGCAGCTTGTGCCAGTGTGTCAGCTCTAGTATACTGCTAGCTCCTCATCAAAGGGGTTGGGGTTTTGTTCGCTGGTTTTTGCTTTATGATGGGGAGACAGAGAGTGAATAGGACACAGTAGCTGTTCGCCAAAACTCCTACAGCAGTTACCTGTATGATAAGGAGTCACCAAAAAAAGAAGTCTTGTCCCTCTCAGGTCTACTGTTAGTTTAAGTGCACTCTTGTTTTAAGTGCATCTTTCCTATTGAAATCAATGCACAAAGCTACACATTTTCTTCTAAGATGCGGGTATTTTGTCTTCAATATAAACCACGTGCTTTTGGAAAGCAGGTTAAGGTTCACCAACTGGACAGGTAAAGCAAAACCAACGTACAGCATGTCGGTGGACAAAGACTGTGTGTGGAGCAGCACAATACCTCGCAAGAGAAGGATGTTTGCTCCTACTTACAGCACTCGATGGGGTTGGAGGCTACTTGCAAGGAGAGGGTCCTGCCATTGGCCTGCGGGATATGAACCCTGAACACCAGCCGCACACGCGTGTTCTTCCGACCGATGTCCGTCTCTCCCTTGCGCAGCTCGATGTCAGAGTTTCGGAGCTTTAATATCCCAGCACAGTCGATGCTGTCCAAAAGGAAACACAGAGCAATGCAATTCATTTCAAGCAGACTTCAGGGAGACAGGAGCATGCAATATCTCCCCTCTCTCCTGTACATCCTTCTTAAAAATCTGAGTCAGGCATGACCCAATGACCAGGCTGAACACAGCAGACACTGTTAAGCCCAGTACTTGCATCCACAAGTAGCTAAGTTGGGGCTATCTGTAGTAATAGACAGTAGCTGCCGTTGAGCACACAAGTTTAGGATGTTACTTCAGTTCCCAGAGGAAGAAAGTCTAAAAGACTTTCTAAAAGGATGGTGCTTACAGATTAACCAAAGCCCCCCAAACTAGCGAGACCAGAAAGTCAATGGGATGAGATGGTAATGCACAACGTGTTACTAACCTAGAATGCAGCATTACTTACAATTTCACTTGTTACAGCTAATTTGGAGAAAAATCTGAGATGATTTTTATTCTAGGGCAAAGTCCTGAACATGCTTATTAATGAGCACAGCTCTCCCTGAGGTCAGTTCTACTGTCAAGGTGTTTGTATTTAAATGAGTTGGAAATACTCCCAAACTGAGTGTCGAGCTGAAGCTCTGCATGAAAAAACCTAAACTCAGAGTCCTCCCTCCACATTAGGGAAAAACGTGCTTTTCATCAGATAGAACTACTACTGTTTCTGACCTCTCTCTCCTTTTTCTAACTTTGGTTTTCTCCTGGATGAGTTTACAAGTCAGAATTTTTGTCAAAGCAAATTTCAACAGAGGAAGTTCCCAGAACAAAAGATATATAAACATATGCACTCAAAAACCCACCGCAAAATACCTCCGCTTTGGCCGCAACTACAAAGCCTACATGGCAATTTCTTCTGGGTACTGGTCTCTGGCACGCATTTTATTACACTGAATATGCATAGTTTAATTTTATTTTGCATTCAAAGAGTTTAATTCCCCCTCCAGACCTTTGAAGCTCTGTTCTGAAGCAAACTGCAAACAAGAACTATGGCAGCACAGTTTTGATCTGCATTTTTTCTAAAGTATGGATTTCAGAATAACAAAAAGGCCCTTGCTGGTATGATCAAAGGAACTAATGAAAGTATTAAAGCTTCTCAACAACACGTATTAGCAGGTGAAGCTGTAAGAATTAGGAAATATTTGTACCCACGTCAAAATTCTACGCAAAGATCCATAAGGTATGGAAGAAACAGCACGCTTCTCAACATTGTCTCTCCTATAGCAACACTTGTAAAATAAATAAAAAGTACTTAATGACAATTAGTTCAGAGCCAGTAAAGTTCAGAGGAGACAAAGCATTGAATTCAGGCTTGTAAAGTCTGGGACATTAAAATCTGAAGTCAATAGGAGTAGCTAAATGTGCAATTCAGGCTTGTAAAGTCTGGGACATTAAAATCTGAAGTCAATAGGAGTAGCTAAATGTGCAAAAGTTTAAATGTGCAGATGAGCTTCAGTGTTTCACTGAATTAAGGCCTGAATACACGAAGTATGTGTGAGAAAAGTCCTTGGCTCCAAATTTCAACTCATTGTTAGCGCTGCATGAGGTTTAAGACTACTGACGTGTAAGGCTTATATATGCCAAAGCATTGTTTGTGGTTCTTGAGAGAGCTCTACTACGATCTGGCATGCATGTCACAAAAATATTCAGCTTGGCTCCCAAACTATGTAACCACCTTTATTCTAGGGAGAAAGATGATTGAAACGGTAATCATGTTCCTAGATGGCCAAAAATGTGATCCAAACTGGATAAATAAAGGGCCAAATAAATATTGCGTGGGTACGAACTGGTGGCATTTCAATAACCTCAAGGGAGTCGTGCCAGCTTACGACGACAGCAAAAGGGGCCAATAATTTTGCAGGCTTGTCATGACTTTTAACACAACGCCCTGACGGAGGTCCTCAGGTCTTGAGTGATCACCCTACGCCCAGCTGGCGATGCAGCTAAACACGTTCTAGCTCTTCTATTTACATGAGGCACCCCGGGGCATGTTGTACATGACACTGCAAACCAGCATCTAATAACCACTACATGTGGAAGGACTTCAGGTGTCTGATACCATTTTTCACTTCATTAACGCACAGCAAACTGTCTGAATAACAAGGAGTGAAACTGTGATTTTAGTAAGCTCCCTGGAATTTTCCCATGTTATTTGGTTTGGTGGGGCCATGATTTCTTCCTTGCTTTCTGTCTATCTACTTACTCATCTTTCTGTCTCCCTACACATACACACAAAGGTGCATGCATCTTATATAAACATGAATACATTCACATTTATACACACACCAAGAGTTGCACATGCACACAAGCACAGACGAATTCCTCCCAAGGCAGACGCCTCCTGCAAGGGCTAGGATCATTTGAACAAGGGGGCAGAGCGGATGGGATTAAATAACGGGGAGGGTCTCATGTATGTCACATACACAGAGGGATATTTGAACCTTTATATACAATCCTATAATGAAATTTACCTGTGTGTAATGGACCTATGGGGCACTTAATCATCACTCAGACTCCTACTAATTCAGAGATCCCAAGACATCTATGCCTGCTTTTCTGCATAGGACTAAACTTACCCCAGTTTAATAACTCCAATCTGTAAGCTGTCACCTTTACTTCTTAGTTCTAGAAGCTTTGCTTCTAAACAAATGCCATGAAAAATGCTGATTTTTATTACGTAAGAAATAAGAGTGGTTTTATTCGTCTCAAAAACCTACTAGGGTACTTGGAAATGCTCTCTACGAGTTTCCTTTGACATCCAAAGATAAATTTTAATAGGCCCTGTTCCTTGTGCTAGTGCGTATAGGAGCAAGAGGTGTCATATTTAGAAACTAAATGCAGGAGCTGAGGTAGGAGATATTTACAGCTTGGTAACCGAGATACTTATTTTAAATGGCAAATAAGCACATTGGCTGAAACTCTAGAATGAAAGCAATCGGTTGTCATAAATATTTGTGAAGTTCATTTTGTTGTTAAGCTGATTAGGGGCAATTTGTCCTGGCAAAGTTGTGAAAACCTACTATTACAGAGAATACTTAAAAAACCCAAAAAGATAGGAGAAGGAAAAGCGTGTACAAAAATAAAACCAACACCCAACACAGAAGAAATGAAGTGAGGCAACCAAGAGGAAACTGCTAGGAGTCAGATACGGTGCCTGGGTCTTACATGGCTCTCATGTTGTTCTCTGGAAGAAGTGGAATTTCCAGGACTTTGGTGTTGGAAAGTATTGTTTCGTGGCTGGTGGTGGAAACGGTCTTCCCGGTGATTCGATGAACCTGGTAGAAAGCATGGGGTCGCAGCAGGCGGTCGTCTGCAGTCCCAATGAACAGCTGTAGCGTGAGCGGCTCGCTTTCTAAGTAACCGTGTAGCTGGCAAGAGAACAGAAAACGCCCACTGAGCACCATGCACATAAACTGCTAGGAATCAATTAAATTTTTATAAGCGGGAGAGCCTAATTCAAGGAGAGAACTTGTGACAGGTGCTATGTGTTAAGTTCCCCCCTTCCATTTTTCCTGTAACGTAATATTGGTACAATAAAAAGGTGCACTCAGAAAATGCCTCATTATCCTAAAGGACCTGAGGCACTTTAGACGGGGTGAGCTTTTGAGGGCTCCTGCTATGTCCACAGAAAACTTTGCATAAATTCTGCCGTGGTGTTCGGCGAAAACCACGACGAAGTCAACGTTGCCTCCCAGTACTGAGCGTGGCAAAACCAATGGGGTTTGCGAGTGGAAAGGACGCAGCTCATCCATCCCCGAGATTCCTGGGTCATCTCTCGTGCAGCAGCAGGCTGCTGCTCGTGACGCGTCCCCTCATTAACTGATTTTTATGCTGGTAAATACCTCCTGGGCCAGCGTGGAGACAGATCGCATATACACAACTAGGAGCTCACCATGTGTGTCAAATTCTTGTTATAATCGCACAAAAATCTCATTGAAGCTACTGGGCCTGACTTGAACCTCATCCATGTTACAGTGACCGCTCTGATGACAACACAAGTTATTTCTGCCGCTGGCCGGGGACGGAGCAGGAGCAGAGCCTGACCTCATCCCCACCATCTCCTGAAGAAGCTACTCCGGGCACACGCTGGTGGGAAGGCGACCACGGGCGCTGTCGCCAGACAGCTCCAGCCTCCGCTTTACGCTGCCATCCGACCCTGGGAAACGAGTCTCACCAAAGCAGTTATTTTGCGGTGGTTAGCTGTGAAGCCTCCTCCCACGGGAAGGGAGGATGCCGCGACTGTAGGAAAGAGGAGCGTGGGCAAGGTGGGCTGTCCCACGAGATGCACCATCGCAGAGCAAACCTGCTCACTTTGCTGTAGGTTTCCTCTGCGAATGGCTCAGGCAGGTTTGGGCACGAGTTATCCACCATCGCTAAATGCGATAGATCAAAATTAGACCACTGATCGTGATTCTGTGAGGAGCAACAATTTTAATTTATGGTGCACGCGAGTTCAAAGCTAAATAAAGCTGAAAGCAAGCGGTGAAACCCGTATCAAATGTTGTCGATATTTGTGTTTCACTTGCTTGCTTTCACTCTCCTTAAATCTTAAAAAGTAATTTGTGGCTTCATAATAACATAAGACCTGTCTCTCCAGGGTATTTTACCATCTGACAGCAGGAATGCTATTAAGAACAAAGATCTTGAGTCACTTTTGCTCCCTGAGCACTGCAAAATTCTGGTGAGTGCAAACACAGGCAGGAAGCCTTCCCACTGCTAGCAAACACGCTGATGGCAACAGGAATGCATAACGGCAATATTTCGGGTGCCACAGTGACCAATGCATGAGCAAGGAAGGACCTTGTGCCTAGACACATCTTCCATCGCTAACTGGGCGTACTACAGATTTTTCACCCCACACTCTGGTCAGAAGAGCCAAGCGGAAAACAGAAGCTCTTTAATTTGTTTGACGGAGTGCAGCAATTTTTATATCCTTCCCTAAAGCTCACGGATTCCGGGAGGACGCAGGAAGAGGCGGCTCATTTCCAGCGCTACAGTATTTTATCAGCTCCGCGTGGCTGAGACGCCACGCGAAGGCAGCTCGGAGCCAGGGGGCTCTGATGTGACATGGGGGGGGGTTCCCCATCCGCGTTGTCAAATCGAAAACACGTTAGCGGCAGTCTGAAAACCTGCGGTATCGGCAAAACGACAGAGAGAGAGAAAAGCGGAGCCAAGCCCGCACGTTGCCTTCAGCGGGGCGCCGTGGGCCGCGCGTCTCGGTTCGGCCCCACGCAGAACACCCGCCGCCCGCTGCAAAAAGAAGGCTTTTTGGCTTTAACCCCCCCGGGTGGGCGCGCAGCCCGAGCTGCCCGGCTCCCTGGCACGGCCGGCAGCCACGGGCAAGTCACCGTCCGCCTCGTCGCCGCCCCGTCCCCCCCCGTCTCGCAGCCCGGGAGGTTCACCACCATCACCAGTGGAGTGACCTGGATTCAGCCCGGGCTGATCTCACCCCCGCCTCGGCATCGCCAGAGCCTCAGCGGCGAAGCCGAGGTGACAGAGGAGACGTGAGGTGTCGCGGGGTATTTTTGATGGAGAGCGGCACGCAAGTTTTGGGGGGGGGGAGAACGTAAGGCAGTGTGACACACCAGCCGATTGAATTTCTAAGCGTTACCAGCGGTCACTTCTCCAACTCGTCATGGACGGTGCTTTTTATGGGGAGTGTAAAATTAAAACAAACACATATAGAATTACAAGGCCGCTTAAAACGTAAAAATAGACTAGCGAGTAACTCAAACCTCAATTCAGCAAAAGCAAAATCGCACACTGAGGTAACCCATGTGTTTTACTGAATCTGGGCAAAGGGGTCAAAAAATGTTGGTCTTGCATTGGGTTCTGCTATTTCAGACTTTATCTTTAAATGTGAACTCGGCTGCTGCCTTATCTTGTAACCTGCTCCTGAGTCTCAGCTTGTGCTTTTCCCACAGGCTTCCTACTAGGAGGCAATCGAACACCCAAAGTTCTCAGCTTTGCGCACCTGCCCTTCCCCCAAAAGCGTTCACATGCTGGAAAATAAATACGAAGATCTCAGATGCATGTTTTGCATTGTTTTTTAAGGTCTGTGATCTTTAAACTAAATTTATGTTTGATTTTTTTAAAGGCCCTGTCGTACAGCCGTGCCGGACTTTGCTTTGGATCCATTACCCACAGCCACTTACTCCCTGACTTCTGCATCTGAAGACAAGTAGAGGTTACAGCACTGAACGAACCTGAGTTTTCAACAGCTGGGAATTGTCAAAAACATCCAGAAAGACTAATGTAATCACTACACAGTTGATTTTGCTGCCCTCAAAACGGGCCAAATCCGCACTCATGTCACTGTAAGTTTTATGTCGTATTCTGCGGTAGAAGGCATCTGATCTCCGATACGTATTTCCCTTTCAGTTTTACCCATTGCACCACATTATTTACTTTTATATTGTGTCACATAATTGTGTATGCCAACAGAAGCAACAAAAGAACGATGCACAGATTAACATTTAAAGGGGCACATACTGTGGATGACTAATTTTAGATTACGCACCCAGCACACGATTTCTGTGACAGACAGCGTTGAGCTTTGGGAGTTTTCGGCACGCTGCAGATGTCTGGAGAATGGGCAAGATTTTGCTTACCCTCAGCTGGGCGCAGTGAGACTATTCTGTGGCTTCCTCAAGATATAGGAGAGCGGTATTACCGTCCCATCGTTCAGCAAGACGACGAAGGGAGCGGTGGCAGCGAAGGCAGAGCTGCGGTACTCTAGGCTGTTAGATTTGTCAACAGGTAAAGGGAGTATCAAACAAGACAGATCTAAAATGGGACGGGGGAAAAAGGGGAATGAGTATTTTTCTCGGTGAAGAAAGATCTCGCGTGTTCACATCCATGCATATTTTCCACGCACGCTCTGGAATACTGTACTCGGTGGTATAACGATTCTGTTTCCTGGCGTGCGACATGGGATGCATGCGTCAGACACCCTATTTTTATCTTTTTCTCTGTGTAACACAGTCCGAAGCTCTTCTCTTAATAACTCAGTGGCTGAGTATGGGTGACAAAGGCTGCTCTCGGCTACGGCATTCATAATAAAGGACGTGCCTTTCCTACCAAGCATGCTTTACTTGGCAATACGTAGATCCAAGTGGAAAGAGCTGTACTTTCCCCTGCTGTGAAAGTGTAAAAGGACTTAGCTGCAAATAAGGATCAGGTGCACAATGTTTTTCAACGAGTTTTCCTTCCCAAATAAAGGTGACGATACAGCAGCCTCCTGGTTTAGTACAAAGGCAAGATGCAGGCAAAGCTTAAGCAGGCAGATAAGACCTCTGTGGTCAGTGGTTTTGGTTTTGAAATGAAAGTGGGTCATGTTCTTTTGTTCTGACAGACCACTGACTACTCTGTCTTTTTTTTTTGAGCAAAACTGTTAAAAATATTTGAACTGGTCTCAAATGACATTTGCATTTATCTTGTCTGAAGTTGCTAAGATCAGAATCAGACTTAATTGTGGGCCTGTTTTACACTCCTTTAATTCTATCAAAGGTGATGCAGTCACTGGTAATTAACACCAGAACAGGACCGATCACAGTTAAGCTCTTTGTCACCTTACATCATCTTACGCAAGAGCGAGGGAAAGGCTGCACCGGTTGGGCGACTGCTCCACCGCACCAAGCTTTCCCTTGGGATTCCTACACCTCTCCGTCATCGCTTTCGCAACGCCCTCTTCCCACCAACACGTCTTGATTCTCACCGCTGGATTGCTGCTCATCTCGGTGCAGGGTGCCAAAGCAAATCCCAGCCTTTCCCCGGGGAGACGTGCTCTGCACCGTGCATCGGGGCTGAATGTTTTCCATGCGTCCAGGACGCCTGAACACCAGGCGTCCTCCTCCAGCGGCCAGCAAAGAGCGAGGGAAACGGCTCTGTTTCACCCCTCGCAGCCAACATCCGACTGCGAGGTACTAGCTGATTCAGTCCTACAGCAGTGATAACCTCAGGTTTATCACAGACGTGAGCGTATCCAGCCTGCCTGGATTCCAACCGCGCGCCTGGTGCCTATCTATGAAATCTGGCGATCAGAATTAAACAGACTTGAAAAACGATGAGCAGGAAGAGGTGAGGTGCTTTTAACAGGAGCATTAGAAAAAAAAAAGCAAAATCTGCCCGAACCTCACTATGGTTACCGAATTTTGAGGAATTTTTGCAAACACCACGTCCAACAACACAAATGCCATTTCGGCATGGGTGGTTATTCTAGAGTCTGTGAGGAAAACTTCTATTACTTAAGCCGCGACATTTATTTTAAGAAACGCGGCTGAAATATTCTGCATGCTCCCTTCCAAGTGCTTTATGTTTTTGGCATGCCAAAGCATCTGTCAAAATGCTCAGAAAGCTACCTGTCATAACAAAGAGTCCTCTGTACCTGGAGAGGCTCCTGGAGGCCGCCAAAAGAAGGTCCCGTTCTGATGGGACACACCAGCCAGGTACACCCTCTGCACCCACCCATGTCGTCAGGAAAAAAGGGAGCTACACTACGCAATAGCTTTTAAGTGTACTTATTGGAAGTTCTGGGAAAAGACTGCAAAAACCCTACAGCGGTGCATTCCTCCAGACTCTGACTCTGTAAACACGTTAAATGACCGTAGTGGCAGATTTAGGGCTTAGCCAGTCCCAATGCATTCAGGGCAGAGCTCCCACTCTAATAACAAAGTGGGGCACAACCAGGGACTTAGTATTCACTCTCCAAACTAGCCAGCAGCTTGTGCCTGAGACTCTCCAGGCTACTAGGGGCTGCATCCTCAATTATAATGATGTGCCAAAAAAATCCATAGGTAACGCCTGTATCAGTGATGGGTCTACAGATGTGTGTGCCTGTCCTTTGTACGTTTGGTACATAACAAAGACAACAAGTAAATACATGCATTTGTGCCTCTAAAAATAGTAAGAACAATATCTACATTTTCTTATCTGACCATGTAACTGATGGCCACGCTGCTTGCAGCAGGTACTGCAGACCTTACCAGCAATGCCTTACACGTCCGTCTGTCGCACTTGCATTTCTAGAGCTGTCCAAGGAATTCCCTGAATCAGCCTGGAGAGAATCATTAGTGAGACTAAACAGCCAGTCTGGGGAAAGGGGGCATCTTTCCCTTTTTTTCCAATCAATGTTTTAGAACATAATTCCAATGCTTTCAAAAAGATCAAACAGGATAAAATCTATGAAATAGTGAAGTTTTTAAAGTAATTGCTGCTTGTCTCTTTAAGCCAGAGCTTCGGGAGCTACGCACCGAATAGCTTTATTGCTAACTTTCTCAAGCAGTAGGCCTTTTTTTTTGTTACAGTAACTGCACATGATGAATGATAAAATGAAACAAATTTGCCACGTTTTAAAAATGTACCTAATATACAGCCTCAAAAAAATAACGTCAGGGAGTGCTCAGTGTCCTGATTTTTTAAAACCAAATTGAAGGTCAGACTGTTTAAATGACAAAGGAAGTACACAAACATTTTGGGTATGGATTTTAGCTGTGAGCACCAAAGCATGCATAAAAAGAGGGTCATCAACCTGATTTTTAAGAAAAAGAATTTACTTTTAGCTACCCTGCAGAAGCACTGGAAGACGTAAGCCCAACGGGAAGAGGGAAAAGTTGGTCTTGCGGGCAATGACTGCC
Source organism: Aviceda cuculoides (assembly GCA_035590195.1). Lineage (NCBI taxonomy): Eukaryota > Metazoa > Chordata > Aves > Accipitriformes > Accipitridae > Aviceda > Aviceda cuculoides. The sequence goes on along the minus strand of JAVJGG010000030.1, from coordinate 25,136,334 downwards.
ATGTGAAGCGAAGGCACCGAGGGCAAGGTCAGGAGACCTGGGGATCTGCCCTCGTGTGCGCTGCAGAGATCCTGCCCGACCTTCGCCAGGGCAGCCACTGAACCGCCCTGCCTCCGTGCCCCTGCGCTGAAAAGCTGCTGAAGGCTTAGGGAGCCAGCAACCTACAGCTCTGGGGGAAAAAAAAACCCACATGAAAAGACTGCCCTCCTCATTGCAAAATTCCCCCCCACCTATTCCACCCGTTTTGGCTCCAAATTCCTTTGCCAGGGGAGGCTTGAGGAAAAAACACACCTCAAGTGCCCTGAGGCAGGGGATTGTAGAGACTTTCCACTCAGCCTTCTCTCCAAAACCAAAGGGGTTAACACCAAGTGCCAAAGAATCATCGAATGGCTTGGGTTGGAAAAGGCCTTAAAGATCATCTCATTCCAACCCCCTGCCATGGGCAGGGACACCTTCCACCAGACCGGGTTGCTCCAAGCCCCATCCAACCCGGCCTTGGACACTGCCAGGGATGGGGCAGCCACAGCCTCTCTGGGAAACCTCTCCCAATGCCTCACCACCCTCACTGGGAGGAACTTCTTCCTTCCACCCCATCTAAACCCACCCGTGGGACATGGCTTATTGACTAAGCCGGACTCAAACCACCTCAAACTCTTCTGCTCAAGAAAGAAGCCGGGCATCCCTCCTGTAGATCAGGGCTTGAAAGCGGGCTCCAGGCCAGGGCCGGCAGCCCCCGGTTGCGAGACGCAGGACCCCGCGGGGCGAGGAGCAGCCCCGGCAGCGCCGATCCGGCCAGACGCGCGGGGCACCACCAAACCACCGCGGCGCTCACGGCATCCCTGTCTCCTTCCAGCTGTTTCTCTCCGCCTTCAGCATCACGCTCTGCGGGCGTACGTGTTTCGGGCACTGCCATACCACCCGTGTGCCCTTCGTGCTTTTTAGGTTTCTGGCCCAGAAGGACGCGGGCTGCCGCAGCCCGCGGTGTGCCTAGGACGGAGAGAGGCACATCGTCCTGACCAGGTACCTCTTCCCTTTGCCAGCAACCAGGCATGCAACAGCGGGTGCCAGTTTTTGGATGAGGTGCCAAAGCTCAGCTCCAGACCACTTGTCAGTGTGGATTCAAAATAGAGGTGCTAAACTTGGGCCACTCGGAGGCTCCCGTATACTCTGTTCTCTGGCGAGAGCACAAGCCAAAAAAAGAGGAACGTCTCATTCGAAACAGCAGAGCGGGTAGACTTCAGAATAAAGAAAAGAAAGAAAATAAAAACACCTCCTTAGGAGCTGAGGTGACCCTCTGGCTGTGATAGCTTCTGCTGAATTTTATCTGACATGGTTAACCAAAAAGAGTGTATCATTTATGCCCTGTGTGACTTAACACACATGCCACTACCCCTTAATCCCTCACTTACTTCAAATAAAAATGTAACAGGAATTCCTACAGTTTTTTGCGCTACTTTCAAGATTTATTTTTCCTTTCTAAAACTAATTTTCCTTGGATTCACTCAACACTGTTTTAAGATCTAAATGTAGTCAGAGCTGGTCCACAAATACAAATAAGATGGCTCGCAAAGGGCTAAGCCTGGGTAGCGGGTGAGAGCTGGACAGGAGAAGGAGTGAATGGAAAACAGCAGGAGTGTGTTTTATGTGGCACTTTCTAGCGCTGCCACTTGGACTTTAATTCAACAGTGCAGCAAAAGAGCAGCTGTTCACATCATGATGAATAAAGATCTATATAAAACTTCCAGCTGCAAATACGCTGTGAGGAATTATTAATCTTAATGTAACAGAGATGCTGCGCACTCAGTCACTGGCTCACAAGTAATTTCGGTCTCCATCCAGGGAAAAACAGCCTTCGTGGCTGCTGGCTCTCAGCACAGCCATGAAACCTCCTTGTCTAAACAGCCACAAGACGCTGCTCCCTATTTCTAGGCAGGATTTTACTCCTCAAAAATACACGTACCTAGAAACCAACCCAAGTCACGCTCCTCCTACAACTGTTACACTCACCAGAGGGATGCCCATCAGGAAAGGAGTTAATAACAGAACGAAATTTGTAGGTCCTGGGCACCTTATTCACTGGGACACCGGGAAATCATTACTGCTGTCACGCCATCTTCTACCAGGAGACCAAAGAGACGTCCTTCCCCAAATCCTCATCACCTCATGACGCTCCCCAGCCCTGCTTCCAGGTGACCGGGGGCAGCCAGCCCTCTCCACGCTGCGGCCCGTCTCTACGAGGGCAGCCATGGCAGCTTCCAAAACCTCCTCGTAGGACAGGGCCGGGGAGAGCCGTTCCCCCCGTGGAGGGACGGAGGCGGCCCCCAAACCAGGCCGTCCGCTTCAGGGAGGAAGTTTCCTCTTCGTAAACAGCCCCGTGCTTCCCCGAGGGGGTCTGCCGCCGGCCCCCAGGCGGGAGGACAACCTTCCCCCCCCGGCCAGCTTGTCCTGCACCATGGCCACCACGCGCGGCCTTCTGGGGCTCTCCGCCCTCGCGGCCTGCGGGCGTTTGCGTCTGGATGGGAACCTTAGCACTACGAAGCTGAAGCGGCGGCGGCTTTCAAATTGCAATTAAGTAAATGCATGCTGATGACAAGAGAGAAGGGCTTTGGAAACCGTGGATTAAAAATCCGGGTCTGAGGCGGGGGGGGGGGGAAGTCCAACGCAATAGTGCCCTCCCTGAAACTACCCCACCGCTCAGTCTAGGCGGTTTCCACCCAAACGTTGGCCCTCAGCATCCTTAACAGCTTTCAGTTTGGACGGTCGCACCCGCGGCCATGTAAGAGTTAAAAAAAAAATATATAAAATCACGGGAGCACTGCAACAGGAATTTATTACATATTCTTAGGCAGATACCCCGGGCAAGCTTACGCTTGCGAACCTGCCTTTTGTCACGCGGCTGACGCATCGCTGGCATCCAGCAAGCTCCCATTTGCGGGTGAGAGCGCAGGCTGGCCCGGGATCCTCGGGCGGGCGTCAGGTGCCGGCGGCACAAGCGGGACGGCCGCCATGCCCTCGCCGATGCCCGTCCCCGCCACGGCACCGGGCCACCGCCGATACCCACCGGCGACTTCTCCCAACCCGAGACAACCCCCCACACACCCCCGGCCCCGCAACCCAAATGCCGCGTTATGGCTCGGTGGCTCGCTAGCGGTTAACGGCATGCCTCTGAATTCCCGCCCCTGCAAATTCGTGGGGAACGGGGTGCCCAGCTACCCCCTGGGGTTATCTGCTTAAGGGTCCATGCTTTTGAGGTGCCTTTCCTGCACATCAAGATGAAGACTGGCTCCCACGGGACAGGGGCAACACGGTTCCAGGCAAAATACCTCTAGGGTTCAGAGACACCAGTGAGACAGTATTAGACCAGAAATGGTTGCTTTCCCCCTAAATTTTAACTCCTATCCAAAGGACATTTATTTAAACTGCTACTGAAGACAGAAAGCTGGGGCTGTGTTTAAAGGCTTTATCTCTGTAAATATTTGGAGAGCTATAAATACTGAGCCATATTCATAATAGGAATACTGGACTTACTGTTCTGTTGCCATGAAAATTACTATAAATACACTTCCAATTCTTAATTTCTCTGATTTGCCAAGAACTCCTTTAAAAAGACAAAAAAATTCTTATGTAAGACATCTTTCTATTTAATTAGCCATCGGAGTCAAAGGCCACAGCACAGAGCAGGAACTGAAAACTCAATGACAGAGGCAGACAAAGCACGTAGTGCACTAGCACGCTATATAGCTGTATGTCCCAAGTGGGACTTATTATAATCAGACAGTCCATGAGTCAAGCCCTGACTGCTTTCTGTGTTTGGGGAAAGGAGGGAGTGGGAAGGGAGGCTGTCTGAAGGTCTGGAATAAACCTCCTCGCTTCTTCTGCAAGTCACATGAATACCGATAGCTTCCAAATTTCACAGTACCTCTGCCCGTTTTGGGTTTTGTTTTTTTTTTTTAATGTAGAAGTGAATTAAAAGAAGGAAAGCATTTCAAGGCATTTTATAAAAGCACAGAGCAAGGATGGCTTTGTGGCTGAAGGAGCAGCGAGCTGGGCATAAGGTGATCCAGTTCCCATCTCCAGCTCTGCCAGATAGTTTTTGCTTCATCACAGATACATGACTTGATTAGAGCAGAGAAAATTTCATAACAAGTTTTTACATATTTCCAGCCTGCTCTATGTTTAATCAATTTGTGCTTCAGCCTTATTATAAAATAAAAGCCACTTTGCCATGTGGCCGGGTAACCCCTTCTTCCTTACAGAAAACGTGGCGCTTCCCAGCCCTCTGTTTCCAGTCCTTGTGAGATTTACACGGACGTTCCTTGGATTAAGGCAAGATTAAGGCAACCCCCTTGCTCTTTGGAGTCAGAAAAGTGCTGTCTGCACATATATGTTCCTCAAGACAGGTTCCGCTTCCATTGTTTCAACCCCCCAAAAGTGCTGTCATCACATGCACAAGATTCATAAGCATGCTATTTGTGACTCCTGCCTCAGAGCAGAAAAGGGCAGTGTGTTTTGCCAGGTCACTACACACTTCTGGTCCTACTCTCCTTCCACAAGCCACCTTTGATCCACCTGGTCCTACAGCTCCGATTACGCTGCAGTTTTATCTGAGAGCATGCCTTCCATGGAAAGCATCTTAATGCAGGAATAAAAATAGGTCAGGTATATCTTATAGCTCAGCTTCAAGGTTCTGACCTCCAAGACAGTCTGATTAAACTGTGAAAAATCCACAGAGACTGGATTCCACACTGTGAGTTGTTTGAGAGCAACTATGATGCTGTTGGTTGATATCACTTGTTCTACCAAAAAAAAAAAAAAGGATGCAACAGACCAGCCTCTGCCCAACAAGCATAACATGAGCAGCTCTGCCCAACAGGCCGCAAGGGCTAAAATGAACTGAAAGGCCTGTGATCTCCAACAGCAAGTATATAAAATCAGCATGAAAGACTCTTAGATAAGCTTTCTCAACATATATGGACTATTTTCAATCGATGGTTCTAAATATTGTCATGTTGAGTAACATTATTTAGCAACAGCTGTTGCACTAGAATTTCATCCAAATACCGACAAGCTAATACCACAACCCCGTTTAAAGCTAGTAAGACAGCCAAATGAGATGTTGCAAACATTAATGGCAGAACTTGCCAATAAAAGCTTTAAAGAGTTGCTTCTCCATTGCTGCACATGGATGACACCTCGCTGCAGTTGGTGTAGCAGGGTGTCAGTGCACGACTGCGATGTGAGGAGGACACTGAGGGTAACACTTTCTCCTTCGAAGGGAGGTACGATGCGTACCGGTGACCAGGATCCGTGTTTTTTACACCCAAACCAAGACAGCATCTATACCGACCTGTTGACTTCAAACACCAGGCTCTGGCATGGGCCAAGACCCAAGCCAGAGATAGGAACGCCAAAGTCTCAAAAGGCGCCGCTCCTCCCCACCGCACTCAAGCTTTACTTGGGTATCCAACCTGAGAAACAAACCACGGTCCTGGCGAACTGGTAAGAGCTTAAAGCCTGCCGGGCCCGGTTACACATAATTATACACAACGCATCAAGTCAAAAAGGAACAGGGAAAAGCCGGGTGATTCACGCCACCTACCTTTAACACATACGGGCTGGAAAACAACAGGGTCTAGTCACCTTGGCCGCCTTCACAGCCAGCAAAACGAGACACGCTCTCTGAAGGTGTGACTTCCCTGAGCTGCTTCAGATGTTCACACCAGAGTAAAATTAATAGCTCCCTAAGCTCTCTACCGACAAGCCTTCCCCTGATTACAGAGGGGAACTCGGGCAATTAGCTCAGTCGCAGACATCTTCGGTTAGCCAAATACACCCAAAGCGTAGAGCTGCCCCTGCAACCCGCCCGGGACACGCTTCAAAGCCCGCGCGTCCCACAAAGCCAGGGCAGTGCCGCGCGCAGGGCGCGCTGCGCTTCGCCCGAAGAGACGCGGAGCGGAGCTGCCACGAGCAGACCCCCGCTGGCGCCCGCCGAGCCCGCTACCGGCACGAGGCTTCGCGCCTCGCCATCGCGCCTTCCGGGCAGTCGCCCGCGGCTTTTCACGGCGGGGTACGAGCCCATCGACCTCAACGGTGATACTACGCAGCCCTTCCCAATCCCAGAGGGAGAGGTCGAAGCCAGCTCCGCCGCAGCTTAACTTCAGTACTTCGGCTTCTCCATCCCGATTTTGGGGATGAGGCTGAGGTACCCCAGACCTAAGAGTCACCCGCAGCGCAGGGCGGGCAGAGGGGGGTCGCGGACTAATGAGCCCCCTCTCCCTCAGAGGAGAGATGGGATGCAGTGAGGAGCAACTCATTCGCCTGCAAAGACTGCAGCAACCCCCCCGGTCCCAGCAGCGCTCCCGACCTCAGCTCTGGAGCACACGGGAAATTCCGTAGCAGCGTCGGGTACGTTTCGGGTGGCCTTGCTGTTGCGCTTGTTTCAAAACTGGAGTGCATGTTAAAATCGTAGTAAAAATACAATCCCGAGTACTATTCCCGCTAATGTTCATTTTTATCTTGAAAACAAACACGTATTACATACCTTTCTAATACAAAAAGGGAAAAGAGAATTCACTAATAATTGGAGATACAGGAGGCCAAAGGCCAAATTTCATCATATCTTTCTTTATTTTTATATACATTATTTTCCTCGAGACTGAAGGAACAGAAGAATACTTTTACTCATCAGTCCATCTTCCTAAAAACATCTGCTATTACAGCCAGGTTTCTAGGTTACGGCTGCCCTGTGATTAGAGCAACTACTCGTGTAAAATCTATTTGGGCTGAGAGTTTCAGGAGCTTCGTTTACACTAGGAAAACTGCAGAGCCATAGCCCAGCGCTAGCATTCCTGCATCGTCTTGCTCTTTGCAAAACCTCGCCGACCTGCCTCCATTTCAACTAGGGCTCCTGCAGCCAGCAGTGGGGCTATGTCAGTTCACATATTTTAAGGTTTTCCTCACAACCGGGAGGGATTAGAAAATGAGGCTTTGATGTGTTCAGGACATGTGCTTGAGATTACTTGTGTACCTAGATGCTAGCACATGTGTCTGCAAGTTGTGGTCTAAATTTGTTTGTCCCTGGCAGCTCATGTTTGCAGCTATGGGTGGAGTTTGTGTAAAATTCTATAACTGCCCGTCATTCTGTAGTCAATAATACTCTATAACCTATATTCAGTAACAATATTTGAGTCTGTATTGAGGAATATTGTATTATTGCAGAATAAGAGCTAAGACATATAAGGCCCACATAACGAAAACAACATCATTGCAAGAGAAGTGGTTGAATATTAATGTGAAAGCCATTTGGAAAATTATTGCAGGATTATTAAGGATTATTGATGAATAAATGCCACCTCTATTTTTTTTCAGAAGCTGCAGATGCCAAGCCATTTTATGAATTCCTGCATAAATGGGGAGAGCTTTACAGTTTTTATGTAGTGTTTTTTTATTCTGAGATGACAAGCACTAAATATTGTTATACATACAAACACATCTGCTGCATTGTTTCCACCAGACCAGATACTCTCCGTAGCGCAGGAGGTGTTACAAAATTTTAATACAGAGCTCTGCAAAGCGCAGCAGGATTTTTTTGATTCTTGCCTTTTTTTCAACAAGTGTTACCTTCTGTGGACTTCTCCAAGACAAAAAAACCAAACCGACCCATACCAGTTACACTTCTTCAGCACTTCGCCACTTTCAGACATGCTATTCCTCTACAAGTCAATGAGAGTTTTTTGGCTGAATCTAACCCTGCCTGCTTTGCCAATTTTCTCTGGTGTTTTTCTCCTAGAAATGCAGGCACTTAGTACACATATAGCAGTGAGACCGTATTAAAAGCCACAGCAGGTGGAAAATAATACAGCCCAGGGAAGTTTTTGGTTCAGACTCTCCTCACAATCAAAGCTATGCACAAAGCACAACGAGGCACAAGTAAATAAAGACATTTCACACAGACAAGCACGAAAATCTTCCAAAACAAAGAAAATTAAATTATCTTTCAACTAAAGAACACACTGCAGTGAAAGACTAAATGAGCGATTCTAATTAAAACCATGCTGCGAATCTCCTACTTTCCACCCCCCCCAAAAATCAGCTAGTGTTTATGCATGTACAGCCACCCTCTAAAACCAGTCAAGCAGCTTTCCAGCCAAACAACGCAAGACACAGCATCTCAGGACTACAAAACATACTGAAATTATTTCCATAGCGATCATAACAACAACATGCCAGGCCGAGATCTGCAGGGAACGAAGCCGGGGGGGGGGGGGTTGGTGGCGGGAGCTCGGCTCCCCCCCCACCACCACCACCGGCCCCAGTGCTGCCCGCTGTGCCAGGCACGCCGCCGGCAGCACCCACGCAGCGCCCCGCGGTCGCATCCAGCCCCCCGCCGATGTCGCGCCAGCCCGCTCGCTTTTGGCAACGCTCGGCCTCATCCAAAACAGGCGCTCGCGTCCCTTCTCGTCACGGGCACGCAGGAGGGCCACGGCGCTGGTTGTCCTGGCCCTTGGCAAGCGCGGGCAACGCTGCGCAAGCCCTGCTTGAGCTTCTTCCGTCCCGACACGTCGCGACCGTCTCGGGCTTATGGAATCATTTAGGTTGGAAAAAACCTTCAAGATCATCGAGTCCAACCGTCAAGGCGCCGGTCTCTCTCCTTGCGGTGCTAAACCAAGCGGCGGCCTCGGGTGAAGAAGACCCAAGAGGGGGATGACAACCCGGGACCGACCCTTTGTGCCCGAGCTGCGCCCGGGCTCCACGCACGCCTCGGCTCCCAGCAGCTCTCCAGCAACGAAACGTGATCTCCCTTCCGACCCGCTCCCTTCTAGCTATTTATCTGTTTGCACAGCCACGATACGCTGCGGGCTTCCCGAACGCTAGCCGCTGCCCTTTCACGGGCAGAGAGCCGAGGGGATGGGAACGCGCGGCTTACTACGTACGGCGAATATGGGCATCCGCGTCCTGCGCGGAACACGCATGGTACGCTGACACTGCTATTTCGATGCAGGCACAGGGACAGGAATCAGCTAAATATAGCGGACTTTGGTGACCGGTCTAAATTACAGACTGAAACGACATGAAGAAAGGTGCAGTTTGCCCAAAGACAACGGAAAGTAACGAGAAGATTTTGGACGGTGATGGGAAGCCTGGCTCTAGCATCATTATGCCTGACTTGCTACCAAGACACCCAGCAAAAGCTTCAGGGACACAGGGGCTTCACGCCCATTAGATGTGGGCAGGCGTAGCGGTGGCGGAACAACAAGAAGATGCAACCATCCTAAAGGACCCCAAAACCAAAGGGACTGAAGGCAGAGGAAAAGGAGGTTCCAGTTAATAGCATTCACCCGAAAACCATCGGAAGGAAGCAGCAACACACGGGGAACCTGCAACCGATGCCCAAAGCGCATCAGATTTTTAAGAGAGAAAACTTAACGGATCTCCTGAGAAGCAGCAAAGAGGTCTGCAAGAACCGAGCACAGATCCTGCAACTTGCTCCCCTTTTTCATGCCATTTTTGGGCAGTTGGCAGCCCCACATGCTCGCACGTGACACCCAATCTCTCGTAACACCCACCCGTGCAAGGCAGTGAAAGTGTCTTAATCCAGATTTTGCAGCTGAGTAACCTGAGCTGCAGTAAGTGACACAATTGCCAGTTGATCAATGTATCCTTGCTTGGTAGAGCACTTGTTCAACATTTACACCCACTTTATGAAAATGTAAGGATGTACTCAAGTGCTCTGTTGCACTGTAACACAAAGATCGCTTTGCTCGCTCTCTTTTACATTTTTTCCCTTACATTACACAGAACTGGACCAGCAACGCTTTTACATTGAACAGGATTGCGAGTGGAAAGGGAGGAGCTCCCTTCCCGATGAGGACGATGGGTTTTCGCCAGGAATCATATTTGGTAGTAACGCCGTGTTACCAGCGCCCCGAAGAGCCAAACTCATCGAGGGGGACTTCAGCGCCCGTAACCGGGGTGCCGAGGAACTCCCCAAAACGTAACCACACCGTGCCCGCAAGTGTTGTTTACTGCTCTGAACAGGGCTGCAGACTTTTAAATCCTAATGTACATAATGTCTGCAATGCAAACCAAAAGCAGGAGTTCCTCCGCTTTATTGGGTACCGAAACATTAAAAACAGGTGTTTAAAAACTGTATTACAGATCTGTCTGCAACCTGTATTATTTTTACCATGTGCAAGTAAATTGATCACTAGTGTGTTTCAACTGTTTCAGTGAAAATATGCAACTCCTGCTAAATTATTTCTTAAACATGTGGAGGGAGGAGAAAGTTTATTTGATTTCACTGCACTGACAGCATGCAACGTATTTTACTTATGTGTGTGTACATAGCAGATGCTGAAATGGATCATCTCCCTTTCATGGCACGCATCAAAGAAGATCTTGAGCTATTCTTCACAAGGAAAGAAATGATAAACCCCTGCTCATAATGAAAGCTGCAACGTACTTCGAGAGAGCAACTGAGTAATTTGACACCATATTTTCCACTGATTCAGCCTGTTAGTTGGAACAATGACTGATTAAAATGGAAAATCTATATTATAACCACATATACTGACATTCCAGATTACAAGGTATGTTACGGATGTGATTTTTTTACTCTTCTTACACATAAAAATTAGAAAGTCTAAAACCAGAAATTATTCCAATGGAGTTACACTGGTGTGAAAGTGATCCGAGATACTGGCCCCCAGTGTATCTTCACACAGAATGCACACAATATAATTTTCATGATATATATGTTTTATGCAATTTGGAGTACCAAGAGAAAAAAATAAAAATCGTTTGCCCTGAGATATTACTTTTAGGAATAGAGGACAGATGTCTAGTTGCCAAAGCAGACTTGTAAAAAATTAATCACCTGCCTCATGCAGGTTAGCAGTATTTGGCAGGTAGGTTAGCTCAGCTCATAATGAAGCATCTGGCTTTTGGTAAAGCTGCATTTTAATTTCAACCGCGTTTCATTTCAGCTTTTGGGCACATGTCAACGTGCAATAATCTGACAAGTCTGGAGCAGATTTGCTGATTGGTAACTTTGGTGTAGGTCTTCTTGACTGCAACCAAAACTAAGTCAAGTAACAACCCTGGTTCACACCCAGACCACAGCCTCACCTACCATCTGAACCTCCCTGTAAAGCCATTTTAAACCCAGTCCTCAACATCTTACCTCTTATTCTCTTAAAACCAGCTCAACTAAGGGTCAGCAAACTCCTAAGCACGCGCTTGAATTAAACAGGCTAAGCTGATTGACTTCAGGAGCTGCTTTGAATGTGGTTTGGTGTTGGGTTTTTTTTTTGCAGCTGAGGTCTGGTAATTGGAGGCAAACAAAAGGCCTACCCATGTTGTATTTTTCTTTAGAAAAGCGGGTACCCATTTGTAGCAACACTGGTAGCCTCTTTTGGCTAACCAAAAGCATCTGCAGCTCCTTCTCGGATGCTGGGAGGGCTGAAGAAGAGCTGCTGAAGCCCAGAGAGGTCTGCGAAACTGCAGCCTTCTGATTCTGTGCCTCTCATCACTTCTAGGTGTTCCCCACAGATTTACTGGGAAAAAAACCCCACCGCCACCACCACCAATTGTCCTTGTGAGAGAGCAATCGCTACGCAGATGCAGGGGCCGTTTTTTAACATGAATAGCTCAGGCATTCGAATAATGTTCCCAAAAGACAAAGATCTATTACAGCATGAATTAAGCAATTGCCAATTTTTGTTTTCACATTATGACCATTTTTTAAGCTTTCAAATGTGCCAAAACCCTCAGGAATCTCACTGGCTGTTGTTTTTCTCTTCTTGTATCACTTAAGCTGAACCATTTCTTTCTAATACTTTTTAAAAAAAGAAATAGAAGAGCGAACAGATCACACTACAGGCTCCTGAGCAATAGCAGATCTTTACAGAGAGTAAAAAGGAAGGAACTGGGAACATTTAGCTCTGTAAGCACATTTGCAGCAGCCTCACTAGCAGCACCACAAACGCCTTTGCGGGGCTGCTGCAGCTCATGCAGATATTTTCCTAACACACCGCTGCAAAGAAATCACCTATTTCAACTCCTGACTATATTCATTTTTTCGTTCCGTCTTCACTGAACACCACCCACTGACAGATACTCCCCAGGCCCACAGACACACTTGCACTTTATTTAGTTATGTAGAAAAAACAAAGCAAGGGGGATTTTTCTTATCTTGCTTGAGACCTGACTGCTTGCGGTAAAGGGGAATGGCAACTTCTAGAAAGAAAATTTGGAGACAGAGCAAGAGACGTGGTGTCCGTGACTTTTAGCAGGAGTGATGAAGTATTAAGCAGGAGGCAAAAGGGGTGGAAAGGACAAAAAAAAGCACAGCACTCAAACAGTCAAGGATGAGTCCCGATTCCTCCCTGCAGAGCCGTGATACATGTTTTTTGAGGTACGCTTCCAAAATTATGATGAATCGCCCTTTCAGGCGCTGTGCAGAAAAAACTCTGTCCACACTTTAAACAATTCACCGAGCCAAAGGATGCAGCGCGAGCCCTGAGGACCAAGTAAATGAAGAGTAAGCGAAGAAAGCCTACTACATTTATGTTCCGTCTTTCTTGGTCTTGCAGAGACTTCGGCCCCATTGTTTCTAGGCACTCGGGGGGTCGCGCGCGCTGCTGGTCACCAAAACCAGCCCGACGAGGGACGCAGAAAGGATGGCTCCGTGAGCAGCGGTGGAGATAACGATGACTCCTCTGCTTCCTTCCCAGGTCTAACCTAGAAGGTCTTTGCGTTATTGACCGCCACCAGCGGACAGCTAGAAGATACCCCACGCAGCGAGAGCAATGCCACCAACTCCCTCATCGCAAAGGACGAGGCAGAAAGGAAACAGGGAGAGGCCAAGGAAGAAGAAAGCCAGGAGCTGACATCGTCATCCCCTTTCCCGAGGGAATGGAGACAGCGATGACGGAGGAGCGGGAATGCTTTCCATCCCCTCCTCCCTCAAGGCCACCGCTAACTTCTGCTTTGCCGGCAGCCAGCGAGCTCAACCGAAGGCAAACCTGGGATGTTGGGCTAAATCCTCCGGGCTGGAAAGCCAGACTGAATATCTCGGCATCCTAACAGCCGGGATACGTACAGTGGTGTCCGTCAGGACGAGCGTGGGGGAGGGATCATTTTTAAAGGAGAGCAGAGTGCGTCCCCCGAGCGCTGGCTGGTGGAAATTGCGTTTTTCTTTTGGAAAGTGCTGTTGCACCGAACAGCAGAGGCCTGTCCCCAAGACTGCTCGTAAATCAGAGCTGAAGTTGCGTTCTCAGGGTCATGAAATCTTCACCGGCTGACAGCAGCACACTTTCCAAAACGGCTCCCTGCTGGACTTGGCCCTTCTCAGGGAGGCCATAAGCTACCTACACACCTGCGGTTGTGGACCTGCCCTGTGGGACCAACTTCATCTAAAATACCAAAAAAAGAGACACTCCCCCATTCCCAAAATATAATCTTCTAATGATGAAAAACCACAATAAAAAGCTTTCAATGGGCTTTCTTCCATTTGTTGGATTTATAGAAGCAATAGCAGCCTTAAAACACCTGCCAAATCATTCCACTTTTCAGTTCTGATTATCTGTCTGCTAGTTTGAGGTTAGCGTTAACTATACAGATGCAAGAAGTGAGAAAGCCATTCAGCTTAGATTTATTCTTAAGAAGTACCGGCTGTCTAAAACAAGGCTATAAAATGTAGGCTCCCTGTCTGGTTTGTTGTATGGTTGCGTGGCTTTGTGCTATTAATTGCAACCTGGCTAACAGGTGCTTGCCAATGTCTTTATATCCTCACCATAAGACAGGATTATATTTCCATCTGGATAAAAGGGTGACGCTGTCTTCTAAAAAGAATTTAAGAGCAGCACAGAGAGGAAGTCCACCGTGTGGCATGACAAGTTGAATCACCGCTTACTAACGAGAATATGCCTTCTTCTCTGCCCTGACAGACCCAGAGAGGGAAGGGGAAAGCAGCTAACACCATTTTTTCCACATCCTCTCCTCTTGGTCAGGTGTCAGGTGGCCATGAGCTGGACCCACCAGGGACTGTTTTCCTTCCAATTCCCTTGACTCACCCAGCAATGGTGGCAGCCGCGTTGTTTAAAACAAACTCGCAGCACTGGGGGACCCCGACCAAGAAAAGCACTAACGCAGGCACTGCAGGTGTATGAGAAGTCCCATACTATGTACTTAAAAATTAACCGTGGGCTCACGCTTGCTGCGCGGCATCAGAGCGTTGCTGCGAAGGACCTGCCCCGCTCTGTCTGGAAGAGCCTTCCTCTCGGCTTCCCTACCCCTTCATCTCTCTCCTGTCGCCAATGGTCAACACCTCTTTCCAGCCTTTTCCTTTAGCTCTTCACGCCTCTTTTCTTCCCATCTCGCCTTCTGTGTAACTGCACAACCCTATTACCTCAGGCCGTCAACTATTTGTGAAGCCGGGCGCGTGAGAAGCGCTGCCTGAGACTCTGACGTTAAAACATCCAGCCCCAGCCTGAGCCCATTTGCAGCTCCCTGGACTGCCTGCTGCCCCCTGAAGTTACAGCGGTTTGATCGACACGGCTTTCTGTTCCCCGAGGGCTTTGCAAAAGGTATTCATAGCTCTTGGATGGGGGAGATGAAAGGACTCCGACAGATACCTGCGGTGGCCAGCACCTGGACCCGGACTACTTGAGCTCGTTATCCAAAAGCAACAAAACCAACCGGTCCATGCGAAGCAAACGCTAACACGCTCCGCATGTTACCGGGGCGCACAAATACCTCAGAGGCTTAAGCTGTTGGTGCCTAATTATGGTGATGTACAAAAATACCGAGGCAGCAATTGCTTTAGAGAAGAGTTTGACACTTGTTAGTCATAAGGGGATTTAAAAATCCCAACGTATGCCTCAAGGCCTTTGAAAATCGGACCCAAAGTGCCTACTTGAGATCTTGTTGAGAAGTGACACAGTCAGCTCCTGTGAGCAAGTCTCCTGGCACAGACAACACTGTGACTATGTAAATCAGCAGACAAATCATTGTGTTTTGCCTGTAAAATGAGGGAGTTCAGACTATTCATCTGTTCACAGGCTCAGATCAAACAAATTCTGTATTGCAGCGCCCAAGCCATACACAACCTCTGTCATCTCACTGCAAAGCAATACAGTGAAAAGCAAGGCAGCATTCACTGTATCGTCAATATTAACTTAATTTTCCAAGAGGAAAACAAATTCTGGCTAGTATTGGTCACCTAGATAAAAAAGCCAAACCCCTACAACTCCTTCTCTTCCCTTTTCCTAACCGATTTATCTGCCTCACGTCAAGAGTGATGTTGAAGAAAATTCCTGGCATATTTTGCGTCAAAAAACTGAATAATAGTCATGACTTTGGAAAGTGCTTACTAGGCTATTCTGTGCATGTGAATATTTTCTTTCACCATTTGGTCCAGTCTTCTATGGGAGTGCATCACACACTTTAATTAAACATTCTTGAGTATTTGGATTTTATCTCACAGATACACCGCACCCTGCTTGTAAAAATTCCATCGCAGGCAGCCAAAGTGCTTGACTTATTCCAAAGATGACTTATTAATTAGAATATCTATAGACCATATATATATATAATCTGGTGCCATCCCTCCCCAGGGCGCCCAAACTTTTATCTGCCAGACTACTTACCTGCAGCTGAAACAGAGCCATCGCTGGCTGGAATGTAACCCCTATCTTGTGCAACCCCTCACCACCACTCTCAAAACGAAGAAAGGGAGACAGGTCCAAACGGAGGACGTTTTTAAGACGTTCTGGATGTAAACCCCTCGAATCAAATTCACCTCACTTAAAATATGGCTGTAGCTAGCTAACTCTGCGGGCTTCCTAAAGTCCCCATTCACCTCATTTTGCTTCATTCAGAGAAATCCTCACCCGAGCCGCGAACTCCTGCGAAAGCAGGGGTGCCAGCAGGATGCCAACGGGCGCCAATTCGCTCCCCAAAGTGGTCCCAGGTTTCTCCCTCCCCCGGCACGCCGTGCAGCTTCCTAACGCACGATGCCGGCTGGGGCACCGGCCCCGTTCTGACTCAGAAGGGGGAGCACCCCGCTCTGAAATCACCGAAGGCAACGACGACTTGCAAAATACTTCCCCGAGCCACGGAGGGAAAGCCGGTGCCAGCCGTGAGCTCACCGGCACCGCTCCCCGGCACCCCTCGCTTGCCAATTTTCTGCAGCATTTTTAGCTTGCTAGGTGCGCCGGCTCATCCCACCCTCACAACGTTTAGCAATCGAGAACAGCGATAGCTCGGGGCTGCCCGAACGGGCAAAGGCGAAATGTGAAGAGAGAGGAATATTGCGTTACCGGGCTCGTTAGCCTGGTGCAACTTGAAGCACTCAAAACCGCATTGTTCCCAAGTGCAGAAGGGAGGGCGCAGCCA
Source organism: Aviceda cuculoides (assembly GCA_035590195.1). NCBI lineage: Eukaryota > Metazoa > Chordata > Aves > Accipitriformes > Accipitridae > Aviceda > Aviceda cuculoides. Next base: position 25,119,936 of record JAVJGG010000030.1, on the reverse strand, counting down.
TCCCACGGAAGGAAATCCATAGGAAATCCTGCTGGCGTGAAATACGCCTGGGAGACAGCCCGCAGGAGCCTCCAGTGAGCAAGCCCCACGCAGATGATGGAGAGGTGACAAGGAGCGAGTGGCACCTTCCAGCGCCGGGCCGGGGCAAGACCCCGCCGCCGCGGGCAGCCGCCAGCACCCAGCAGGTTTGCCCCTTCCACGGGTCGGCATCGCCGCCGCCGGCAGCCTGCCGTGCTCAGCGCTGCCTGCCTTTCCCCAGGCTCAGGTTTGGGAGAGGAGAGGAATCCCATACGCTGGCGGGCATTCAGCACGCCGGCCCGGCCCAGCGCGAAGCTCTTCAGCTTTACATGTGGTCCTCTCCAGCTCCAGAGAAAAGTCACCAGCCTGGAGGAGCCACTAGAGCCGAGGAAAATTTGGTCTCCGACCCTGGACTTCATGTCACACCCGCGAGAGACTCCTGCCCTCCTACACCACCGCCCTCCTCGTCCAGCACGCTCGTCTCAGAAACCTTGGATTCTCAGACCTTCCACCTCCTACAAGAAGAGATGGAGCGTCAGCGAGGAAGCTAACGTTGCCTGGAAAAAAAAGATAAACACGCTCCAGCTGCGGAGAAAGCAACCTCCCGGCAATCTTGCTGGGGAACCGTGCCACGAGCGGCGGATGCTTTTTGGATTTACTTCTCCTCTGCCTTAGCGTGCCCTGCAGATACGTGGAGGTATTAGCATGAGAAAATCTCCTGCACCGGGAAGCAGGATGCCCCCAAAAGGGTAGTGCAAGAGGTCAGAGCAGTTTTATAAGTGGTTTCCCTGAGTCAACACAACTGAAAACTCTGGGAAATACTAGAGGGAAATGCTTGATTCAAAATCTCCCACCTGAAGACACTCAGATACTGTTTGAGCTTACATCTGGGCGTGAACTTTGAAGCTTGGGCTCCTTTCTGTATAACACAGTGGACTGAATCAAACCTAACTCGAAACACCTGCAGTATCTGGAAATACGCTGATTCAGAGA
>JAVJGG010000030.1:25102522-25115392 GCA_035590195.1 Aviceda cuculoides | reverse complement strand
CCCCCCCCCCCCCCCCCCCGAGCATCCCTGCTGTCTCCCGCTGCAGCACGGACACCTGAACCGCTTTTCTTTTTCGTTTTGCTTTGCCTTTTCTTTTTTTTAACGAGCTTCTCCAGCCCTTCGTCACCAGCACGTTCGACTCGTATCTGCTAGCGCACGGGCGCGTATACACCCACGGGACTTCGGACGGTGCTAAGTTTCCCCGCGTTATCGTTCTTCGCTGCTGATGAATTCGAGCCCTGGGACTGGAACGCCTATGGACACGCGTTACGGGGGTCAGCTGGAACCACTAAGCCCCAGCCCTGAGTGAGGACCAGGACCACGCTCACCTCCCCGGCACCCCTCGCTACCCCAGCACGGCTTGCTGGCGAGGACCACGCTCACCCCCCCAGCACCCCTCGCTACCCCAGCACGGCTTGCTGGCGAGTCGCAGGCTCCGAACTTCCAGCTGCTCTGCTCTCCAGCCCCCAGGACATGCAGCATCCTCAAAACTAACAGAGGGGGAAGAGAAGAAAGCAGCCACGCAGCTCCCAGCTGAGCCCAAATGGGAGCTCACCCAAAATAAAGACGTTGCCTCCGTGAGGGCTCCCAGCTCCCACGAACATCTGGATCCAGCAGAAGCCAGCGGGGCGCTCTCTGCAGGGGCAAGACAGGGACAAATCCTGAATTTGGCTACCTCCCCTCCCCAGCATGGGAGCCCCAGCCTTGGCTAGAGGCAGGACTCTACATCTTCTGAGCTCCCGTGCAAGCCTTTCCCCCAAAACGGCCAGGGCCCACCTCGAGGGCCAGAAGAAGCTCTTCTGCTACTAGACACTCGTACAAAGAGCGAAGAGACGGCAAAAAATTACAGGCCATTGGCCACTGTCTATAGCCACGATTCTTTGCCTAGCACATTAGGTACACGTAGTGTGTAAAAAGTCTCAAAAAAAAAAAAAAATTCTAGATGAACCATATTTGACTAATGATAGATGACAAAGAGCAGAGCAAAACAGCTGTCTCTCTCCTGGTGATGATCAGCACACATTTTTAAACAGATGTTTCTGGTTTTAAGTAAATTCTCACTTGATCCATCTTTTTTTTTTTCTGAGGACACAACATCTATCAGATTAGAAATTTTTAATACTTAATTAAAAAGGACAACTCTGACCAGCAGCATGTAGTCCTCAAGTGAAGAAGGATTTTTTTTTTTTTTAAGATACGTGGAAGTAAGTAATAGTTCCATAGCTAATTACATCTCTTTAAAAAACAAAGAAAAACCCCACCAAACCCCCTTTCAAATCTGCACCTGAAAATGTCAGTATAATTAAGTTTTAAAATTCATGTTCTCAAATAAAGCCTGAAAATAAAAACACAGTTTGCTGTTAGCCCGCAATCTATCATCGAAATTCCAAAATACCACCTGCCCAATTATAAATTGACAATTAATGGCAGTTTTCCTGATAAAGGAAGCAGAGTGATGCATTTAACAGTGTCACAGGCTGGGGCTGTCAGAGCTATTTCCTATGTTAGGTTATCTTCATCATGCACTTAATTTCCTCCGGCTAAACGTGGTTAAAGGAAAAAGTCACCAAGCAAATGGCCTAGTAGTAAAATCAAATCTGGTTGCTGCAAATAAAACTTATCAATTTGAAAAGGCCCAAACTACCTCATCTAGCCAGCGTCACGCGGAGGGGAGAAGAGCCCCTCCACGGGCGTCAAGAAGAGAAATAAAAGATCTTCACGCAGTCTTCCTTCTACATCGGTGTATTTCCCTCAGATTGAATTTTCCACCAACCGAAAACCTGTCCCATTCCTTTCTATGCCATAATAAATCTAACTGTAGTCCTCCTAAATGCTGTAATGAGGGATGGTTGTCTCAAGGCTGGTTCACAAAACCTGGTGTTAGGCTGTAGAAAACTCGCTCAATGTAACTCCGTCCTACATAAATCAGATTAGAAAACAGATGAATAGTGATTTATTTTGCATACACCAGATACACAATATGATTAAATCAAAAACAGATTATCCAGCCTGGCTGACTTCTGCCTTTAGCAAAAAGATTTATAAAGTTACCAAAAAAAAAAAAAAAAAAAAAAGATACTAAGCAGCACACTGGAATATAGACAGGGGGGAAACAAAGCCAAAAACTTCAACTCAACTTTGCAAAGGTGTTTAAGCCCCATCTTCACGACTGCTACGCATTTGGGAGTGCAACTACCATTACACTTTCTGAGCTACTAGATGCCCAAGGCCACTTGAAAAAGAGATTTGCAAACGTTTTTGTCCTTAACTAGGCTGCTGTGCAAAAGGTGTCAGAATAACTGCCGGTCTCGCGCGGGGACTAACCCTGCTCGTTGGCCAAATACCACGGGATGGAGTCATCCACCCCAGAGAGCTGCCCAAGCAAGTCACTTAGAAGGAGCGCGGCTGAGATGGGGTGCCCCGCACTACACTGATTTTTTCTAACAGGGAGTGCTCCCTTAGAAACAAAAACATAAACTAGAGAAACCACAGGGCTGCTGAAACTTTTACCAGGCTGCTAGCTTGCCCCTGCTCCAACTGTGCACCAAATGCAAATATGGTTACAATTTATTATTTATTACCCATGTCGCGCATTGAAGCGGATGCCTGTTAAAGAGTCTTGTGTATTTTTTGGAGGAGCAAGAAAACGACGACGATGCCTATATGTCCACCAACTGGACTGTGGTCAGAAAAATATACCTGCTGTATGTTTCACCTGAGTTAACGTGGGTAGATTTTGCTTTCTTTTCTCTCTTTTTTTGTTTTTTTTAATTTCCTGTCTGACAATTGAGCAACCTGGCTGTGAGCTGTTAAAACAGATGCTGCGTCCCACCCCAGACTTGGCTGCGTTTTTCTGGCACGCGGAGCGAGGAGCTCCTCGGTGGAGCGCGTGCGGCGCGCTGGAATCCCTCACGCTCAAGTCTGAAAACGCGAGTCGTCATCATCCTCCCAGATCGCACTTAACACTACTGCCCTCAAATTTCACATTTAGAGTTCGATTTGCATGGGAAACGTTGCATTTGACGGCTGAGAGAAAGAACAAGAAACTACTGCTGTGGGAAGGGAGATACCGAGCGGCTGGCATCGCGTCTCGGCTCGTTCTGAATTTAGAATCAGGCGGTGCTAAAACGAGCCGGTGAGGGAAGGCCGTGAAGAAGACGCTCACAGGGGCGTTTGAACGAACTGAAAAACAAGGCAGGAGAACGCGTGGGGAGGATTACATCAAACATACAAACAACAGGAAAAAAATCAGTTTACCGAGACAGGCTTGCAAGCAGTCTTCGGCTTTATGGCACAGCGACCTAACGTAGCCAAAAGCTACGCGGTGGCAAAGCGAACTTGTCGAAGCATCCGAACATCCCCATCCAGCGTGAGTATAGCAGGAGAGAGAGGAAGGCTCGAGGCATTGCGGGCTCTTCCCTGTCCGCTCCCCCCGCCCCTCAATTAACACTAACGAGTCCCGGGAGACGGTCACCGCCACAAGTCCCCATTTCGCTGGGTCTCGCCCAGACAGCCCTGCCTTTGCTTTGTCCGAGGAACCTCCGCTCGTTTGCCGTAAACGCAGGAGTTTGCCATGAACGCGCAGGTCAGCAGATCCGCTGCTGCTGCGCCGGTGACTAGCTCAGCCTAAGAGGGCTGGTGCCCTTTTCCACCTTCAGAAAACCCCAGTTTCTTGAGAAACTCAACTTCTCACAAGTGAGGTTGTCCTCTAGCTCGTGACTGGACCAAAACATGTATTTAAAAAAACACACAAAAAAATCAAACAAAAAAAAGCCCATCAAGAGCATCTGAAAGGTCCACAAATCAAAAGAAAGAAGGAAAAAATACGCAATGTTTTAAACCCACAATTTTTAAGGAAATCATATGGTTTGGGGCCTCAATGAACGATTTTTGCATGCTTGAGTTTAATACCGCCACAGTCACAGAAGTCAAATCCACAAAAAACAAACAAGCCCACTGATGCAGATAAAAGCCAAATGTGCTTTTGCAACTGGTAGACAGGTATCCAGCCATACATTCTCTGGGTGCAAACTACAGCCTCCATATGCACACCTACACGACCCCGTGTCTGTGAGGTCAAGAACATACATGTATATTTTTGAAGCTGAAAAAAGAGACTGCAGCTAAAGAAAAATGTGGCTTTCAACTGTTAAAAAAAATAAACTGTGCAAGAAAATACAGTAGGGAGCTTTTATAAGGCACCTGGAAATGGGTGTCTATTCCTGGAAGCTCCTTTTGGTGTGGTAGACCTCATACGCGCCATACGCCCGACCAACAAACCCAACCATTTCTCTTCACCCTTCCCCCCAAGAACACTACATTTAATGAAAACTCAAGTGTTACAGGCCAACACACTTCTTGGGATTAAACTGATGACACTTGAAATAACTACCACGCATTACTTCTTGATGAGTAAGAAACTGTCTCTAGGAAATTTCAGGTTGTGTTTAGTCAATACAGCAGCTAAAGAGGAAGTCATTAAAAATGTGTAAGATACTCAGAAATCCGGCACTTTCATGGGCACCTGTGCTTTTTGTTGTAACGCAGGATGATTTGCGACATGTCAATGAGCGGGTAAAAAACAGAATAAAAATGGGAGTTTAGTTTCGGTTTAGTTTAGTTATACTGTTATTATATACTCTCATTATTCCCTTGCTCCAGGACTTGAAAAGCCTAGAGCGGACCGAGCTTTAATTACAACGAATGAAAACCATCATCGATTTTGGAAGCAACACAAAAAAGCAGCTTCCCTTTTAGACCGCTGCCCGCTATAAAATCCCGGGAAAGGAGACAGCACGCGGCCAATGGTCTGCCCGAGCTCGCTCCCTCCTGCCCCCAGAGCCATGGGAATGCAAGAGAGGGAGGGAAAGGCGTCAGTGATTTTCCAAGGCACGCTGGCTTTTGATGAAAACTGCACCGCGTATTCAGGAAGAGACAGAGGAGGTAATCAAATCTGGTTATCTCGAAATCATTATGACCGGGTAGATTTTGGAGCCCGAGTTGTTTGTTGGAACCCACCCCTCCAGCCCTCGCGTTTGAAATAGAACAGATGTGTAACATAACAGGAAAAAAATCCAGCTCTGTTGTGACAAATTCTTAACCAATTTTTTTGGAAAGATTTAAAATAACATAGTTTCTGTTGCGTAGGCTGTGATCCTGTTGACGTCCGTGCTCAGTTGCCCAGCGCTTTCATATACATAAAACGAGAGGTATTTTTGGTGGAAGGAAGCACGGTCAGTGTATCTGATTGGTAAAATAACTTAAAATCACATTTCGACAGTAACTTCCAACTGCCCTAGAGCACGAGTTAATGAGATCACATGGAAACATATTGCGAACCAGGAAACATATTTTACCAAAGACCAAAACAGTGGAAAAAAATGTTAAATACACAACGTAGCGGGGCTCCGTTTTGTACGCTTCACCTTCCTTGTTTGCGTTAGCGCACAGGCATGCCGGGTGCCTCCTGACGGGCCGCAGCAAAGCGCCCGTGGGCCGCTCGCTGCAACGGAAAGATAAAAGCCTGTTTGGTCAAACTCCCCCGTTATTGCCCTTGAAGCCTTCGGCAAGAAGCATATCCCCCCCCACCGAAGCAGAAGCCAACGGCCGGCCTCCCTGACGACCGCGGGCTACTTGGCACGTCAGCGGGAGAACGTAAAAGGCTTTTTTTAAGAGCGCGGGAAGGCTCTGAAGGCTTTGCCTGGTGTTAAAAGTCTCTATCCCAGCTCCAAAAGGCAGCGAGGGCCTACGGCTGGATGGCTCGGCCAGACCCGAAGGGGTTGCCGCATTTCCCAGCGCCGAACGGAGGCAGGGTCCTGCAAGGAGCCTGGGCAACGCAGAGAGGAGGAGGAGGAGGAGGAGGATGTGGAAGGGGACCACGGCACTACGTGCTGTTACACAAAGGGCCACGGACCGCCCAGTCTCAGTTTTGGGAGACAGCACGTGGCAGAGAGGTGCTGCCTGGAGAAAAGCAAGACCGGCAAGGTTGAGAGCCGGGGAACGTATCGCTAATTAAAACATTTCAGCTACGCGCCTGCTTCTTTCCCTTTTGAGAAAGACAGCTCTGCTGTCAAAAGCAAGAGGCCACGTGCGCTTGGGGAGGAAGAGGAGAAGGGGTGGCCATCACAACCAGGGACTGGGAACAGCCTGCAAACTTTTGGAAAGCCAAAATCTTTTCCCACAACCGTGTGCTTCTGCATATACAGCCTTCAGAAGCAAAATAAAGACCGCAACTGAGGCCGAAAGAGAAAGCAATGGATGTAACTTGAATTCTGGCTGTTCTGTGGTGCTTCCTACCCAGAGTCTCCTTGTGATAAATAAAGGTGACCAGTATATTATCAGCTGACAAGTAAGGTTTTCTTCCTGAAACATAAAAATTGTGAGGAAGGGGGGCAAAATCACTGTCCAAGACAGAAAGGAAAAGAAGATCGATAAGCAGCTTTCAGATGAAGTGAAGTAAAAGCTGAAATAACGCGCAAAAGAACGGTATTCCTATTCTGTTTGTATTCACCGTCTATGAAGCGTAAATGTAAAAGGCCCTGCAAGAGCCACAATAATGAGACCATCTCCTTGTCCTGCAATAAAAGCATACTGAGACATGATGAACTATTTGAGTAAAGCCACAGGTCTGATGGCACCAAATTGTCCTGCTGCTTGACGAGCTTCTGAATACCCCGCTTCCAGACGGCCCGGGCTGGGGCTCGTCCCGCAGGAAGCAGATAACCAGTTACAACCCACGCACGGCCAGCCCCTACGACAGCCTCTTTAACCCTTCAAGGCTTTGCTCGCGGTCACGCCACGCCAACAACAGAGGCGGTGCATCACAAGATACAGCCAAGTGGAATGAGTGGATGGGCAGATTCAGCAGGAAGCAGAGACAGGAAGGGGAAGGAGGAAAAAAACCCAAAACCACGCAGTAAAGATATTACGGGGATTGCCCTCTAAGTTGGGGTCCCTTACCTCATGTAGGATGTCGGAGACAGAGACTTTGGTTTGGCCCACTGGTAGGGATGCTGTGGCACGGACAGGTACTGCTCGCAGAAGTTTCCCTTCCTGATGTGCTGAAAGCTGGAGAAGTCTTCTGGTGACAAATCGGCCGTTGGCGATATGGTCCCGTGATCCTCGCCAGCCGGTTCAGTTTTGAGAGTCATGGACGGGGTGTGGTCGATGGCGGTCTTCCTCGACTTGATGGGAATCCCGTCGTTCATATCTATGGTGCTGTCGGTGGTGAGGGCGTTGATGGCGGCGACGATGGCGGAGCTGGTGTACTGGTTGGTGTTCCCCAGCCACGTCTCATCCGTGACGCTCACCCGCGGCGAGTTTTGCGGAGAAGGCGTGGGGGAGTGGTGCGGGGAGTAGGAGGTCTGCCGGCCGTTGAGGCTGTACTTTCTCTTGTTGCAGGGAGACGGAGGCCTGGAGTTGCGAGCCCCCAGCCAGTTCTCCTCCGTGATGCTCGTCCTGGGAGACGTCGACGGAGAGTGCCTCGGGGAGCTGAGCAAGGTGCAGGCCACCATGCTGCGCTGGTAGCCCTCCTCTGCGTCGGTGGTCTTCGGAGAGACGCACGGGGACTGCCAGGGAGAGGTCTGGGGTGAAGTGTACGGATACGAGTAGTTGGACTCGTAGGAAGACGCTTCCGAGTTGCAGCTTCGGGAAGACAAGCTACTCGCTGGACTCAGGCAGGACGGGTCTCTGTACGCCTCGATGTTCGGTAAGTTCAAAGTGGCAGTGGAAGGCGACCGCTTGGCGTTTGGGATGGCCTCCTCAACCTCATCGTGGAAAAACTGGTTGTTGTTATGGTGAAGTCCCATGTAAGAAGTGATCTCAATTCTAGGGCTCTCCAGCGCTGGAGCTCCATTAGGTCTGATGTTTGGCGGCAGGTAATACTCGGAGGCCCCGCTGTCGATGTGTCCTCCGTATCCAGAAGGATGGTTTGTCGATGGGACAACTGAAATGACGGGATTTGATGTCTGAAGGCCATGACATGGAGTTGACAATGAGGAATGTGCCACATTTAGAGGCAAGCCAGCATTTACGTTTGAAGACGTGTAATTATAGTGTTCTGGAAAAAACAAACAAACAAACAAGAACGATATGAGGTGCCGCACAGATAGACTCACTTCGTAACATACCCAGCCGGAGCAGAGGGACGTGGCACAACACACAAAAGCACAGCTCTCCTTAACGACCCAGACCCCAGGCATGCCATGCCAGGGGAGAAGCTGCGGACTGGCATCCTTGAAAATGCCACTAACTGAACAGAAAAGACAAGCTATCTCGGGAGCGGGATGTACGGACTGAGTTTGTCTCGAGGACACTCTTCTTATGTGAACCTTCAGAGGAAAAAAACGAGTCTTCAAACCATGTTGCTTCAGCATTCAGAGACTGCGGCGCTGCTTAAGAGATGTGCTTTTATGTAAGTGAGCCTAATTCCCTCCCCGAAAAGTCAGAACGCACAAAAAACACAGGACAAAAAACACAAGTGGAGGCAGACTAAAGCGAAGAACACGATCAACTGCAATCTGTTAAAAAAATTATACACAACCGAAATTTCCATTACAGCAAGTTTCCAACTGGTTCCAGTTAACTAGGATTTTGGAACCCGACGGATCTATTGACCTGCTCTGGTTTCTGGGACCACTTATCCTCCAGCCCAACTGGCAGAGGCCAGGTGAAGGATAAACATGGATGTCTCACTACTCTGCGACAGCTGAAATTCCACTGAAATCGCCGGTTATTGCGCACGCCACGTCAAGCGCTGCCAGCAGCGCGCTCTCGGCCGACGGTCTAACCATCGAACGGCTCCGGGCGTACAAAAGCAAGAGCGGAGTTGCACAGTCGGTGTGGAAAACCTGGAAGGTGACGGATCACCTCACAGACTTGCGCCGACGGGCTCCCTCGCCCAGCGCTGGGGGACAACCCGCCCTTCGTGTGCCTCCATCCCCGCTACGCTACGGGGACCAGCATCCCAAAGCTGGTCCGCAGGAGACCATCCCCTCGCCGTCAGCCTGCCGAAGGGACTCCTTCGGCCCTGCTCCCCCGTCCCGGGGCTGCATACGTGTCTCTCTTAGCCACCCGCAGACACCGGTGGGCCGCGCGCGGGGGAGAGGGGCAGCCCTCAGCCGAGGGCAACGATTCCCTGGTGCTCTGGGCGGCGGTGGGATCAGGAGCCATCCACCCCGCGCTTTCTGACACGGGGAGGCTCTGCATCACCGGCACACGTGGGCCAGAGCCCCTCATACCAGTACCCCTTGCCCCACTGGGAAAAGACAGCAAAACCTTTCTATCGGGGCCAACGGCCGCCGAACTTTGAGTCCGGGTAACGCCGTTCCGCAGGTTCCTCTCAGCAGGCTGGAGATGCACCCAGCGCCAGCTCCAGCCCGAGCTGCGCTTGCAGCGCGTCAGCCTTCCCCGAGGTTTATTGCGGCAGCGGCGCTTCCCTGCAGGACGGAGGGGAAACTCTGCGTGTGTCCCCCCGGCCACAGCCGGTCCACAGCAGGAGCTTGTCCCCTGCCCTCCCAGGAGGCCGGCTCCCTCGGCCACCACCCTTGCCCGCTGTCCCTAGGGAGATACGGAGAAGCCGTGTTAATTACTGCAGCTGTTACTCCCGACGCCGCCCGGGAGTGCTGCAGATGCAAAGGAGCCTCCGAGCTGTAACGCCAGCGCGGCCGGCTCTTCTCTTGCTTTTGTTTATCAGCTCGGCCCTCTCCGGTGTCATCCGCCGGCGATCCCGCGCTCGCCTTTGTCGCTGGCAGTTGACTCCAAGGCGAACGGTACTTAGGAAAAATTCATGTGCTGTGGCAGTTTCACAGCAACTCCGCGACGTTGCAGCTGACGGATGTCATGTCAGGTAACGGTCAGGAACGATGAGCAGCAACACCTTTTGAACTCACCCTCTAGTCTGCCTTCAGAGACCGGCCGTTTACTGAGGAAGGGTCATTAAATTACACCGGAGCGCGACACAAATAAAACTGGATTATTCAAAACACGCTGCAGCTTCACGCTCTCTTCAAACAACAAGGCAGGCGGGAATTACGGAGAAAGAGGTGATACTTTGACAAGGACAATCCGACCGCAGTGGTCCTGGCGAGGCACGGATCTGCCTGGGGCATCAGAGTCCCCTCCCTCCAAAATTAGTCCCCTCGTGCTGCTGCCCTGCCACACGCCCGGGCTGCTCATTGTCACCACAACCGCCACCGCTTCCCTCTCATTCTTCCCAGAAAAAAAAAACCCCAAACCAACAGAGTGGTCCAACAGTGGTAAGACCTTCTCCGTTTCAGAAATTAGCTCAGAGAAAGGGTCTAAGCAGCGCCTTCGAGGCAGCTTCAACCCCGTCACGGCTTCCTCCAGCTCCCGAGGAAGCCGATGTCCCCGGCACCGGCACGCCGGCCGGGCTCGTCTTCCACCTACGGGCCCTTCCACCGCCTCCCGGCCCGGCGTGCGGCTGGACGGCACCGGTGAGACGGCCCAGCCGGGCACAGTCTCCAGCCGTTCCCCGCCGCGCAGCCGNNNAGCGGGGGCTGCCCCGGCCCCGCACCCAGCCGGTGGGCTCCGCAGACGGGGTGCCACGGCAGCACCCGCTGACTGGAGCCAGCCCTTGGGTCTGCTGTTAAAAATAAACAGCTGAACGAACGAAACAGCAGGGATAATCATTACCTGCGTGAAAAGTACTGTGCACCCAGCAGTTCTCTTAAAATCTAATGGGTGACTAGGGTGAAACTCAAACGCTGAAGTCTGCTGGGGAGATGCAGCCCTGGCCCAACAGGCAGTATAAAGGCTCAGACCAGCCTTTGGAATCCAGTTTAAAAACCCCAAAATATTAATAGACAGCCTCAAGTGCTCCAAGCAACAAGTTCCCCTAATGCACATGGCAAGGAATAGCCTCTTTTAGAATTATTAGGCACATTTTTTAAAAGTCAACTTTTAAAGGGCCAAGGAAAATAACTTGCCATACAACTTCTCACACAATAGCACTCAAAATTGAAAGAAGCAAGATCCAAAGCCTTCCAGATATACCTAGGTATCTTAAATTTTCAGGCAGCGAGTAGAAAGTGTGCCCAGCAAATATAAAAGCCCCAAAACCAGAACAAGGAAGAGGACCGAGGCCTCGGTTTGTGAGCTAAAAACCACCAGCTCCAATTTCTGAAAAAGCCCATTCTTCTCCACAACTTCCGCATTTACAAAATTCATCAAATGCACATACAGAGTCAGCACTCGTCACGTGCTGAAGTCTTCCTCACCGGGGTGAATTAGGCATGTCGAAATAAAACGCCGGTCTGGAGGGACGGGAGATGGAGGTGGCTACAAAGGCATGAAACCGCATCCCGCAACGCCGCTCTGTAGGGTATTTTGCCCGCGCTGATAGGGACGAGAGGCAGGTAACGCTTTAATGCGGAGTCGGTGTCTCGACCGTGATCCGTGGAGGCCCCCAGGACCACTGCACTGACTACCAAGACACGTTCAACAGCGTATTTTAGTATCTTGAGCCAAAGCCCAGCATCGGACAGACCACTGCAGGTCTCCAGCAGTTCTGTTCCAACAAATCCAGACTTACATCAAGTGCAACCAGGACAAGAAATTGGACCCCTTGATTTGTGAGCACATCTCCACATATTACACTGCGCTTTGTGACAACATAAAAAATTCAGATTATTTTTTTCCCCCTAGTTAATGTCACAGAGCGAAGGTTTTATTCCTTTCTATCATTAATGGGCTGATTCTGCAAGGCACTGGGCAGCATCAGTTTTTATTTACATTCTTTAAATAGGAATGCTGAACACCTGCAGCTCAGAGGGGCTTCGGAGAAGGCGAGGGCTGTTTTACATTTCTAAAGATGAAGCTGCGTCTAGGTCTGTGCTTAAATTTGTGCTTTCAAAATTGCCTAATGGAGCTGGGTACTTTTCTCACTGGGACTTTGACACTTAATTTGCTTAGGCCCCGCCACTTTCCAGGTGTCTAATGACTAGGACACTCATCTGAAAAGCCTGGCATGAAACTCTTAAAACCTCATTTTTCTAAAAACAGAGCAGGTGCTAATAACTATTTGGACACCGACAACGTGCCGGAGAGCTGGGCGATTGGGGAGCGTTAGGAAAGGGAGCGACTACGCCGTCACCTGCACCCTGGCAGGCTGCGATACGCCGGCGAGGATGTGGGAACCCGCTTCAATTTAAAGGCAGAAGACAAAGCGCAGACCCAGGGAGCCTTACGCCGAGGCTGCGTTAAATCACTTACTTGGGCGAGAGCTTTTTACCGTGACCAGCTATCGCCGACGCCGCAGCAGTCAACCTCATACCAGGAAACGACAACTTTCTCTCCGTGGCCATTCCAGACTCATTCCCCTCATTTCCACCTCCAAGTATCGTGAAAAGTCATTAAAAAAGACAGCCGGCCCGAGACACCGGAGTCGGGAACGGCGTGACTCGTGGGAAATTCAGGCCCGTTATTTTTATTTACGGATGACCTTCAAGCTAAACCCTGAGCCTAACTGGCTTCCAGCTCACGGGGGGGAAGGGGAGGGGGCCAGAAGCAGCTTTGAAACCAGCCTCCGCAACGGGCAAGACCCACATCCCCATTTCCAACCCCCCCCGGGGGCTTGGGGGGGAGAGGGGGGAGGTGGCGAGGGGGTCTCCTGAAGAGCTTTCAAAAATTTTCAAAAATTAGACACCGGCCGCCTCCGGAGCCATCTCCCCCTGCAGCCTGCTGCAAGGGCACCGGGTCAGGATTCCCCCCCTTCCCCGCTCCCGCACCGGGCTGCGCAGGGGAGGGCTCCCCGCAGCATCACCCCCCCCCTCCGCCAGCACCCCCCTCCGCCAGCACCCACCTCCGCCTCCCTCATGGCTGTGCTTGAACTCGAAGAGGAAATCGAAGTCA
>JAVJGG010000030.1:25059644-25095360 GCA_035590195.1 Aviceda cuculoides | reverse complement strand
CCCCCAAAGCCCCCCTATCCCCGGTCCCCGCCGCTCCGCTCCCCGGCTCCGCCGCTCCGGTTCCCGGTCCCCGCCGCCCCGGGGCCGCCCGCCCCCGCCCGCTGCTGCTCTTCCCTTTCCCCTCCCGCCTCCCCAAGTTTGTTTACAGCCGCTACTAGGAGAGACTGTTACACGGAGCTTATTTTGGGAGCTGGCGATGACTAACGGAGTTAAAAGGAGCTTAGGACAGAAAACAACCTTATTTTTAGACGGCTGGCGTTGCAGTGGATTATTGTAGCGAATGGGCCCTGGCCGTTTTTAAAAGCCGCTTCCCAGATGCCAAATCCTTTCTTCCGCGCTGCCGCCGAGGCACGCACGCCCGGCCGGCCGCTGCGGTGTTTGCTTCGCTTGCCCACATCTGCTGGCTAAACCCTACCCGTAATTGCTAGGGCCGCAACGGCTCTTAATTAATTCTGACTTTCCGACGCGCAAACCTACCGCGCTTCCCGCAGAAACAACAACGACAACAACAAAAAATCCCGGCGGAGCTGGCGGGACCTCGGCTCCGCTGGACGCACGAGGCCGAGCAGACGCGTAGCCCGGCAAGAAACCCTGCCTCGTCACCGCTGCCATGCCAGGCCGTGTCTCAGCCCCCTTCGCCGCCCTTCCCCAGCTCGTCCCCGCTGGTCCCCCCGTCGTCGCGGTCCATCTCGGCCGCAGGGAGCCGTGCAGGCTCCCCCGGCAGCCCCCCGGCGTAGCGCAGCGGGGTACAGAGCAGGCCACGGGGCCTCTGCCTTAGGGCACGGCCTTTTTGGGTTCCCACCGCTTTTCCCCTGCCCTGGCGGCAATCAATTTGCACTGGAGAAATCACAAGAAGAAAAATAGTCTGTACACCACAGAAGGGAAGGCGGGCAGGAGTAGGAAAGGAGCCTTCCCTCCTCCTTCCCAGCCGGCCGCGGGGTGGGCGAGGAGCGCCGCTGCAGCACCGGCATCGCCGGCGATGGCCGGCCCGTACCCCTCCAACCCTGCAGCCCGTCTTGCCTTTCCCCGCGCAGCTGGGCCGCCCGACACGAGCTTGCTCCGAACCACCCACCCCGCTCCTCCGCTCGGGAGGCAGCCAAATGCCGCAGGCTCGAATGGGCATTTTCCGACCGCTTTTTACACCTTCCGTTCAGCTTTGCAGGCAAAGCTATAAATTCGCCCTCTGTCCTCAGCTCTTGCAGGAAAATGTAGTGCTGTCCTTTAAAAAACCACCCCCAAACCTGCAGAGTACTTATACAGGATGTTTTCATCACCAAAGAGCCTGATTCATGCTCACTAGACAAGTTCCACATTACATTAAGTCGTGCGAGCGTGTGTATTCCCTCCTGCGTTTTCCTCTTCTTTGGGCCTCAGCAGACTGGGAGGGATGGTTTGCACGGAGCTTTGTACGCGGTAGCTACGGTATTTCTCAGGGAACCTCTAATTCAACCAAAATGCCTTCGTTATCGCCTCGCCGGAGGACGTAGGTTAGTAGCGGGGCACACCGGGCAGGCAGGGCTGCCGTTCCTGACTCGCATCCCGACCTGCTTGCAAGACTTGGGACAAATCGTTTCCCCGCGCAGTGTCCCGTAAAAGGAGACTCTTCCAGCTTCGTCTGCACACGAGCAGGGTGGGGGACACACCTCTCTCTCCAAGGTTTACCACTATCAAATATTTTCTTGCAAGGAAGGCACAGAATCCCGTAATCCAAGGTACGGATCAGAAAAAGCCACCCGCGCTCCGCGCAGAAATTTTGTTCTGTTTTGGGCTTCTTGCCCTTATATCCTTATAACCTTTTATATCTAACACATATAATAAGGGCCATCTCCTTAGGGTCTGTGCTCCCATCTTTTGGGTCTCGGCAGCTTCAAAAGCATCAGCATCTGTTCAGAATTTCACTCATTGTAACAAAAGATTTATAAGTCTCCAGCCTCCCCAATCAAGTTCCCAATTAGAGTCTTTCTAATCCCCTGCTTTGAAAATTGTAACAAGATTTGCTGGAAAGTGAGAGAGCACATGGCCAGCGTTTGCGGCCGCTACCGCACGACTTTGAAAACTCATCCGTGAACCTTTCAAGCAAGGCCCGGAGCTGCTGCCCCAAGTCCCCCAAAGGTAGAAGTCGGTGCAAAGGCAGGGGCTGGGCTCAGCCTCCCCCCCGTCCCCCCCCCAGCCTCTTTCACGGGCTGCCAGGAATCATTTCACCACTTTTAAGGTGCATTGCATTTAGCAGGACAAATGCCAGAGGAGGAATTTTGTGTGCTTGAATAATGTTGTAATTTACCTTCTAAGCGGTCTCATTACGACGTCGAGCGCCCTGTTGATTTACCTGGCTTTGGATTTAGTGGACTCTTTTTAAATGACTGTTTAGGAACGCAGCCAGGGACTGCAGGCGAAGGACCTCAAACCTCTTTGGAGCTCCAGCCACCCGTTCAGACACCGACTCGCTAAAATCGCGGCAGACATCAGCCAGCCACGCCAGACCCACGCGCAGAAAGCTGCGACCGAATTAAACCGAGGCCTTCGTTCGGAGAAGTCATTGCACAACGCCGCACGCTGCGTCGGCGCAGCTTTGTTTCGTCGGGGTTTTGCCCCTTCCACAAACCCAAAGCGTGGGCCGGTCCGGGCCTTCGGCGGCGGGGGGACCCCTCGCCGCTGCAACGCCCCCCCCCCCCCCTTGTGCCTGCTCCGAGCCGGGGTGGGGGCTGGCAGCGGGCTGGATCCCGGCTCTGCTGCGTGACCCCGGGGTGCCACCGCCTCGATTCGGGTACTCCCTTCCCACGCCGAAACAACTGGCAAGAGTGAAAATACACCGATACTCTGCTTTTCTTGTGGACGCTATCGACAAAACGTGCGATACAGCGAGGGGGTTGAAAAACAAGAGCACGTCTAGCGCTCTCTTTGTAAAATAGTACTAAACAATTGGCGAATTTTTGTACTTGTGCAGCGTGGACAGGCTTGCAAAGGAGCAGCGACAAAGTTTTCCACCAGGCAATGTATTTTAGCTCCGGAAATATTTCACGAGTTTCAGACTTCCCCAGTTGCTGGTACAGAGGGTGGTAACAAGTTTTTTCGCCTCACTCAGAAGTTCTTAGCGAAGGAAAGGCTGGTTGGGTACGCAGGGACTCAAGCTGGCAGCAGAGCGGACCCTTCTCCGGGGGAAGGAGAAGGGAAACATCGGATTGACGATGTCTGGGGGAGACCGGGACCCGTGGTAGGTGCCGGTTCCTACGCACCGCGGGGATGGCGGCTTTCCCCTCGACCCTCCTCTGAGGCGCAGGACGGCACCTTCATTTTCAGGGGGTGCGAAGCGGTTTTTCTCCGGGTGTCCGTGTTTCACCCGTAGGAGCGGGGTTGCCGCAGGAGGCTTTGTGGAAACGGTGACCCCGGCGGGGTCCGCTGGCCCCTGAGCGCGTCTCCTCCTGCAGCCAGAGGAGACCCAGACCGACGCGATTGACACCGAAGGCGGGATGTGTTGTTGGGCTGTGGTCACAGCCAAGTGCCCCGGGGGCCCAAACATGCCCTTAGTCGTCTCTGCCAAAGACGTGTGGTACAGGAGCATCTCCTTTTGGATCTGAGGCTCGGATCCGGCGGCGGTTAAATACGCTTTGTAACCTTCCTGCCCTGTAATCAAGCGCTGGCCTGGTTTGGACTCGGCGTTCAATACTGGGAGCATCCTGGTTGCCACATGAAACGAGCGACCCAATGCGGAGTCCCGGACTCCTCAGCCGCAGCGGGAGCCCTCTTTTCCAAAATCTGTTATTTACTTGTCGGGCTGCTGCTATCCCTACCGGTCTTCAGCACCAGCCCAAGTCTGTTTCTTCATTAGTTTCCTCCTGCTCTAGTTTATTAAACTTGCATTTAAATGTGCTGTTGGTTCTCCCTAAACGAATAACCTTCCAATTGTGTAATATTGAATTCCTTTGTATTAGCCTGTTCCCTCAGCGTCTCCAAATCCTCCTGCAGTCCGGTGCCTTCCTGAAATTTATCAGCAGCCTCCCCTCCTATCATGATGTCATCCGCATCTGGACACCCAGCGGCTCGCGCCAACCTCGGCCTCATTTGTACAAAACTCTTAAACAGAACGAGTCCCGGCACCGAGCCCCGGGAGATCCGGCCCGTTAGCTCCCTTCATGTGCACGGTCCTATTTATCGCGCTTCTCTCTTCTCTAACCCAAGTTTATCCTTCTAATATCGATACTCCAATACTTGTGTACTTTTTACTGACCTCATTTTCTGATGCGGAGTCAGTAACCATGTTAAACTGCAGGAAACACAGAATTGCTGCTTTAAACTTTTCTGGGCTCACCTTCACAAACTTTATGAATAGGATTTGGACTACTCCGGCAGCAATTTCGACTACGGCCTCTCGTGCCAGATGCTTGCAAACACCAGTCCTCGCTCCCCCTTTCCCCAGTACTTCCAGGCTGATAGGGCAACCCAGGAGATGAGAGGTATTGAGGGAGAAAGGAAATATTTTCCAGGTGATGAGATGAGGTGCCAAGGTTTTATTCGCTCACTTGGAGCTACGCACTATTCAGGAGCATCCTTGACATTTCACGTGAAGTAGATAATGACGAACTACCGCTCAACGGTGTAAAGCAATATACTCTCCTCCCCTCTTGTTTTCACCCAACGTTGAGCTGCCCAGTCTTCCCAAAGAGAGTGGCCTTGGACAGGGATGAAACTTGGAGCTTTGCAGCCTAGAAGGTGAACTGGTAGGAAGCTGCGTGTTATTGGAAATGAAGGGTTACGCTGGAGGTGCTGAGCGCAGGGGTCTCCAGCTGCCTGGGGTGCACCGCTCCGACGGCGATGCCGGGGCTCAGAGGAGCGTTCGGAGGTACCTGGGTCACGGCTGAATGGCACCAGCTGCGGCGTCGGGGCCACCTCCGAGGCGGGCTGGCTTTCATCCCGACTCCCAGTCCAACTGGGTGCGACCCTGCCTGCTCCGGCTGCCCAGGGGTGCCACGGACCTCGGCCAAGTCCTGTTTCTCACAGGAAGGCCCCATGGATGAGGGGTTTCTGAGAAACCAGCTTCCATCAGCTTGGCAGAGCCTGAAGGGGTTCGTGAAAGGCTGGCAAGAGGTCGGGCTTTTAACACCTTAGCTTTTATCTCCAGCGTTCTTTTCCCACCATATTTCATGCGCAATGGGTGTTTTCTTTATAGGGGTGATTTGGCTGAGGGGACCAGCATCCTGAAACGGATTGCCAGACTCCTACAGTTTGGTCAAGGATGTAAGTGTTTGGTTCTTCAGGTAGCAAAATGACGTGCGAGCCCAATGCCTTTGTTCCATTAGCTAATGGCAGCATTCCTGCTTTGCGACATCCCTGCATGCTGAAATAGCTATCTTGAAGAACAAATGCTGAAAATTAAAATCTTCTTGAGTCAAGCTTCCTCATTAGCAGCCTGCCTGGCTAGACTCTACCTTATTATTTTTTGCTGGTGTGTAGCTGTAAAGAGAAAACCAAGGAGAAAAATAGGCAATTAAAATGCATTAAATTGATTTCCAAACGAGGATGCAGAACCAGAAAGTCTCAGGAAGAACCCCATCTCTTCTCTTGCATCTGTTGCTGTATGTGAGAGTGCAAATTCACTGGCAACTAGAACAAGGCACGCTGCAAACATTTGCAGGGTCAAACCTCTATCTAGGATCCCTCAGTTAAGTCTCCAAAAAGCAAATGCGGGAAATCCTTGCGGTTGCCTGGCACGCGTTGCAGAGCGGGACTTTTCAAAGGTCATACGAAAGTGTTTCAGGATGAACTCCTCGGCCCCAGCAGTTCAAACACAAGGCTCTCGGCTCTGCGAAGCCAGAGAATCATTTTCCTCACCATTAAGAAAAATGCCAGAAAGCGCCTCACGATTCCTCTGCTCTAAACCGTGTTCCAGCACAACAGCGAAGGTACCAGCGTTACAAACCCACACAACCTCCCGACGCCAGGCACGGGATCTGCTCTGTAGCTGAGGGTCTCAGCAGCAGCCCGTTCCACCTCCAGTTAGTGCAGGTAGATCAAACGCAAGCCTGGAAGAGTTAAATAAAAGCCATAAAGATGACACAAATGAATCTCTTCTTCTTTGCTTCCGGGACTTTCCTCTCCCTACTCCCTTCCTCCCAAAAGTCCAATTAAACTTATTTTCAGGTTGCTTTTTAAGCACACTAAGTAAATTACAGAATTGAAGAAGCCTCTCAACTGTGGTTTCGAGAAGGAGGCTCCCGGCAGGTGGGTGTGCGGCGCGAGGGAAAACAAACTGGGCAGTAATGCCTCTGCGAAGCTGAGAGGTAGAGCAACGGCAGAACAACCTCCCTGACCTACCGACGCAGATCTGTCCGCCGAGCTTGTTCTGGGGAAGGCAGGAGTGAAAAGACTTGAGCTGAAAACCGGATCGCAGGACACTTTTAGACTTCTGCTGAAGAGTCCATCGCTAGACGGGAGTCTTCGAGATTAAAGCCACTTACATTTACTGCGGAAGGGCTGCTGCCTGCTTGCTGCCCAGCACTGATGCGTCGAGCAGCCTGTAAGAGCTGCGCCACCATGAAATACTTTTCTCGGTGTTTCTCAAGTTACGCGAGTCAAAGCTGTCAAGTCTGGGATTTGGCTCCCAGTTTTGCTGGCTGCACTCCAATATGCAGACGGATTTGACAGAGTGGCTAGCAACCTCTGGCAGGACAAAGAAAGGTCATTCCCACCTCCACATCGCTTCTGCTCCCACCCCTGGGAAGCTCCTCCGCTTCTCTCTGGGCTGCATGGAGCTCTGGAGCACCTTGGCTGGAGGCTCCTCTCTCCGGTCACTGCTCTCGGAATGCCAACAGGTATAGAGCGACCCAAGGGATTAGACAGAAAGAGAGCCCAGAAATTGTGCATGCAGGGGCACATAAACACACATAACTATCACCTCCTCTATTTGGAGTTCACGGCTGGCTAGACTTGGTGACCTCAGGGTAAAAATTTGTCTTGAGGAGGGATCTGAAGGTGGTTCAGGGTGACTGCTGCCTGGGTACAAAGCCCAGTAAAAGACACCTCTCATATCCTGGGATTGGCTTGGATGAACAGCCAAAATTAAGGTTTAAGGCTGGTATCAGTGATAGATCAGGGGAGGGTGAAGGCTGGGCAGTAAGAGCTCAGCTTGGGATAAGTATGGTGTGGGACAACGCGTGAGCTCCCAGTTCAGTGACGAGGGTCTTTTGGGAGCATCACTGCGAGGGTCTGGAGTGGGGCAGGAGTAGGCAGGGGAAGGGGCTGCCAGGACGTTGGTTCATGGACCCAACCACCACGCTGGGTCTGGCACAGCAGTCCCGTGGACCTTGAGGATTCAGAAGTGGCGAGGAGGGAAACGTCTTGCCGAGATGAAACATCCTGCCCTGGGAGGAGCATGGGAACATGCTGCTTCTGATGGTGGCCACCACCGGCCGGCAAATCTGGCACAAAGTGGTTAATGTGGGCCTTGACCTGAAGCCTGTTCTGATCCAGCTGTCTCCACAGTATTTTGTAGTCAGTGCTTGCCTGGGGTATTTTTCTCTTAAGGGCTTTTTCTCCTCCCTTCACCCCAAGTTCGACAGAAACAGCAAACTGGCTTCAGAGGGTGAAGGCTCTGAATGCCCAAGACCGTCGTTTGAAGCCAGCCCAGATGGACTGCTGTCAGAAACCCCTCCACCTTTCCGCACCCACGGCAATAAATTAGCCGGCAGGGTGCAGATTGCATCCCCAGCAGCAGATGGTGGGATGATGGTGTTTGAGAATGACTGTGCTGGAAATAAATCCTTTCCATGACAGTGATTTCTGTCTCGTCTGGGAGATTTAAGACTAAGCCATTAAGGAAACTTTTCTTTCCTGTACTACTGAAACGCAATGTTAGAAAAACTGCGTACCTCGAAAGTAGGGGATTTTTTTGCTGGTGGCGATGACAGGGGATGTGGGCTTTCACTCATTTATTGGCTTCCACCGCCCCCTTCCGGCTTGTGTAAAAATACCAGCTTTCACAAAAACCTCCCTGCAAACTCCCTTAGAAATAAAATAGTAAACCAAACCCCCCCATATTTATTGGTGCTGACTCTGACCTACTTAAAGGCATCAGTCATCCAAAGAGAACCGGAGTCCACTTTTGGAAGGCGCGGATGCCGAATCAGAAGGGAAAGGATGCAGGTCCTGCTTCTGGCCGGGTTAGAAGGGCCGGCGGCCTGCCGAAACCATGTTGGCGTGGGGAGTCGTCCAGTCGTTCTCTCTCTCCACCTTTGACTCCCTACCACTAGTTTAGAGCTATTTCACTCATAACGCTGTGCTAGGAAACCTCAGTTCCGTCGATTAAGTCCCACGCTAATCGCCTCCAACAGCGCGACGGCGCTTTCCATCGACGGGATTAACAAGCAGCGTTCAAGCAGTTCGTGCGCTGGCAGACAGGGAAACCAAAAAACCGACGGGCAGGCTCTGGCAGGGGAACGCGTGGGGCAATGTAAGGGGCCGGAGCAGGAGGTGGGACCCGTTCAAAGCTGTACCAAGCCAGAGAACCCAGCCAGAGCTCCGAGCAGGACAGAAGCCCTTGTAGATATATTCCCTAAGCTCGGAAGCGCACGTATTTGTGTAAGATTGCAGCGATCAGGAGGATGAGAAGAAAACTGAGTGACAGGTAGGGGACTGCACTGAAGTTAACCAGCTAACTTCTAGAGTGACCACTCCTGAATATAAGCAAAAAGCACGCTGTATTTTCAGGAAAAAAATTAAAACATAAGGGAAGCAATCCCTAAGGTGAAGTGCCCCTCAAACAAAAGTGGGATGATCAAGTCTCAGGTGAAAAGGGAAGTCCTTCCTTCACGCTTTGTGTAAATGACACCATCGAGGCCCCTCCACCCAAGATTTTAAGTCAGCAGGTTTACCACCCCGACGAAAGCTCTACCTCCTTGTACAAAAAAGGTACCGAGTCATTTAGGCAAGGTCCTAGGACCTTTCTCCTTACACACCGTCTCTACCCCCATCTCGCTACTCTCGACATCTTTCCTCACTTCCATCCGTTCTCAGTGATGGCAAGCCCTACTCCTTCGTCATCTCTTAATTAACAGGTAAAGGGGCTCTTTCCCTCTGAATAATCTGTATCATCTTCTCTAGCATCCTGCTCAGGGCCCGTAATGCAATACCGACAACCATTAACTATTTGTTACTCCCATACTCTTCTTTTTATTCCCTTCTGACTGATCGTTTTGGCTGACCAGCTTGAGATCTGTCAAGAGACTGAAGGCTTGAACGGCGGGTACTTAGCATTTTTTGGAAACCAGGCTCCTACTCACAAAGCAAATGTCTTAAAAATAGTAGCATTTAAAATTGTCGGTCACTTCTGCTAGAGACCCCCTCCAACTGGGAAGAGAAATTGTTTTATGGGTGAAAACATGGAAATTATTAGTCTTCTCCCTTCATCCATCTCAAGCCTCTTAAGTTCCTAGTTCCTGCCTCGAGTTTTGATATTCTCATTGAAATTCGTGTAATATGAAGCTGCTTAACTCTGCTCTATTCCAGACTCGCAAGCAGCTCCCGTTTTTGTCTTTTTCTTAAGAAGAGATACAGTTCCCACATTTTTCATGCCTTGGAAAAATACCAAACCAGAAAAGGAGGGATGCAAAGTAGAAGAGCTGGGAGATGTCTGGGACTCAAACAGGACTGGCAGGTAACAAGAAAGACGGTAGAGAGGCCTTTGTTTTTCATGTTTTCCTTGAGTTGCTGGAGGGCTCTTTATCTGGTGTCTTCCCTCCAAAACTCCTCCCTTAGCTGCTGAATCCAGCTCGCCCAAAACCAGCTCAGCCACCAGCAGCTGCTCCGTCACCCTCTTCACATGATCCTCGGATGAGTCTCTCTCTCATGGAATTTGTGTCCCATCTTCGAAAATAGATACAACACAAATAAAGGAAGTCTTGACTACAGTCACCACCCCGAGCCCCCCACCGACGCGACTGTGCTTGAGTCGACAGCTACGAAGACCAGCAGGCTGTGATTTCGGAGAGGCCCTAGACACCCAGGTTACTCAGAGGAGGAGGACACAGGCAGGACTGGTCGGGAGGTGCTGAGGAACGGCTCGGACAACAAAATCGTCTACAAGATGGCTTGCGGGAAGACCAGCTCATGCTGGACACCCCCCCCCATGACCCTGGACGGGCTCCAAGGGTCTTGCTCCGAGCGCAGGGTCTGCCTTCAACCTGTGTCACAGCGGCACGTTGCGCGTAGGGGACACACCTCCACGCCGGGCAGCGCAGGACCACTCGGACAACCCCCCCAGATTCGCCTTATCCTTCGAGATAACTGCGAGCAGCCTCCCCATTTCTTCCCGATGGACTGGGAGTAACCAGCTCCCTCTGCTAACCACAGCAGGCAGCAAAGGAGCCGGGTAGAGGGTAAAGCCAAAAGAGCAGGAATTCAACCAAAAGAGCAGGAATTCAACCAAAAGAGCAGGAATTCAACCAAAAGAGCAGGTAGAAGCCACAGAGAGCTGCCCTGACCCCGCGGCACGGCCCAGCCTGGATGCTCCAACCTGCTGGGCAATGGGGTAACGGGGGGGGTGGGGGAAGCGAGGGTAGAGGGGATGTTTCTGTCGGGTCTCAGGCAAAATTAAGTTTCCCTACACGCTTTCATTTTCTCCCCCAGCCTTCTGCCTCCGAAGGCGTTTCCTGCAGCCAACCAGAACACGCAAAATTCGGCGGTTTCGGACATCGCTCCCGTTCCCGGAGGCAGCTGCCTCTAGGGCAGGCTTTGCTTTAGGAAGCCTTTCCCCGATTCTCCAGCAGCGAACCCCATCGCTCACCGTGCTGGTACGTCTGAACTGGCAGAGTGAGTTACCTGCACGTCAAGAAGAGAGACTTTTGCGCCACCGAGTACCGGCTCAGCGTCTCCGGCGGGCGCTGCGTTACAGCTGAGCTATCACCTCCTTCTCCCGCCTCGCCTGCCATTGCCAAGTAATTGCTTTTGGACAGATGGTAAGCCGGTAGCCTGGTTATGCGACTAGCAGCTTGGCTTCCTTCCCACTCGCCCCCAAAGAAATCTGCTTCAGGTTATACAGAGAGAGCTTATTTTTCTCTGCCCTGCTTCCCTTCCAGCACTACAAACCAGTTTACGCGGAAGCCGATTACTTCAACAACTGGGAGAACTGCTCCGGCTGGGGCCTGCTTACAGCCACGTCTCTCGACGTCCAAGGGGACACGGCTGGACCAAAGCACGGAGGCACCTTCGTACGGTTGCGCTTCTGGGGATAAGGCGACAGCGCACGTGCAGCGTGACAACGGGGAAACGCGCCGGGATCCTCTGGCTCGACGTTACCGGCAGAGCCCGTCCTGGTTATTCCTGGTCAGGGAAAATCCCTTTGAATGCAAGCAAGGCCAGACTTGCGAGCAAAAAAACCTGGCATTTTGAGTCTCTGTTTCTTTCAGGCTTGTGTCCCCAAGATGGGTTGTTAAAAATGAGGTTTTCCACAGTAACCCCAGGCGTTGAGGTGTGAGTTGTCTTAAAAGGCTTACCTTCTGAAAGTGTTATTGAACATTGGTTTTGGTGGTTGCTTTTTTTTGTTTTCGTTATTTTTGTTTTGTTTTTTTTCCCCCCAAGATTGCCATGTGGGGTGTTTTTTTGCTCTGAAGTCTGCACAAGTTAAGGGTATCACAAACCTAAGTGACTGTGAGGAGCAGACTTCTTCCCCCACCTTATTTCTAAGCTCAT
Organism: Aviceda cuculoides; assembly: GCA_035590195.1. Taxonomy (NCBI): domain Eukaryota; kingdom Metazoa; phylum Chordata; class Aves; order Accipitriformes; family Accipitridae; genus Aviceda; species Aviceda cuculoides. The sequence goes on along the minus strand of JAVJGG010000030.1, from coordinate 25,083,681 downwards.
ACAATATACTTAAGCTTAAAACACTTCAAGATACTTATTTCTTAATTTTGGCATCCTTCCCTGTAACATCCCGATTCCTAACAAATGCACAGGTGTCCTCATAGGTCACTTTCAACTCTCAACCCTCCATCTATTCTAATACCAAAAATAAGGTAAAAGGACCTAGCATATTTTAACTAGCCACACACAGGTAGAAAGGTAATGTGAAGACCTTCAAGTAGAATATTTTTAAAAATATATTTTTAAAAAATAATTTGAAATATTTTACTATTTTCTTACATGAAGACGCTTATGCCAAAAATTGAAAGGCACCTATAAGCAAGGCAAAACCACTACAGCCACAGAGTGAAAGCCTCAAAGCCATTAAATCTTGTTTCCCTTCAGCTCCTTTCTAGAATTTGATACAATGGTACATGTTTGCCTAGTTGGTTGGTTGGTTGTTTTTTTTAAATCACAGATTGCCTACAATTGCTTTAGTTGCATTTAGATGGGGCTAAATATGTACTAGACTGCGTCTGTGTCATCTATCTTGCTCATGATACTCAGACGGAAAAATTACCTCCTACCGCTAGGATAAACTCCGTTCGGCAGGGATCAAGATAAGCAACAGATTTCCATTCAAATGACTGTCACGGAAGAGTCAGTGTCCTGACGAAGGGAGAAGGCACTCTGGGAACCAGAAGCTGTGGGAGGAAGCGCATACATAGCTGTGTTCCTGCAGATGAATTTGGAATTCAACGGCAAGAGAAGGCAGCGACCAGCGACGACGCGCAGGGGAGACGACAGGTCATCCTCCTCTGCTGAGCACACGCAGCCTAGAGGTTTTCCCCAAGGGAGCACCTTGACTGAGGATTCCCAGCTCTCCCCTTCGAACAGGCAACAGATGATTGCAACAAACCCCAAACACGTGTACGCGCACTTACCCCTCACAGGTCTGCTCATCCATTAACATCCCCCAGCCTTCCAGCCCAAACGGCCAGGAATTCATTTTCAACAGACTTCCGAAGCAGTTAGCTGTAATTTGCCTCCACACAACGCGCGTTTACTTTGCAGGATCGAATTCATGCTTAGAACTCGGAGCCAAACACAACGGGCCCATGGCAAAACCTGGATGTGTACATTAGAGAGAAACAACGGAAAGCAGTTCTGCGAGTAAGAATGACAACGGGTGATTTTGTGTAGGGCTTGCTTAAAGCTACATGAACATCATAAGCAAAGCTCTTTATTCTTACTACTTTTGTCAAGAGGAAATAAACATAGTTTACTGCTAGAAGAATAACGGCAGGGCCATAAATGCTTACCATGCAGCATAGTTATAGAAAACAGCATCGCTGCTTCTTAAAGCAGATGATGATCTTTCTACCAGCTCAGTAATGCAAAAAGGCTACGCATTCCTCAAACCTGCTCTTTTTCTGAGCAATTTAGAGGTTTACCATTGCCGATTACGACCTCAAGTTGAAAGCGTGCTGGAGGACAGGAGGAGACTACAACAAGGAGAAACCTTGGCTGCAGTTTTGCTAAAGCCCGGTCAGGAATGGGAGAATAAAGGAGAATTTGTCAACTCAACTGTGGAGCACGCTCTCATTATTCTGTTCAAGGCATCCGGTTTTCACAACCTCTGCTGTAAAACATTTTGACCAAAACTAGGGTTTTGGTCGAGGCAGTAGGGAATAGGTCTTTCAGTGCAATTCCCTATCTGAGAAGGATTTTGTTAGCAATTGGCTGAGCAAATTCCCACTCACAATAACAGCTGTGAACCCTGCTGAGGGCATCTGTTGGGTAGTTAATACTTGTTGGGAAGTATCTCGCTTTGAGTGTGTTTTGTTTACAAAAGGAATTCCTACGCTTTTTAACACAGTGTTAAAGATATTGTGCCTCCTGTTTGTTTACATATAATGTTCGATCCGTGTTGTCTTTGTTCACTCGTGCTGATTTTCCTCCCTACAGGGGGCTAACATATCGAAGGGCTTTTTTGATTGCCTTCAAGTTTCAACTGAGTTATAATAATAACAGCCTAGATACGGAAAAGTTATTAAATGAAGTGCGATAAGAGACTGCTGGCTCCATTCTTTCCTTTCCAGCCAGCAAAAATAAGGAGAAACTCCACGGAAGCTAAAATTCAAATGGATGTCAGAGTAAGCAGGACCTACAAGAATAGCTGCTGCAGCAGTGGGGAGAGCAGAACAGCCCCTCTCCCCCTGGGGCTATCACTTTTTAGGCAGTACTGTCCAGCCTCTGCACTAAATTCCTTCGCCCTGCAGAGCCCCTTGGAGCCACGCTAATACCTCCAGACACGCCAAGGGACGCAAGCCTCTTTCAAGTTATCTTGCCAACATAAACCCCAGGAATACAAAGCTCTGCGAAAATAGGAAAAGAGCTCACGTCAGAGCATCTTTGCTAACAGCGCACCTCCAAAGCCTCGAAGGAAGTCTGTACTGTCATTTATAGAGGAAGCCCTTCCCCGACCGACATCTCTCAAGTGGTAAATACGCAAAGGTGGCTTGGGCACCAACAGCCCCAAGCTCCAGTGACGAAGGAGCCCGGCGGGGTACCCTGCGTGAGCAGGGCAGAGGTGCCCATCAGTGTAGGGATGGAGGACGATCCCAGGAACGCGCTGCCCAGCTCGCCGGCAGAAGATCTGAGGCGGGTTCTTCCCCAGAGTAATGCCAATGCCTGGAGACAGCAAGAAGGTTGCAGAGGAGTATGGAGACTCTACTGCTTAGCCCTACTCTAACACGCACAAACGGGCGTAAGAAAGAGCAGTATATAGGGAAACCATCTCCTCGTCGTCTGCAGAAGTTGACCCCCGTGACTAACAGCTCTTTAACTACATAGGTGAACAGTAAAATTCTTGCTTAAATACCTGCAGAACTGCTGTCCAGTCTGAAAAGGTTCCCGACCGCGGAGCTCCCTCTCGCAGATGTGTTTTAAAAAGGAGACTGAAAAATGCTTGGGCTCGCACCCTCTTGTGGACGCCGGGTAGGAGGACATTTATAATACAGGTTGGCTCAAGTGGATGCTGCTCATCAAGATAATACACACTTCCTACGTACAAAAGCAACAGCATGTTTTTGGACAACCACTCAAATTTTAGGAAGAAAACAGGAGATGGAGAAAACAGGAGATCCCATACAGATGGATTCTGAGGGTATGTGTCAGCAAGCTCGGTTTGAACATAAAAACACTGTTGTAAACACTCACATTCATGGAAGAGTGCTACAGATTTAATGTTAAGTATGCAAAGATTTAATTTTGGCTTCCATTTGCAAACTAGTACCTTGTGTAGTAAAATGTTTTCCAGCAGTTACATGAACACATAAGTTTAGAATAGCATCAGAAGAAACCAACGTAATAATTACCAGTACTTCTTTTTTGCAGGATCTCTCCTTTTCCCTGTGTTCTTCCATCAAACCACATAGGAAATCTAGCAGATGTTTCACTCATATGCTTATTAAACGTGGTCCAGATAGGTCAGTATTGCAACGTGTGTTACTTTGGTGAAGACATATTTCCTGTTCACATCTTGCTCCTCCATCCTATTCCAATTCTTAAATTGTTTTCCAAATACGTTTTCAAAGAGACATAATTATCTTTTCAGAAATCCATATCTGACATAGCAGCTCACAAAAGTAAACATTTAATAGCAAAAAAAATTTAAGGTCCATCTGGGTGTAACTTGTAGATCCAAGGCCTAAATCTGTGTTTATGTAAGTTGATCTGGTGCTCCAGACTTATTCCTGACATATACTGATGTGAAAGGACAACAGAATGAGATTCTTACGCAATAATTTATTCACCTGCACACCAGACATGCTACCATTTTAATCTGTTTCAAGAGCCACGGATTGCGATGGTACTTGCCTTACTTTGTACTGAAACCCACAATACGTTAAAGATTTCTACTGAAAGGTGTCACGATACTTAAATTCTGTATTGACACTGTTCCCTGTAAACCACTGTGATGCGGCAGCACCACCCCTTACAGGGCTGCGGCCGAGTGACTTGAACGAACAGAAAGCAGACTTCCCTGCTGTACGTAGTTTTGCAGCGACTGAACCTCAAAAGCAAAGAAAGTCACCCGAATCGGACTTCCGCAGTCTTCAAACTCAAGTGCTAGCTGAAACTAGACCTTGGCTGCATATTGAAAATACTCTAAGAAAGCAGGCACTCTAGAGAATTGGCTCCACTTTTGAAAGGCTTTTATCTGCATGTAGGATATAGACATCTGCTATCACGCTAACCTCAGGTTTAATGCTGAGGATAAATGCAACGTACACTCTAAATTCTGTACACATGGATACAATCGTATTACGGTAACGCTATCACTTTCATACTGCTAGTTTAACTTCTGATTTTCTTCTCATTTTCTGCCTGATGTCAAAGATGTGATGTATAGATGAAGGATGACCAACTCTAAGCTTTTGCTTATCCACTGAATCCTATGCATGTGGTTGCGAGCTCACAACGTATAAGACAAAAAAGTCTGAAGAAAACATCATCAGCATTTTAGAACAACTGCACACTGGTGACTCTTCTTAACTGCTTCAAAGTAATTACCACTTATTGGGGAAAAACAGAAAATTAAAGCAAATCGGCAACAAAAATATCATAGGACTAAACCAAAAATATAAACCAAGAGTATCTTGCCAAAACCACATAAAAGGAAGAAAAGGCTTCTGCTAGTGTGCAGGAACAGTGACATCTTGTGGGGGTTGTACAGAAGTGAGTTTACAGAGGGACAGAGCAAACTAGTCTGCAATGTCGTGTAATTAAAAGAAACGCTACTTCAGTTTATTTAATACATATACCATTAATAGTATTTGGTAGAAATTAGGCTTTATTGCTTTCATAATGAGGAATGAAAATAAAAATAAAACTTAAAAAAGAAGCAGATAAATAGCTAGTAAGAAAAACTTTCAAAACAAAAATTAATGGAGTGGAGTCCAAATAGCTCTGCAGCAGTTTCCTCTGCTCTCCCAGGAAGTAGTTATATTTATCACATAAATATTACTCATCCAATATAATAATGGCATAAGGACAAACTTGTAAGAGACTAAACAAGGAATTATGTTGTAAAGGCATACAGTCAAACATAAAAATGACATCCATATTAAGTGTTTTTTAAAAACACACACATAAATATTTAATAAATAAAGCATGGATAATTATGCTGTTCCTTTCCACTGATTAACAGACTATGCCAAATTCGTTATATGTACTTCTTGAGAAAGCAAAGTTATATCACAATGGAAAACTAAAATAATATATCCTACTTTCCAGTACAGTATGCAAGATTTGGACCCTTCAGATTGTATCAGAGTATATGAGTTTCTGGAACAAATCTTCAACCGCTGTAAAGTGTCATAACTTGGCCAAGATACCCAACTCCGACAGTTTACAACAAACAAAAATGTTTTGATTTTTTTTTTTTTTTTAAACAAGTTTGCACCCAAACTAAGTTATAAAAACGTAACATTTACAACTTGGAAGATGATAGATTTTCCTACCATAATGTTCATGTGTTCGTCTTATTTTCTTTTACCTGAGTAACCTAAGTAAACAGATTACAAGGCAATTTAAACATATTAGCTAATACAAGGTTTACTGGACTTCTCATATATAGAAATGTACTTTGACACTATTTGCAGTTTTACAAATACAAAATGAATAAGAATTTTAAAACATATTTACTGAGCAGCCATGTCTTTGCTATCTGTACAGATCAATAGGTGCAGTGGAATTATGTACAGAATTTATCATTTAATTTTTAAACGGCTTTTGTGCAACCTGGCTATAATGTGCATTTAAAGAACTGCTGTCGACATCACAGATCCGTAATTTACTGGTGCCAGAAATGGAGAGCACAGAGTAGGACAACAGCTCCTAAAAATAATACTGTGCTATGCAGACATCTGTACATAATTCAAATAGTGCATATCACTCAATGTCTGATGAGGAATAATAGTTAGCTGCTAATACAGACACGGGCATTTACAGGTATTAGGTTTGTTATAGCAGTATGGACGAGTGAACTTTTCCATATATAAACATTAAAGGAAAGGACTTCAATTAGGAGGTTATGTAATAATTAAAGAAGTGAAGTTATGTAATAAATAATGAAACTTTCGATTCAACTTGCAGAAGATTAGTACAGGAGGAAAAAATCCTTTACAGTAGGGAAAAAATCCTTTACAGTAGCAACGAAGCCATTCAGAAGCATTGTCAAATCAAAGGTAATTCGGTTTAATGTTATAATCATAGCAACTGAAAGTAAAAAAAAAAAAAAAAAATCAACATGAAGAAAATTTAGTTTCTCTCTTGATAGTCTTGTTAGTGTACTTCTGTGTTATTGTACCTGTCAGGTGTTTCCTCCTCTTTTTGTGCTCTAGTCACTCTATCGCTTTTGATTTTTTTTTTTTTTTTTTTACATTTCTTTAGTCCAGCTTAAATCCATAGACACTAAAGCACAGTAAATGTGCAATTCGCAGACTGGTGTGAGTGAAAAACCACAGGAATATAACTACTTTTTACGAGGTAAGCTTGGAGTAACTTGGAGGAGAAAATTTGCGCTTCAAGTACTTGATAATGTAAAGTGGAAGACAGCTTACAACAGTGATTGCTGACACTTTCCACAGGAAGGTCACAGTTGTGATAAAGGCAACATCTGCAGAAACAAAAAGGGAAAATAAGTAATGGGAGCTGGTAACATGGAAACTGGAACTTCTATAGTACAAAGTCAATAAAACTCTCTTAATTGTTTGCTTATGCTATTGTTCAAGAGCATGCAAAAAAAAAAAAGAGCACAACAAAACAACAGAAGGATAAAGTTAAAGTTAACCTCAACATTTTGTTTTTGCCAACTATTTTCTTTAGACAGGAACTTCACAGTTCCTTTATGGTCCTTATACTGTTTTGCAGCATGAAATAATTCTAGGGGAAACAGACTCTCAGTTTAAAAGCAAGACTTTCTCATAATAAGAATAAAACAGCTTATTTTTCTGCTAGTAAGAACGATTTGTACCCGCTATAATACAAGTTCCCAACCAGAAATTCTGCTACCATTTTGGATCCTTTATGCCATATTCAGATTACTTTTCTCCGAAACAGTCACAACAACTAGACTGAATGATTCTTAAAACCTTAGAGATTAAATTAGAGCCCAAAAATTTAAAGGGAAAACAATGTAGTGATATTACCACAAGCCACACTGAAAAGCTATTTTTTCGTGACAAACGTTAGCAAGAATGGTGACGCTCTACATTTGCTACTGAAATTTTTTTTACCATATTTGTGATGGTCAGGTCATACTTAATTATCACGGAAAGATCCCAGAACCCAGGTAATCTGAAGAACTGTTGGTTTTTTTTTTTTTTTTTTTTTTTTTTTTTTTTTCTTTTTTCCATTATTTACAAATGTGTATATTAAATAATCTACTACTCTCTAATGAATTTTTACAGACTTAAAAACTTCAAGAAAAGTTAAACTTCACCTACCTAAGAAAGCTCCAAAAGACACTCTGCCTATACCTGTTTCACAAAGAGGGAGAATGAAAATGAAAGGATAGATTCACAGAAAATAATGAAAGTTACACGAAAAAAGAAAAAAACAAACAAGTTGGCTACACAAAAAGGAAATGAAAAAGATGTTAGTAGCATTAACTGGAATATTATGGCCTTTCACATGACGATCAGAATATTTTAAACAGCAATTAAACCAAAACATTTTGAAAATATAGAGATTTTGTATTTGGTCATGTTTTAAGGTTGTAAGTAGGCAGATTTCTTATGTTGGACTTCAAGGTATAATTTACTGTATAAACAACTTGATCAGAACTGTTTTAACGTGAATGAAAATTCACTTCAGAAAATGCAATAAAGAAATGCTTTACTGCTCCAACTTCACTCATTAAATATACTTCGTATATTAGATTTCAATGTATTATGTACGACTTGTTATACAGTTTTAGCCTAAGCCTGCTTAGACAAACTAAAAGCCTGTTTAACATAACACAGAGACATGCCTAATAAGGCCATTGTGTGCAATTAACTCAGAAACCTAAAAACTTATTTACTTCCATGAGTCAGAGCCATAGAGTAGCGTCAAATATTTTTGTCTGTCTAATTTGAGTGCCCTGTCATACTTCTGATACCATTTCTTTGGGAGGAGATTATGTTTGTAAGTAAACATCATGGCAAGAAACAGTTTATTTGCCGATGAAATCAAGTGCTATTGGAGTTGATTGTTTTCCCTGCTACACGGAAGCTGTTCCATACCTTGAACTGTAAACCGTCGCTTAGGTTTATATTATGTTCCTTGTGCATAAAAAGGCTCCCTCCCCCCAGTTCTAATGTGACAGATTAAATAAGAATAAAACATTAAGCAGAAGTGAGACTAACTGAAATGCATTTTCTCAGATTAACTGATGAATACCACACAGTAAAATACAACTCTACAAAAGCCCGTGAAATTGTAGCCTTTTCAGTACCCTTAATGATGAAAAAATACAGAAGTTGAGTCCGCAGGCTGCAAGAAGCCATGCGACCACTTCTGTACGCAGTTGCTTGGACTTCTCCGGCAAATACACGCAGATAGCCAGGCACTCCCCTCTACAGAAAGGTTTGCAAGAAACAACGTCCCTGTGGTTTTTACACATCTGTGACCACCACCTGAAGGTGTTTCTCCCTGAACACCACCTACAAAGGACGGAAGGACTGGCTGTCACCAATACTAAAGACTTACGAAGGCGAAGCAGCAAGTTCTGCTTTATGAAATTGCTGGAAGTTTGGACTAAAGAGCCAGTACCTGTATCTGTTGCTGCTTTTCCTTTCAGTTGTAATCTGGCTGTGGAGATTCAGGAATCAAGCCAATAAAGTCTATCAAAGAGTTTGCGCATCAGCGCCAGAGAAAAGAAAAAGGAACTTGGCAAACCTGAGATAATGTACAATACAAGTACCAAGCCCAGCAGGGTTCATTCTTCACTAAAATTTGACTCACGAGAAATCTGGAAGTAACAGAACACCTGCGACAGGCAGTGAAGCATTTACTGATTAAAAAAAAAAATTAAATAATGTATATACACTGGCCTAGTGTTGAACACTTGGGACACGAGAGAGCAAAAGCAGAACTATGAGACTCCTAGAAACTACCATGTAACATTTAATTCTCTATGAGAAATGACAGTTGAAGAAGGGCAACTCCTTACTCATCAGCTCCTGGAAAACAAGAGAGGGAAGGAGCTGGATTCTATTCCTTGTGGGGTATAATCAAAATTGTTATATATATTTCTGTAAAAGTTACATTTGTAAAATCACACCAAGATAGCTGTTTTTATTGAAGGATAATTTGATATAAAAATAAATATGTATTATTTTGATGCTCAGATCCTTGACTGTGAAGATTTGCAGTTAAAATGTGTTCTTTCATCTTGTGAACTATGAACAATCAGAACCTTAAGACACAGTATGGCATACTGCAATTTAAAGCAAAGCAAGCTTAATATAAGCTTAATATACTTATGAAACAATGATTCTCATATAAAGTAATAGCCTAATAGCCTTCTGCCTCACTCTCTAGCAATACTTCAGCTCCTTTAAGCTTGTGGGTTAGATCTAATGAGGTCCGCTTGGTCTGGCCTACAAAACAATTCACCAACTCAGTGAAAGATCCTGATTTTTTTTAAATCCTACGCATTTCAATAGTGCAAATCTCAAAGCCAATTTAAGATATGCAGTTTGGACCGTCAAGATCAGATCAAGGATGTAAAAAGCATGCGTGGTTTGAGTAAAGTTTATCATCTAGATAAATCATACTAACAGAAATAAAGATTGTCAGACTCTAGGAGAAAAGGATAAGAGAAGATTTTAATCCAGCATTAATTAAGCCCAATTTTCTTATGGAGAAAGCTGTATTTCACAAAGCATAACATCACCTATTCTTAATAAAAAAATAGACAAAAAATATTAAAAAGTACAGTTCTTTGCTAAAATACTTTTACTGTTACTCACCAAAGTATTCATTTAGAAATGCAAGAGAGGCCACATAGCAGCCAAGACTGAGGAATTCAGCCACCACCATTAACCAGTGCCATGTTCGTATGGTCAGTGCAACCATCAAGAGCTCAGTCAAGATTAGGGCAGTGAAGGAAATGGCAACGACATGTACAAATTCAGATTCAAAAAGCAGCAGGGCCCCATACATCAGAATACCACCTAGGAAAGGCACACAAAGTTAACAAATACACTGTGCGATGACATTTCAGTGTACCAGTTTTTACCACTGCACACTGAACATTTGACTGCTTGTTATGAAAACCTGCCCAGCAATTTTTTTTTATAACGTAACAACATTGAACTTTTTAAAGAACAGAAGTGATATTTACTGTACTTTGTGCATGTGAAATAAAACCAAAGTAAAGCTGTAAAGAAATAAAACTATGAGAAAATGAAACACCTTTTAGTGCAATATATGATAAACTGTCAGTTAACCTCATTTTGTCAAGTGCTACAAAAAAATGAGACATTGTTGAAAGTGTAATTACTTTTAACTGATAACATAATTCAGATTTCTTCAACAGTGCTTCTGTCATTCCATGAAAGAAAACTACTGTGTAAATATAAGCAATGTGATAAGCACTCATTAAAATTTTTCTGGATTAGCATTCAATTAAAAACATGTCCTTTTTTAGGTGATATGCATCAATAAAAATGACCAATCCACACCGTGTTTTGAATAGGCCTGGCACACCACAGGAATATCGATTTACGAGATAAACAGAAAGCAATATATGTAACTGTTGATGAAATGTTAAGCTTTGGGAATTCAACCTACAGCTGAAAAACAATATTGCTAATAGCAGACAAAAATTCTCAGTTCAGTAAAATTAGGACTCTCCTACCTTGGTAAATACTGATTAAAACCCAGATGAGGAAGGTCTTGAATGACAAAGATCTTCCCTAAGGGAAACAAGTAAGAGGACAGTTAAACACAACTTTAAAAAAAAAGTCTACTCAGTTCGTATTTTTAATAGTTAACCACTAGACAGATATTTGTCTGTTTTGTAAACAGTAGTCTTCAAGAAAAATAGCATTGTGTACCTACTGACCTAAACCTCAAGCGAAACTGTAGTTACTACTAATTTCTAAATGTTGGATAAACTGTCTATTTGCATTCACAGAATAAACATATGACTACTGTAAGTTTTCAGCAAGTAACTACTACCAAATACATTTGAAATCTTCTTGTGATTGTGAATGTTATAGACTGAAACGTATGCATAAGTCAAAGAATAAATGCTGTACATGTGCATATCACTTCTGCATTCTGCGAGGGCGCTGATGAAATATGTTAGAACTGCAAAGGATAAACAAAGCTGCCATTTTGCCACAAAAGAAGTGATCACTCTAGAACAGGCAAGAATCAGCACTCTAAAGAAACGTGCTTCATTGCTGTAGAAAGTGATGAGTTAACTCTTTCTGTTACTTCAGTAAAGGCTAAAACATATTCTTGGATAGAGAGAGTTCATGGCAAGGTGCTAAAGACATTTTCGTAATTCTGTATATAGTCTAGAATGTTGGTGACAGACTGAACATATGGGGAAAAAAATCTTGTACGAGCACCAAGAAACATTAAATTTTTTTTTCTCCTATGAGTGCCTACTCATTTTCATTAGAGTACTGCACACTGTTTCCACCTTTGACCATGGTTCCCCAATTAGCGAGATTTGTGCAGTAAGAACGCGCTTGAGTTTTAGTTCACCTTTATGGAACAAGAAGGGGTAAGTCACTCCTGAGCCTCTAGGGAATGCTGCACAACAGGCTGTGAGTAATTTTCAGATGAAAGCAGGGAGCCCTCTTGCTTGTACTTCCTTTCCAATTTTCATCAGCTTTTCTGGCTGTAACTCCATAGGAACCACGGTAACAGTAATACTGAATCAGTGTGTCCTCCGGGGTATGTGGCCACACCTGCCTCTCTGAACCGTGCTAATTTTCTCTTCTTCTTGCACCGGAGCAAGAGCCTGTCAATGACTTGTGCAATATATCTTGTCCTTTTAAAAATCTAAAAAGCATTTTCGTCACTAGCATATCCCAGAAAAGAAACCAATTCCTAGGAATACAATTATAGTCCACGTCAACATGTGGTTGAATAACACTAGCTGAATAGCATTGGTGGAGATTTGCATTTAGAGTCCATAATTTGAAAAATGATGTGCAGAAATACGTAGGCCTCAGTGTCATGACTAAGGCAGCATGATCATAAATTGTGGTAACAGACACTCACAATAAGATTACCTTGCAATAGTGAAGTCAAATGTGGCACATAAATAACTTTTTGTACTACTCATCCATAATCATTCACTGATCATCATCTGCCCCACACAATGCACTGAACTGTACTCTCCAGTTTCTCCACATTCTCTTTGTTTTTAATTCTGAAGAGAATTATTTGGGTTCTACTTATTTAATCTTCACAGAGGTGCAACATAAACTGGGAAAGCCAATGATTCAGCATGTCCAAGAACTGTCATTTAAGCCTAACCAAAAAACTTAGCCTGTATTCATCTACCCGATCTGAGCAGTTTCCAAGTACAGGTTAACTTCTAGCTTGGGAAATAAGATGCTTCCAAGCTCCCTCAACAGGTTTCCACTGGCAAGCTTACAACTGCCTTTAGCAGGTATAAGGCCATGCTTTTTTGAGATTAACCATAGGCTGAAATCTGACAAAGAAACTTTAAAGCTTCTGAAGAGGAGAAAGAGAGAATCAAGGTCTCCAAGAGATGAGAAAAAATTCTCCCAGACTAACATAGCTAATAGCTCATTTAGTACAATTAAAAAGTCAAAGGCTCTGAAGAGTTTGGATCCTCTTCGACTACAGTCTGCTTTTGAACTTTTAGACACAACTTCAAAGAATCTACAATCCCTAAAAAGACTATCTGCTTCTGCCTCGGATCCTAACTTTTCTAGCTGACAGTTTAAGAAGGAGCAGAAGTTCTTGAAATTTGTTTTATTTTTGCAGGTAAAGAAATTACATACTTTCATTGTTTGCAGGTATGTGCAAACACACAGAAAGCAGTATGATTCAGTTAAGATATATCAGTTATCAGTATCTGTTATTTAAAGAAAGTCAGCTTTAGGAGAGGTCAGTAGTAATATCTGGGGGTTAGGTGAAAAAAAAAAAATAACAGATATACATTAATCTACCAGTTAAAAAGGAAAAAGGAGCTGTGAAAAAGTAAGCATAAATAAGACCAGATCAGAGATCTTGGGGCCAGTCTGAAAGCGAGTTTTAAGTTAATATACCTTCACGTTTGAATTAGTTCAGTCCAACCATTGGTGACTTAACAAATGTATTAATAAAACTGAGTGGAACATTTGGTACTGTGGATCATTTTCGTAGTACAAAAGTCTGCATTACATTAGTTGTACATCTGCCTTGCATGGAATACCTTAAGAAAATGATTTTAAGAATTCTCGGTTTTGTACACCAGAAATTTCAGCATTTGTTCATATCTGAGCACTGAGGACATTCATACCTTTGTGAGATCCTTATAAAGTTCTGGATACAGCAATGCCATTTCTGGCTTCACATCCTGATCCAATACTAGAGAGAAGACTGGAAACATAGTATATATAGTTGCATACCTATGTGAAAGGAAAGCACATAAATTGACACTTTTGTATGATAGGATTTTAGACTATCTACTGAGTTCAAGTCTTCTTATGTAAGTGGAAGTAAACTGGTTGTTCTACCCAGCCCTGAGGCAGCTTACTAATACAGCTTTACGCACGCAACCTGCTCTGGTGCTTCTGAGAGCTGCCAGTCATGAGAAGTTACAGAGCTTTTATACACTCAAAACCAGTAAATACATTTCTTTCTTCTATATATATCACCCAAGCTTATTGCCTGTTACCATACTCCCTGTGCACTTGCACTTTGGACAACCAGTTCAAAGACCCGACATTTAAATTCATCCACAGACAATGGCATGAAAACTGAATAAAAAAAAAGGCAGTATATTCTGGACATCATGGTATAGGTAGGCAGATGAACAAGAGTCCTAACAGCTCTGTAAGTGGCTTTGGATTTTAGTATGCACGTGCCAGATGTATACTTTAGCATGTATTTTCCTAGAACTTGGCACAACTATTAACAGACATTTTGGAGAGGTCTACTGCTTGCCTCTGCAGAGTCAGGTGTAAGCAGACTTTGATTTGACTATGATTTAAGTTACTATTGATTTAAGTTGTTACTGTATACAAGGAGTATAAAAAGAAGCTCTTGGGACAGAAGGGGCAGAGAGCAGAGACAAACACAAATATATTCATATCCCTCAGCTGTATGACTTGGGCAACCATGTCACTAAAGCAGCTTCTGCAACAAGACCGGGGGCTCCTAATCCTGCATACGTTCCCCCGAACGGAGATCTGTGGCAGACCTGGGTAGTGCACTCTCACGGGGTATTTCGGAGTCAGTAGCTTCAGCTCCATTTTTAACAGAAAAATCTGTGATTCTCACCGAGGCCTGTATGGCAATCTGTGTAACAGCTGAGACTGGTCTGGGAGATTACTCCTCTATAACCGAGTTTGACTTTTCGTCGTAGACTCATTCCAGGTTTTGGTAGTGTACCAATGAAATGTATCAAAAAATGTGGCAGACACCAGCTACATGATGCTAATTAACAAGTTAGTTTGCTATATTTATTACCAGGTATCTTAAGTGTTGGTTTTGACTTACCCTACCATTAGGAATCCTTGGTACAAGGGAACAGATGCAAAATAGAAGACTGATGAAAATACAGCCTACAAAAAGCAGATAATTACATACATTTAATATAATTCTATATACTAAACATTACAATAAAGAAAAAAGTAACAACACTGGTTGATTAATATTTTGTGACCTCTCAAAGACAGACATAGTGTTTTTAACTACTCAGAAAACAAAATTTTAAATACCTGCATAGTTGAAATAATAAGGCCCCGGTGCATGACAAATTGACCTAGTGCTGCTGATCTTTTGTAACTGTTTCGACCATGTACCATCAGCAGCCTACCTATGTGTTTAAATTGTGTGATAGAGAAGTCAGCTGCTAGGGAAGCTTGTTTTCCCTCCTAGGACAAAACAAAAATATTCCAAATATGAAACCCAGCATAAAAGATGTGTTTCAACTTTCAAAATTCTAAGTGATAATTAATTTTAAAAGTCAAGTTTGTTCCTGCTTCAGAAATCAACCCTGCAATGAGACACAAAGTACTTTTTTTTGGTCCATATTCTAAGATGCAGTGGCTGTAACAAGTAAGTTTAATCGCCTGCCCGGCTTCTTTCCAGTAAATGCTACGCAGAAATAACTACAGTGTTTTCTGCTCTTCTTGCTTTTTGTATTTAAAAAGATAAAGCAGAGGACATAGAAGCAAAGAAAATACTAGTTCAAAGACTAAGCATTTTTATCATCTTACAGCATACTTTAACTAGAAATGATCACTTCGCTACCGTTTAAGAATAAAACTTCTAATCCCATGTTACTACACTACTATGTGGCACATCTTTGACAATGAAACTGTTAACATTACCTTGCCTTCAATTCCAATTCCACAGTCTGCTGCTTGGATCATGCTGACATCGTTTCCTCCATCACCTGGAAAATGTCACTGCAATATTCAGCTCTTTAGAGGTTTTACTCTCCTGGCCTTACAGTATTTTAGAAACCTCTTATATACCTTTAAATTCTTACAATTAATCTATGGATTATGATTAATTACTTCAGCAGTCAAGACTTCTTTTCTGTGGAATAGAGAAGATAACCGCACCTTTCTCATGCAATGGCATTTTCTGCTACAGCTACATAATACCTGGCTGTTGATAAAGAAGTCTCTGGTTTTAACTGTTTCTCAATAGTGCCATCTACTGCTTAAGTTTATTACAGATTTTAGCTACTGCAAATGAAGACCGTGCCGACAGTTACCTATTGCACACGTGCGTTTTCCAGTGTGGTGCTGTAACAGTTTCACAATATGAGCTTTTTGGGTGGGAGAACATCGGCAGCACACTACAGCAGGACACTGACAAGCCAGCTCTACAAATTCATGCTCATAATACTTCAGACAAACCTAAGGAAAAAAATACACTCGCATTCATTTACTTATGATTAAATACTACTACAGGTAGTATAACACAAACACAGTAAAAGAATTGTTTTATGAAGTTTTGCTTGCACGACACCCATGTGGGAGAAAAAAAAAGCCACATTCTCCTGACTGTGGTTTTATTATTTTAAACTGACATTCTCTTTCCTTTAGAGAGCCCAACACACTTTCAGGTTAAGAGAAGAGACAATACTAAAACACGCTGCGTACAAATTCCATTCTGCTACCATACAGGAGACCACAGAACCAGTAACATTTGCCCATCTAGAACATACACCCTCTAACTAGCACTCAGTGAAAAACAAAAGTATCTCTACGGACAACTTAAAGTATGGGCAAATATTGGAAAAAAGTTTAAGAACATGAAGACACTGATACTTTACTTTTTGAACATCAGCATATAGATAAATGTAATTTGACAAAACCCATGTTCTTACCTCAAGTGAGTCCCCAGATATCACCAAGGCACAATCATGCTTCCTCCTAAAGGCGTTTAGTTCTAAGTGAGCCTCTCCTCGAGTGGTAACCTTCGATAAAAAACACTCACTTAAAAGATTTTGTTATACACTTCAAAAAAAAAAAAAATCCTGCCTAAATAAATCAGGTTTTGAGAACTTATACCCAGAAGGCCTTGGTTCTTCAACAAGCATTTTATCCCAGTGGAAGCCCAATACCCATGGGATATGACTACAAGCCTTGAATCTTATGGAGTGAGAAAGTAATCTTCAAACAAGGAAAATCTATGCAGTCAGCTTAACTGGTTCCTCACCAAAGTAGACCAGGGCTAAAAAATTAATGAATTAATGACATTAAAACATCTTAAGTTCAAGCTGACTTGAGGCTTTCCATCTTGGCAGGCCTAGAGGGGAGGGAGGGAAAGAAAGAAAAAAAAAAAAAAGGAAGACAAAAACCCAAGCAAACCCCAAAACTTTTTTTTATTAACCAGTAAAATACGTTCTTAGAATAATGCAAGATGTTCGTATTAATAGTTCCTTCAGTTTGGGTAAGCAGACACAGATCTCAAAACGCACATCAAAATGCTCGCTAGTGCTAATCCTTTTGGACCTTTCATGAGTGTGCAAGCAGGATCAAGTGGCATAACACAAAAGAACTACATGATAGATTTTTTTAATTTACATAATTATTTTTTCAGAAAGGCCCAGCTGTGAAATGCAAAAATGGTCAAAGGTTACCAAATGGATTTTGGAACGTTTGGAGCTAGAACACAGAACATGAAAAAATTAGATTATAATCACATTTGGAAGAGATTGGCAGTTTTGGGTTTTCTTCCAATAAAAAGATCAATGTATTTTAGAGCTATCATGCAAGACAAAGTTCCAAGCACAGAATAAAACACAAACTCTGATTACACTTCTAATTTTGTCTCTGTCAGCACTTTGATTAAATAACTTTTAAAATATATGAGTCTTAATTACACTGAACATGAAGTTTTGTCTTTGGCCCACAACCACGCAGAATCAGATGCAGTCCCAAAGACCTTTGTCCCTCCAGATGGGCTCTACTACACATAAAATTTGACTTATATTAAAAAGCACCTGTAAACAGAAAAACTCATACACATGCCCCAATTCAGAATTTTTTTTCCTCCTTTCCCATAATTATGTAAAGAGAAAGCACCTTGTCTGCCAACTCTTAGGAACCCTGGATTGCATTGGCCCACTATAATCTTTCTGCATTATGGAGATTAAGAGAGATGTCAGCACTTGGTGCGCACTGATGAGCAGTAATTGCCCTCTCTGTTCTACCTTTCACCTAATAGAGGTTTTGTTTTCTTTAATTTTTCAATACCTCTAGAACAATCTATCAGTTAATTCTATTACAAAATGAAGAAGCTGAGACTTCTAATAATAAAAAAAAGGAGCGTCAAAACCAAAATGCATATTTTGGGAAGCCAAAGCAGTAAATAATTTTTTATTTACTAATTTATAACTAAAATAGAAGTGTTAGTGTGTTTGGTATTTTCTTACCTTAATCTAGTAGTTATTTCCTTGCAACAAATACAGCCACAGAAATAATTCTGTATAAATCTATTTTCTAACTAATTTAAAACTTTGTGTACTTTAAGTTAACACACTTTTATGCTGATCTCTTATTACCAGTCGAGGTAATGAAAATAAAAATCTGACTCAACTAAATAGATTTTGTTCAGGAAGACTTAATTTGTGGTGTTACAACACGGAAAGGTCAACAAAAATTGATCTGAAGTTTTATCAGAAGCATTAATAATTTAATTGCAAATAGTAGTCTGCAGGGCCTAATTTGCCATTCTGATGTTTCAGAAGAAACTACATTTACATGTAAATTATATTCATATAATTATTTCTGTAGGTGCAAGTGGTTCATTTAGAACAAACACAGACATATTATGTCTGATCACACAGCATCAATCAACGGCTGGAAAATCTATTTTTGTTTGGCTTCAGCAGTTGACGCTATGCAAATATATAATCAAAACGTATAGAAAAATATACTCAGTTTACCTTTCTAACAATTATCTTAAACAGTCTGTTAATAAAATGCAAATATATATCATGATACAAAAAAAATGCAAATTTTCTCATACTGATTTGAACTATGTCAATACAGAGGACATTGGCATCACAGTTTAATTCAGGATTAATTCTGCTTGAGTCTAAAGGGTTCTATTAATGCAAACGCTAGAACAAGCAAGAACCACATTCGGATAGCCTAAATTCCTGGATACTCTTTCCTCCTGGCTCAGCACCTCACATAGCCCCCTCTCCATCATCGTTCAGAGGTACCTTACTACGTCCACTGTGTAAGTGACGAGTATAAAAAACATGTTGAACCATGGCTACAAACATTTCTGTAGCATATCAACAAATCTAGAAACAAGCACCTTTAAACAGAAGCAATGCTTTGTAATTCTCCATCCTTGAGTAACAACCTAAGTACTACTCTCTTGACCATTATTATGATACTCAGCACAATAACCCATCAATTTTCAACAAGCAGCCAACTACTAATCAAATAAAGCAACACTGTTATTAGCTGTCCTTTGATGAAGCAACAAAAAAGTTGGAACTATACTTACAGGTCTGAAAATGTGAATATCTTGAGTCCTAGACACTAAGTGAGAACTTTTCGCAATGCAAGTTGCTGTCTCCAGTTTATCTCCTGTTAACATCCATATCTGCAAAATAACGTAAAAGTTTACTCCATTGGACATTTATGTGTCTGTTCTCCAAACCTAAATGGCATCCCTCCCCAACCTTTTTCTCGTACCTTTTGGGATTAGATTACCAGAGAAAATATACCGATATGTGCATTTTAAGCTGAAATTAATGAGCAGTTTTTACTGCAACAACACACAAAGCAGAAAAGAACTCTTTACTTCAGGCAGCTCCACTCCCCTTCCCTTCTCACAAGGGCCAATGTCTCAATTTACATGAGGACAAGGGGAAACTCTGGGGAAACCCACTGGCATAACTGAACAGCAGGGAAAACGTAAAAACCTTTCCCTACGGCCCTGATACTACCTTGATCAAAAGAGCGAGGATGCAGACAACTAGAAGAGAGACAACATTTGTCGGCAAAACGATGTGACACAAGCCTGTGACCCTGGTGAGACTGTTAGAAAGCAGCAAGGCAGCGTATCCTGGAGGAAGAGCTACAGTCCCAATGCTCCAAAGAGATCCTGACCACACCGCGCTGGGACGAAGGCATTAAAGTTTAAGGAATAAGGTTGAGGATCCAGCTGTTCTTAAAGCCAGACGGCTCACTCTCCCTCAGCGCCTTGACATGGAGAAAGTTGAAGGACATCTGGATGAAATACCAGTAGCCCCAGACCAACCAGAACAGACAACACGGGAAGAATGACTTCAGCTGCAGGAGTGAATACTGGGTAGTTACTAAGTTAACAGTTGCAACTTTATTAAACTGTAAGCCTCTGTCTCCCTCTTTTCCTGTATATCTCAGGTAAGATCCTTGTCGTTAGTGTCCATGTGGGTCAATGAATACAAAAAAAGAGACTCCTCCTCATCGGTAACCAAATAATCCATCTACATGGATGACCCATCTACAGCTACTATTGTGTTTCCAGACTGCGATAATGTTGGTAGTAACTAAAGCCAGAACAATTTTAATGCTCTGAAATCCTAGAATTAATAATTACCCCCGCCCCCAAAAATTGTCACACTGTTCTATACTTATTTATAGCAGGATATACCCAAGTCAGAATTGACAACATATAGAAGAAATATCAACAGCAAATGAGAAAATACTGTACATGAAGTACTAATATATAAGTACTTTGCACTACTCACACCATACTAAAAAGAAATTTGATGTAGTCATAAGGTTTTAATCCATACATACATTTTTCTAATTGTGCACACCACTGCATTACCAACTAATTCACCTGACAGCCTTTCTGGAACAGGGATTAATTAAAAACAGAGTAACAAAGCAGCAGACATGGGAAGGGGCCTCTGGGGATTATCTAGTCCAACTCTGCTGCTCAAAGCAGGGCCAACCACAGCAGGCTGCTCAGGACCCCAGTTTTGAACATCTCCAAGGATGGAGACTCCACTAACTCTCTGCGAGACCTGCTCCAGTGTTTGAACACACTCACAGTAAAACATTTTCTTCTTCTGTTCAGGTGGAACTTCCTTTATTTCAGTTTGCATCCACTATCTCGTGCTTTGTGCACCACCAAAAAGAGCCTGGCTCTGTCCTCTTTGCAGCCTTCCCTAAGGTATTTATAGACATTAACAAGATCCTCCAGAGCCAGCTGAACTTCACCCTCTTGTAAGTACTGTGGGTAGCCAAAGCCATCCCCTCAACCAGCTTTCACAGCCCTGACCAATTCCTCCTGTCTGTTAGCACGAGGACTAGTAGAGCACCTCCCCTTGTTCACTCCTCAATCACCCGTGTCAGGAAATTATTGTCACTGCACTCCCCAAATTCTCCTGGTTTGCTTGTACCCTCCTGTATTGCCCTTCCAGCAGATATTGGGGCGGTTCAAGTCCAGCACAAGGACCAGCATGTGCAAATGTGAAACTTCTTCCAGTTGTCTGAAGGAGGCCTCTTCTACTGCTTCTTGATCAGGCAGTCTGTAGCAGACAGTCACCATAACGTTGTCCACACTGGTCTGCCCACTAATTCTAACCCATAAATTCTCAGCTGGCTCATCATTTGTCCCAAGGCAGAGCTCCATGCATTCCCGCTTCTCTCTCATGTAGCGGGAGATTTCCCAAGCTTGCTTCCAAGTAAAATTACTTGCCCGCCTTCTAACGCTAAAAAACCCATTGTACCCGATTCAGTTTAACCAGTGCAAAGTCACCTTTTCTGTGCAGTTTGACACTCTGCTTCGAGCAAAACGATCCTGCCCACTCCCCTCAGGTACCGCTCGTATCTTTACTTCAAACCCTCTCTCAGACAAACGTGCAATTACTTCTAAATGTGCGACCGACGGCTGCGCAGCATGGCCTGCCTACGAACCAAACACAGCACACGCCTGCGTGCAAAGCTTTTGACACCGTCTCTTCAACACGACTTGAACAAACTCCAAGGGCAGTTCTGAATTCTAGTTCAAGCTATTCACCTTTCCATCTTTGCGGAGACTTTTGCTGAGCACCAGGCCTGAAAACATTGTTATCTTATGAATCTTGTGCCAAAATTTAGTGTCAGATAGGACAGTTTACTGCAGACAGTGAGGGGATAAATGACTGGGAGTCACATACATTTATCCATTGGTAGTTTTCCTACAAAAGTAAGCTTAAGATCAATGAAACCTGTGGTGGAGAAGGGAACTTTACACACAATGTCTTGTTTCTGCTAGCTCACACCCAGAACGTGCATAGGACTTGGCATATTTCTTACTTGGAATGAACCTGAATATAGACAAATATAATCCATGTCTTTTTAAAAACAAGTTAGTAAATGATAACCTGTTATGTCAGCAGTATGCATTTAGTACCTTTATTCCAGCATTTCTTAGCATCTCTAGAGTTGGTCTAACATCTGCTTGCAGCTGATCTTCTACTCCGGTGAGACACAGCAACTCCATTTCTCGCTCCAAACTCTCCACAACAGCAGCAACCTTCAGGTTTCTATCATGTATGCTTAACTTTGCTTGGTTATATCGACTCTGCATAAACACAAAACCGCTTAGAATTGGTTATGACTCATAAAGTATACATTCAGTCTACAGATCAGTCATAATATGGATTCATTAGGTTAAGTGTTTGTCTTTAAATATCTTTAATGAAGAACAGGATTAAAAGAGCAAATTTTACTTTACACTCACTGTTACACATTTTTTTTTCCTGACAAATCACTTCAAGAGGATGCCTTCTGAAGAACTAGTAAGAATTGGGCACTGCAGCATCTAAGCAGGAACTGCTCTTATCTTTCAGAACAAGTAGATTTTTCAGTCATGCTGAAGCTGCAGAATTAACATTACACTAGCTTCTGGGAAAACACTGTCCAGTCACTTAATAAATCAAAACTGTATCCTCTGACTGCAGAACAACCACTAACAAATGACAAAATCTCTAACAGATTGTGTGCCACACCTAAACTATCGATACTCTAAATATGAATAATCTTTTTTGCCACCTTAACAGAATAAAAAAAGAGGACTATTCCCCCTGAAGTAACTAAATATGGTGAAGTACAAGATCACTCTGTCCCTTCATACCTCAAAATCTTGATACTGTTCTTCAGTCAGTGATTTTTTCGCAACCACCAGTGTACGCAGTCCTTCTCGCGCCATATTACCACACTGAATGGACCAAACCACAGAATAGTTATGCAAATATTCAACCATATGTACACATTTTATACTATATGCTAACAGGGGATATATGTACCATAACTTTTGGTGTTTCTTTAGACTTAGATTATTTTGGAGAAGCCACAAACAGAATAACAAGCAATTATACTTCAGGTCCCCCAAATGAAGTGGTATGCTATTGGTGAGCCAATTAGATTTCCTCTCCCAGCTTAAAGGAAAACTCTTTTAGGTTAAAGCTTTAAAATAAGTTAAAACTATTTTTGAGGCACGTAACAGAGCTACATTTTCTTTTTCCACTGAACGTACTTCTTATCAGAAAAATATCTACACATTAAAAATAGCCATGGAACAGCATGTCTTAATGAAAAACAAGGCTGCCCAGTGCAGAACACTTATTGATTTGACCTGATAAAGCTAAATAAATTAAACAAGTATTTTACAATTAATTGTGCATCATTATCGCCAAAAGTAATTTTTATGACATTTTCCTAGGTCTTGAGGGAGTTTAATTTATTCGTGTCCCTGAATAAATCAAACTGCCCTGCAGCAGATATTGATTCATATTGCCAATACCATTATGAACATACATGGTGTAATCATTGTATTAACATATTGTCTGTATGTAGGGTCAAAATAAGATGATTGCTGGTACCTACTAGAGCCACACAGTGAAAAATATTAATCGGTTTTGAAATTCAGTCACTAGCTGTTTTATATTAAGTTTAATAAATGTGGCAAAAAACTATTTCAATTTGGCTACAACCCTTATTAAACTTCATAACTCATACCTCACTGTAGAATTTGATAAAATAAGGGCATTTCAGCATAAATAGGTTTATAGCAGAGTACTTCTCAGAAGTAATTAGGTTTTATGTGAAAGGTCAGTCAATGAAAAACAAATTTCCTTGTTTTAAGTAGGAACGTGTTCTGCTATGACTACCAGCTTTGCTTTTCCTGTGCGTTATTCGAGATTTGAAAATAATTCTAATCCCTTCAACCCATTCAGGATATATGTAACTGGGCTTCAAAATCCATTCCTCCATTGGCTCAGGTTCTCCTTTAAGCCTATTCAATAATACCCCATATTTTGATTTAAAATTTTTACTTTTTACAAAAT
>JAVJGG010000030.1:25025449-25054043 GCA_035590195.1 Aviceda cuculoides | reverse complement strand
AAACCAATTACCTTCTAAGTGATTTTTTTTTAACTATGGTGACAACTTTTTTTTTTAAGAAAAAAATCTCTTCTACAATAAGTTCTATTAGACTCTGACTCCCATTTAATAACCCCAATGAAAATAATTATGTGGCAGAAAACGCTACAAATACCTAAGCACACAAGTCAATAGTCACAATTAATGCTGACATGTAAGATGAAATAGATTGTCCATAGAAAGCATTTAAAGGAACAGCCATATCTTTATTTACTTTCAACTCTGAGGATGAAAGAGTTAAGTACCTCCTTGCCCCATCAAATAACAGGAGTTTGCGTCTCTCGAGGGGTGTTAGATGGCTTTAGGCCATTCAATCAGTACGTACAGGACTGTTCCCTACATAGCCCAACTCAAAGCCCATTTCGAATTCTCCTGACCTTTCCCTGTGAGGGTGAATAACTTACACAGGGAAGGGCAGCCTCATTCCCTCTCAGATTAACATCTTCCTTAGCTTCCTCTGGACCAACAGGAAATATCACTTATCACCCAGCTGTCTTACCGATTTTCAGTTTGGGGAATTGTGACATTAAGTCCCTTTGCTCTGTGGAAAACGTAACTACCTCTAGTTACTTGTCATCTTGGGAGCATGATGGCATGAAGAAGTCCCAGTTAAAGAAAACCTGATACGGTCACTTGAAAAAATGAAACTTGCCCTGCCTTTGGGCACATCGGGTTATAAATCCACAGAGTGAGGTATCTGAAGCACCCTGCTGAATCCCGAAGACCTTCAGTTACTGGATCAATCCTGAAAGGCTGTTACTGCTTGGCAGAAGACCAAAAAAACGCCCTAAGGCTGTTCTTGTTTGCTTTAGATACTACATCAATCAGGACTGGAACATACAAACCATCATGCTCCTCCCGCTCCCTTTGAATTCTGGGCTGTTTGGAACTTACGTGGTCTTAGGAACCTAATCCATTAATTTTGTTTTTTTACAATAGAATATTTTAGGACAGAAAGCAGAAGTGGAAAACAAAAGACAAACCCAAAACAACAAACCACCCCACTCTTCGCTTGGCTAAATTGAAACAGAGATTGGATACTCGCTTGACTCAAACATAACCTTTTATCAACCAAGATGGAACAGCAATGTATTTCTCTGAAAAAATATTTAAACCCCTATTTAGACTGAAACAGTCAAGGCCCTGACTGTACACTCTCCTTCCTAGGAGGTTAACCAGCTGCGTTCAAGGCCAGCTCGCTGTCGAGAGCCGTGATGAAGAACCAGCTTGAAGAAGCCTCCGCAGAGGCTGCCCTCCCCCTTTCGCTTGGCTCTCACGCCCGGTCCCGTGAGATCTACGTCGCGGTCACGTTGCAGCTATGCCCGCGTACCCCGGCTCTGACGGGCAGACATCCCGACTTTGGGCCTGCCTGGCTGCCAGGAGCTCTCCTTGCAGTCACCAGACGGTGGCTAATGCTGGCTACTGGCTCGGGACCCGATCCCAACTGAATGACGTGGCTTTTCGGCTTGAATTCAGATGTGCCTCATCACCACAGACCTGTACAACAACCTATACTCTTGACTGTCTCTGGTTTCCATCATGGGACATGGTCTTTTCGCCTTGCTTGGCTACTGCGGGGCTGTTCGCCTCAACGTGGAGGCCACTGCCTCTAGCAGCCTGGCTATCACGCTCAGCTCCTGGCTTCCCTTTCCTCGTGGGCCAGCCTGCCGTTGTCACTCCCCAGCAGAAATATCTAACTGCTCAATATTTACAAAGTGTTGCACGAAACAGTTTATGACCAACTAATTGTCACTTTCAACATTCAGTATTCCCTTCTGAGCTAACATCAGTTTAAGAAGAAGATCCACCGCCTCGTGGCTGGCGTTGGAAGTTCTTCTCCACCCCATCGAGCGGTTTGGGAGTTCCCCCACAGTTGTGCCGACAGCTTTTCTGGAGTCATGCTATGAACCTGACCGCTTAAACTGAAAAATGACCCATATAAATAAAGGCTTCAAAGGTTTTAGCATATATGAGGGAGCAATTTGTAGGGTGAGAAAGAAGGACTAGGGATGGAAATTCCATAAGCTAGTTTTGATGCTTAGAAGAATTCTCATGTAACCAACCTTCACTTATTTCTCAGTATTTAAGAGCATCTGTGCTTCAGACAATAGGATCCACTTTCAAAATCAAGTTGCCCTGTAAGGTATACAGAGATTATATATGTGGTATTTTGAAGTTAAGGCTATCAGTTTGGAAACAGGGAAGAAGCAGTGAGATGGTTTTTTCCCCCACTGCCTGAGTGTTCCCAGCAGTTTCTGTCTGGATTGTTCAACAACTACTCACATATGTTTCCAATCAGCACTGGTTTGTTTATATTTATAAACAATGATTTGATAACTAACATTTGCAGTCCATCACTTTTCATCGAGAAACTTTGTAATTAAAATAAAATTATTAACTTAAAAATGCAGCTTGATCATGTGAAAAAACTGCCGATCAATATTCAAGACAAGCTATGGAGTAGTTATTCTTTGTGGGTCTCGAAGGTCATGAAAGTGATGGTTTTATGCTACTGAGTGATTTGCTTTTCACAATACATTGACAAAACAACACAATTAGTCTTGCTTCAATAAGCACACACAATAAAATGAATTAAACAATACAACATGTCTCATACATTACAGCTTCACTTTTGTAAACACAAAAGCTGCTTCACTAAGGGCATATCATTTCCCTGTCTGTTTTTAAATGATCGGCTTTGTATCCTTGTAATTAATTTTAGCGACTCTGTTGTCTCTGGACAGAAACGTTGGAATTAAATAACTGACCACACTTTAAGGTAGTATTTAAATATTCAAAATCCTGGAATTAGAAATGCTTAGGAATATAACAGTGCAGGACAAAGCATAACCAATAAATAGCTGGTTTATGAGAGTAAGCAGTCATTAAAAATCGTGACTGATCAATCTTTTCTGACCAAGGGGAGCAAAGGTCTTCAAAGGCTTCTGTTCATAGCATGCCCCCGAATTGCTTGGGTCTGTGACCTTTGAACTCCATTGCTTTACCTACTTAGCTTATATCCTTTTATGATTGTTCATTACATTAAGGTAGCCGGCTTTCTACAGATGAGCTGAACCCACACCTATAACAGCCAAGCAGGAGTCATTTTCATTTTTTTTCAGTGAGTTCTAGTGAATGTTTATTGTTTGCTATGCTACAGCTGTAGAGGACAAGTGACAGACAAATGAAACTTTCCACTCTTTCAGAGAAAATGAAATATTGATCACTTATCATAAGAAACAAAGAGCCTGGCATAAGTAGGGTTCACATTATGAATACAAAATCAGTTACTTATCTCAGGTTACTCTAACAATAGATAAATACATCTTTTATGATGAATGTACCTACTTCTAAATGTGCATACTTTGTTACGGTTATATTTTATCTGTATATGGATGCACACGTACACACACAGATGTGAAGAATTTCAGATGAATTCCTCAAGTCAATTCATTAAGCGTATAGCGTGTCAACATATTACTAAACTGCTACTTACACTTTCCTACGTGGAAGAATAGTTTATACTTACACGTTGTCCTCTGCTCTCTATACACTATGGTGATATCATGCAATATTATATAATGCAACAGACAACTGTGCAAATAACATCCTCTTTCAAAAGACTCCAATCAAGCCAGATCCATAAACAAAATCTAAGAGAACAGAGTTGTAATGTTGAGAAAGTACAATGCATAAAACTGGTTAAGTCTATTAAATGATAATGTTGCTTATTAACCAAATATGTTGTGATAGGTCAGTGCTGAGGTTAAACAGAAAACATCAATTGAACCATTTCCCTAAATAAAGCTCCAGGGTGCAATATTCAAAGCACTTTATTCAATAAAAAATGCTTTTAAAATGGTACTTTGGTGATTGGGAAACATTGGCATCATCCGTCAACCTAACTGCAGGAAAGTTCAATAAGCTAAATAATGAACCATTTACATTATTTTCCTTAGGCTCCAGTGATTTGCAAACATTGCATCAATAGAACTCTTTAAAAAATTATGATAAAGACCTGCTAGTCTTTCAACTCTTAGGCTTTTTGCTGTCATGCTGCAATTTTTATGCTGTTTAAATGTTTTTTGTAGCTTCATCTTTTTATAAGACTCCATTTAGCATCTATTTCTCATTATATTAAAGCATATTTGTTCAATATGATAATTTTACTAGTGTTTCAAGCATTATCTTTGAGAAACAAAAAGGAAATTTAATGCTGTCTGTTCTAAAATGTAAGTTTTTCACTTTACTGTCATATAATTTGAATGTATGAGTCGAGATGATAAAAAAAAAAATCATTATTAAAAGGGCACCTGTGCTTTCTCTTCCTTGAAGCACTAACAGTTTCCTTGTTGCTGATTTCCTCTTCCACTTCCCTTTCCACCCCGAGTCCCAGATCTGTCATATTAGCACTTTATCAACTTTCCTCTTTCCAAGGTCAAATGCCCTACTGTCTTCCCAGAGCACCACTCGCATAATTCTCAAGTCTTACAGCTGTTCCCTTTAGCAAATAGTGGAGGAGAACTGCTCTTTACGGTAATATTTTCAGGTTCCAAACAACTGAATGAATATACAAAAGCCCACAGGATGAGAAGAGCAAGTGGGTAAAAAAACCTTATAGTCTCTCTCAATTGCACATCTCTTCACCTGATTTAGTAATACCTTTGGCTGTTAAAGCAGAATGTTTACTTAATTCACAGTTGTCATCATACCTTCACAGGTAGATACTTGCTCATGCAAGTATCTTTCATTATAGCAATCTTTCCTTATATTAATACCTCACAGGCTCATTATACTGATCGATTTAGTGAATATGAATTTATGTGCATATGAAAATTTGTACACATGTGCATAATACAAGTCAAACATTGTACAACTACACTAACAAAGTATATATACAGTGTATCTCTGGGATAAACGAATGCACTTGCAGCATTCTCAATTCATAATGCAGATCAACTCACACTATATAACACCACATATAGTATTATGGATTATTGATTTTGGACGAAGAGCAGCATCAAGTCCTGCCTAGAGTTTATTTTTAAAAATGTTCTGACTGCCACCTTCTTATCACTGAGAACCAGCCACTTCTTTATATTCTACAATCCTTTGACACCACGAACTGTGTTTATAGCACCTGAAATGCATGTAATGCCTGCTAGTTCAGTACTACATGAAGACAGACTTCATTTTATTTCTTGCATTCCTAAAAATACTCCGTACAGACTTGTTACTTTTAGCAATTACAGCTTGCAGTTTGGATTGCTGAAGTTTTGTTAGTATTACATATGGTGATATATTAGACAGGTAAACCAAACGTATACCAAGAATAATAGCCTATGGTGTGGCAAGATGAGGTTTGCGGAAGAAATACTATCTTGTACTAGATCAACTTGTATAGCTAGAAAAATACACAGGCTTTCAGATACACACTCCCTTCTTCACATCTTACAACAACTTGTTTTGATTATGACTAAGCTACCATGGCTACACTACCAACAGTATGTCCAAGCTTCAGACACTGCTAGAATTGCTTCAAAACAAAGATACTGCTCACCCTGCTCACTTTCAGGGGCAAGCTGACTGCAAAATACTCTGTTTCGCTATTTTACCGTATCAAGCATGTACATATTTTTATAAAGTGAATGGGCTATAATTTATTTTTTATACTTACTTTGCAGTATCTTGAAACTTGAACTTTGCCTCTCTCTTCTAATATATTTTTAGATTGAATTTTAGGCAATCACTTTAGGCCCCAAAACAGGATTATTTGGAACAGTAACTCAAATCCACTGAAAGCAGTGGGATTTATTTAAACTTTGGATTTCAATGGAAGTCAAATGCATGTTTTTCTTGAATGAGATTTTAAATTTGTGCTACACTTGATGCAATTTTGACTGAACCATGAAGATTATGAAGCTGCCTAGAGTTTGAAGCTCAAAAGCTTTTCTACAGGTGTATTTGAGGTTTGGAGTTTTTTTTTTCCTGTTAAGAATCTATACATTCCACTAACTGGTAGTGTCTCTAGCTTATGTACCTGGTTGTTCATCACTCAAAGCAGTTTCATATTCCCCTTCTCATGTATATGCTATGATTCATACATGGATTCATGTTTTGAGAATACACCTAATAACTTCGATTGCAATACTCAACAAAAGTATTGATCCCAAAGCACTGCGTTTTAGTCAAATAACTGAAAACACATAACAAAGAAACACCAGAACCTTCCTACAGCTGCAGAGGAAATAAAACCAGATTACTGCTAACTTTAAAGAAACCCCAGCCCAAAACACTCTTCTTCCACAGTTCTGCTCTTTTTAGCTTAGCTTATCCCATTCTTTACGAGATACTAATTTTTTTACCCTTGCATACTAACCTCGTCAGGGCTGGAAGCCTGGTAAGTCCGATTTTCATCGCTGAAGTCCTGATCCACCTCTGCATATTCTGTTTCTCCAGACACGCCGGCCCGGGATTCGTATACCGGGGTCACGTTGTGGCACAGCGCAATGGCCTTCACGGCTTCGTGTATGCGACTGCTGACGCTCTTGCGGACTTTGGGTGCAGACGACTGAGGTTTCCGAGATGGTGTTGAGCTCGTACTGTTTCCACTATTCTGAGAGTGCACCTTTAAGACCCAACACGATGAATAGCAAACCAAAGTTCAATCGTGGAAACAAAACATGAATACTGCATACACACAATTGTTCCCTTTACAAAGCTTGATAAATTATAAGGATATTAACCATTTATTTTATATAACCTACTGTTAACTCATTCGGTTTGTGATTCATAAAAACCCTCATTTACTTTTCTGCAGAACTGATACATAACTGTGGGTTCAACACCTTGCATTTGTAGTCAGATTTCAGTAACAGAGCCTGCAGACAATTGAAAAATGTGAAATGAAAACAAATATGCAGTAAAAGGGGTGAATATGCTCACTGGATTCTGCAGAAAACCCTCCTCCCTCACTTCAGAATTCACGGCAGTCCTTTAACGTTCTTTACATTCTATGAGTTATTTTTTAACAAGTATTTAAGCCACCAACCAGTTGAATGAGTTCAGAAACACCGAAACAAAACTGTAAGGGTGGTGGGTTTGTTGTACTTTAGTCTCTTTGTCACCTGTGTACATTCAGAGGTTGGAAACTCCTATGACATTAAATCGAAAAAACTAATTGCTTCTAAATCTTCACCTAAATGTCTGTATTTTAAAGATTACCACACATTGGTACAGAACAAAAGAAAGTATCATTGTTAAGTATAAATATTAGGAGTCATTAAAATACCAATATTGTTGATTTAATTTAAAACTTACACGACTTCCGTATTTTTTGTGAACTAATGCGGTTGTACGCTTTTGCTGCTGGCTGAAATTTGTTTGTCCTTACAAGAACGCAATAATCTAATAAAATAATCATGCAAAATAATAGTTTGACACATATTTGAAGATCACATTACTGTTGCATAACCACTAAACTAGCACTATTTTAAGTTATCCTTCGGAAATGCTCGAGCACATTGCTGAATTCACCTTTTAAGAGAAAATACTATATGTTTATAATTAGTTGAAAATAAGTGGGTTTGGGTTTTTTTTGGTTTGGGTTTTATTGTTTTTTGTTTGGGTTTGGTTTTGTTTTCTGTGGGTTTTTTTTGTTGTTGTTGTTTTGTTGTTGGGTTTTTTGGGTTTTTTTTTAAGTCAGTATATTAAATATATCAGCAGTATTACCAAAGGCTCTTCTGTTCACTCCAGGGTAACTCAGAAAACCTCTTCAGAAACCACGCTTTTTTCCTCCTGACTGCAATCTGCTGAACCGTGAACATTCTGCCCATCAAATTACAGTGTTGTCTAATAAAGGGTTTAACTTTCTGCTCATCTGGCACTGCTTTTCAGCTACTGCTTTAAACCTCTGCATTTGCATTCTGCTAACGCTGATGCCATTACAGCCGCAAATAAATTAAGCTGATTTACTCCTTCTGAATTATGTTATGTTTATTGATGCTTGTATAATTTAATTTCACACAAATTCCATTAAAGATTATGCCCTCTATCACAAAATGCTTCCAGTGGGGAAATATAATCAGGTTATAATAGATTTGTGTGTTACATTAAGATGACAATAGTCTAGTAGGTCCACTGTAATAATAAAACAGAACACAAACAAGGGATAAAATCAATGTCACACAAGAACCACTGCCTAGCTAACTGGCAGCTTCTATTATCATAGATTAAATAAAAACCTCACCATACTTTTTCAGATTGAAACAATTGTTTAATAGATGCTTGTTTTGTTACTGAGACTCCTTCATTTTTCTGTTTTAAAGAGTTGCTACCAACACACGCATAATTAAAGCATTATTTAAACATCAAGTAGTATTATATAAAGCTGAAAAAAAGGAAGTTCCAAGAAAGTTCTTTTCATCATCTACTAACAGTAAACCTAGATTTGGGAAATCTTTTCCCACAACTGAGAAAAAAAGTTTCCCTCACATTTCTCACTTTTAGAAATTTTGGTGCCAAATATGTTACAGTTATTAAAAACTTAATTAACCATGGGTACCACTTATTAAATTTTACAGCAAAACTGTAAAAGCTTTAAGCAAGTAAGAATTGCAGGAACCATGCAATTCTTTTCAGATAGCATATTTAACCGCCAAGCACAAACCCAGTGTAATGAACATGCCTTCTGTAGAAGACTGGTGCTCAGTCGTCAGACTCGGGCAGACCTCGGTGTGCCAGCTCAAGACTGTCAGTTAACGGTAGTTCTTGTTACTGCCAATACCCAAACAAAACTATTATAACAAAACTATGTTTGGGTGATTTTTATAAACATAGTCAGGTAGCAATTACTTTCAGTAACCCATTCTGAACCAAATTTGGACTGCTGATATTCAGGTAAAAGATCTCCATATCTCATTTCCAAGGCATATTATTGCATCTCAGTTACTATTCATGGCTATACTCGCTAAGAATTAAGCTGAAATAGATTTATCCAAGGAAAAGGAATTCAAGAAGTGGATTTGTTGATCTGTTTAGATAGGAAATACTACAGAAACCGAAGTTGCAGAGTAAAAACTTACAACATATGTTGCTTATTCACTGCTAACCCTTCTGCCTCTCTTCCTAAAAGCTACATAATATTAACCGAGTTCAGCGTGGTGTCAAACAGCTACTTTTAAATTTTTATTTTAAGCAAATGAGGAGGTAGCCATAGTTCAAAACATGGTACAACTAAAGATTCAAATCAATTGTTGATCCTACAATCCTTTTACAAGAGAAAATGAGGACACAGACAAGGAGGTCAGCCTACGAACTTAACTGGGTCAACCAGTCATGTTTGTGTATCCAAGTTAACTATGGAAAAGAATTTTTACATAGTTTTACTATCATAATGTACGCAATATATGGAAACACTAGTTAACCTATCATTTATTCCCTCTTCTGTCATTTTTTCTTTTTTTTGTTTCAAAGAATAGAAATAATAAATAAATAAATAAATCCCTCCTAGTCTCAGAGCGGAATCAGGTGCTTAGAAAGGTTTGCAGAAAGCACCCAAATAGTTTACATACATGGGAGATGCAAGCGATGCTTGCAGAATTCCATCTTCCTCCTTCATCCCACAACTGACCCACAGACAGGCAGGCAGCCACAATCCTCTTGGATCCTTTTCAGACCAAGTACTTTTCTATATCACAGGAACACTTTGCTCTCAAGCAACATGGAGTTTTCCATTTTCTCCCCATACAGTTCTTCGCTGTTTGCAATCATCGTAATTTTTTTAAAAACACTTTTTAGATAGGTCTTTGTAAATTTTATTTTTTTCCTTTTTGGTTATACCAATTAACATGGCTTTTCGATGTCTATTCTTGATGAATATCTTCAAATATATAATTACCGTTCATCTTTTTTCTGGACACTTACTTGTATTTTGTAGTCTCAGTAATTAATAGCTTACTCTTAGGTGATTTGGCAGGAGGAAGACTACACTGCACAGACAGGTTAACACAAATTTCTGCTAGTAGGGAACAGAAAAGTAAACTCCTTTAAGCAGGTATTATGAGGAACTTCAGAATCAGGAGAGAACTATGTACTGTCTCACATTTTTCCCTTTCATCATATATGTTAAGAGATACCTACAAATGAAAGCACTTTCATAGCACATCTCAAATTTCTAAGCATAATCAGTAACTACAATGCTTCAATGCTGTTAAAAAAATTCTCAATATTAAAGATAAATAATTTATGAAATAAGATACCTGTGAATAAGAGTTTATAATATGACTCTGAATTTCATCCATTGTGTCTGTTCCATAGGACACAGTACCTAGATGGAGGCGCTTAAATATCATCTCATTCTGTGTAAGTGTTCCTGTAATAAAGAAGAAGTATATCACAAAGCAGTAAAAAATACTGTGAGAAGGCCACCCCCCCATCCCATCTTTCTTTTGGAAAGAAGGAATGAATCATGAGTTAGCATCAGTTTAGTTAATTAAAGAAATGTTTGTGGAGAAAGGTTAGGGTTAGTCATACTGGAAAAAAATCACTGGTTGTACCTTCAAGCTGCTTCTGCCAACTCAACTAAATACACAAACTCAAAAAAAGACAAAAACTTTTCTCTTCGTATGAAAGAGAGAAGATGCAGTATCTGGATGGAACTGACTCTCAAAAGCCAATGCAACAGTTTGCACCATGGAGCAGAAAATCTAAAGAAAAAACCCAACCCCCTAAAATTCATACAGATGTCCCACACTTCATGAAAAGGCAGACATTCTGGGAAACGGGCACATTCAGTGTTATCTACAGTAAGTCATTAAGACCCAACATCACTTCCAATCTCACAGATTTAGCCTCCAACCGGAATAAGCCAGAACGAAGGAAATCAGTGTTTTCAGAGCTCTCTTCACATTCGTAAGAAACTACAGGGTGTCAGTCACAGACTGACACTTTGCGTCCACCTCTGCCAACTAGTCACATCCTCCAGTTTGGAAAAGCTCTAATTCACCCTTCCATGACGGGGCACGTCAGGCAAGAAAAGGTCACTACTGCCCAGCTTCCCGTGGTCAGCTCACAAAAGATCATTTTGATAATGGCCCTTCCTAAAACTTTTTCTATGGTTCCTCAGCCAAGGTGAAACTAATAGTATAAAGCTATTCTTATATTTAACCACATAATTTTTGGTCATTAAAATACATAAATCTGATGATAAAAAAGATAGACATGACATGGTGCCAAAAGTGACACTCTTGAAGCTTCTACAATATTTGTAATATGGAGGGTATGATAATTATCTATAAATAAAAATTGCCAAATAAAATATTTCACAGTAATTTTATTTACCTAGACCATTTTTATATCACGTCTTTGTCCCAGTATGCCAAAATACACAGCAAGCCACAGGAAGAGAGAAGACTAAAAGCATGACATATGCTATAATTACTATCTGGAAAAGAGAACTGTTTGGACAGTTAACATCCAATTTATGCATCTAATAGGGCTAGAATCATTAGTGATCTTCACAGGTTCGGGAGGGCTGTAAAAGTCTCCCATCTCTCTCAGTAACACTCGAGATGTCCACCACTCCTACTCCCTGGCAATACCTGTACGGTGACACGTCGTCTCAACTCTTGTACCATCCTACTGCACTGCCAAACCACGTCCTCCTGTACTACCGGCACTGGATAGCCATTCCAAATTCCCCCTCTACCATTAGAAAGAACACTTCCCATTCGCTTTTCCTTACATGTTGTTGAGGATTTTTCTTTTTTCTAAAGTCATATTATCTGACTTTAAAAAATATTAAAAATAAGGTTTATGTGAAATGCATAAATTCTCCACAAAATATGCATAACATTATTAAAAAAAAAAAAACCAAAACCACATGAGAAGTAGAATATTCCCAAGGTTGGAAAACAGCCCACGAAGACAAAGTTCCTGATGTCTAGAATTAGCAAGTCAGAAATTTTTTGTTACTTTTATACAAGGGATAAGAAGATTATTTTGTTGTTACAGCAATCATATAAACCCATGAGAAATTACTTCTTCAGCCTTTAGAAGCTGTACTTTTATTGAGACCTTTTGTTAAATTTGTTGATTAAATATTTTACTTTAATTAGAGACTAGAAAAATCCAATCTCCGGTTTGCACATGAGAAACATGAACGTTTCCACTAACAAACATGAGAGACTAAAATCTCCATTTCTAAAATACCCAAAACCAAACCAAACCCCACCCACTTTGTTCAATAATGTTTACTGCAAGAAATTTCCGAGTAAATCTGCATCACCTTCCTTACTTTCCAGGCACGCTAATATCATCTCAAGGCTCTTAGCTCTGCCAAGCCTTTGAATTAAAATAAACACTCCCCAGGAGTTGTGAAACTAAATGCTACTCAAAACTTGAGACAGCAGGCAACTGTCAAACCCACTTCCCACCAGTTCTGTAATTGCTGCTTGGGAAAACTGAGCAGGAAACAAAATTAGCCCTATGATTATTATATGGAAAGATTATTTCTTCTGACACCATTAAATCAGTCCAACTCCAAATCATGCTTGGTGAGGGAAAGGTAGATGGGTGGAAAATTTGTGTGTTCCCCCCCCAACCCTTCTCAGCAAGCAGAGAAGAAAAGCTGAGCAGAAAAGCATGGATTTTCCTATCTTGCAAAAATCAGGAACCAGGGAAGGAGGTTTAGGAAAAATGGGTGAGGAAAAAGAATCAACTTGTAAAGACATAGAAATAAACTTTCCGGCAATGCTGACTCAATGCTTGCATCTTACACCTTACTTATACAATCCTTTTTATCAGCTACAGTAATAGGAAACATCTATGACATATGAAAAGAGGCTGCAAAACCAACTGTACCTGCTACACAAAATGGTAATACACCCCCCCCCCCAAAAACCCTAAACAAAGAAAAGAAACAATTACAGTTTGCTCACGCTTCTTAAGACCAGTGTAAGGCTTTCAACAATAGTCACAATAACCCCGACGTGTTACTAGACAAACATGGGCAGCTGCGTTTATGAAAGTGCTCCCAAAAATTTCTGCAAAAAGTAAAACAAAATACACCTTTTTCAGGCATCCACACGGAAGTTAAGTTTCGCCACGTGCAAATTAAGAATTTACTTCTAAAAACTCCTAGTGAATGAAACACCAAAATGGGACAGAAACATTCCCAACAACTTGTTTGAAACACTACCTGGTGCCAATCAGCCACGTTTTAACTTTAGCAGCAGTTCTGTCTTAAATTTTAGTCTTTTAGTTGAAGACTAATGTACCTTGACAAAGCAACACATCTTTTCCTTTATGCCCCAAAATGCAAACCCTTCAAATATCTAGAGGCAGATTTTCTAACATAGCCCACTTTGGGAATGAAAAGCAACCCAAACCTGAGCTCTAGTCTGCTCAAGGCGGTAAGTACTGAAGAACAGTGAAAGAACTTTCTATTTTTAATAATGCTTTTTCAAGACCTACTTATCAATTCCACACTTTCAGGACATTGCTAATATGAAGAGTTATTAGATAAAAAAGCTTACTCTAGAAAAGCTTCCAGAAATTATGCTAGTCAATATATGATTTACTATTACTATTATACATTCTTAAACTTTGCTCTGGAATGCAAGTACCACACAAGGATAATATCCTGACAAAAAGTTAGTATACAATTGCTGAAGAAAAATTTAGTATGGTCTTTAATGAAGCCAAGAGCTTTCCTCGCACACACCCCCCCCCTACAATTGTATCATTAAACACAGAGTAAAGCAGGCAAAGAGGAAATTAATTTCTAAGGAAAAAGTCCTGAAGGCATCATTCCCTGGGTGGCAACAGATGTGATTCACAACAGAGCAGTAGAGTTTTTTTATTTTGTTTTTGAGAAGCAGATGCAGATCTTTCTGATCCTATATTACTAGATAGTAATTTGGACCAATACCAACAATCTAAAAAGGCCAAAACAAACAAAAAAAAAAATCAAGAAAATACATACAGCAGAAGAATAACTTTTCACAAAATATGAGTACTTTGTTTGAGCTATTTGCTTAAACAGGTAAAAAGACAGTGTAAGTGTGAACATTTCTATGGAAACTTTACGGGAGATCAGGCCCAACACTCTTAATAATTAGACTGTTGGCAACAACCTGGAGATACAAATTCTTTCTGTGAACCCTGGGAAAAATACAACCTGGTAGAGAATGTAAGAAGAAAATTAAAAAACTCATGGTAAACACATACATAGAATGTGTCTGCTCACTCTCCTGCTCCGCTTACGAACAGGCCATAAACATAACCACCACAAAACCTCAAACCAGACCAACCCCAGTACAACCCATTTAGAACGGGCAAAGACAAAGAGAGCTGAGATAGGTATATTCTTTCCTGGGCAGAAGGTAACAGTAGAGGTAACAATTAAGACAGTTAACGAACAGCAGTAAGTACTTCCTCCGTGCCTTCTGCCTCCCACAAGAGTGATAATAACACCCAAGAGCAACATCCACACTCCTTGGATCCACCATGCATTTTCAGGTGATGGGAGTCCAACAGGAGCCACAAAGGATTCCGTTGACGGATCTACCCTGAGTGCATGTCTGGAAGCCTCCTGTAGGATCACTCCACCAAAACTTTCCATTCCGGGTCTGCTCTACTCACTCTGCAACCTTAGTGGTACTAAAAATCATAGGGGTAGAGGAAGTGTAAGGACAACACTGTGAATATATATCCATCAAAGTGAAGTGAGGAGATGTTATTCCATCAGCATTTTTTTTAATTACTCTTTCTTTGGGTAGCTTATGTTGAACAGATAAAGACTCAATTAAAGTATACCTTAAAAGATTAATTTTTAGAAACAATTACTGAAATTCACTATTCTAATACTACATTACATTAGGCACATTTAATGGAAAAGCCCATATACACCAACCTCTCACACGAGGCTTTCCCAGAAAATCAAGAATCCCATTGCTCTATGCATATGTTCAACTATTAGATCTGTTAAGTATCTCATTTGGTCCAAACACCCACTAAAATGTTAATTACAGAACTCAAATACAAGTGTACGTATTAGTAAATAACTACGCTTGGAAGACTGTACGCGTTTGTTTTAGCTGAATACTCTGGTAGCTGTCGTGAACGGCAGAAGGTTTGCCATCCCACATCCTAAGCAACAAAAATGTTCAATAAATATTGCCAAATATCTTTATTTTTCTTTCATGATTAGAATCTTTTTGTACCCTGGAGAAGATGAGACATCAGGCTCAGCTGCCCTTGGAAAATGCTGGAAACCACTCCCCCTGTAACTGCCCCCCCCCAACAGATGACGCCTTTCTGTCAAACCTATATGTGATTCAAGTCCACACAACATGGCATTTTGGGTAATGGATGCTATAATTAAAATGTGAGTCCTAAAAAACCTGTTGTTTTAGTGGGTGTTTTTAGTAATGGCTTTGTTCTACATGAAGATAAAAACTCCCTAACAAAGGAATTAATGTATTGCTTTAATAGGCTGCACCCTGAGTTAAGTTTTAAAATTTATGAGTTCTCTGCAGCATTGTTCTTTAAACAATGGCATTGTCAAATGCAACCAGTGAGAAGATTAAAGTTCTCCCAGCAGATTAAGTACAAATTATCTGTCCTCCTGTTTCAGCATCATTTGTTCATTTATCACATAACGTCTAGTATTTCTGGTCAGTGTCAATATGCTCTGCATCCTTGCAGTTAACAGATGTCTTCTCTTGTCGAATGAATTACTTTATGTTTCACGCACTGGTGGCCGCAGATGTGTCACTATAGCAACATCATTAATTTCAGATCTTACCGGAAACATGCACTCCAATCAAACCTAATTATACCACATTGCTTTCTTGTCCCACAATAAGGAAACTATAATGCAATTATTGGGATACTTCATTTTCTATTCTACTGTGGCAAATGAGAGAGCCACTGTGATGGACGCTTCTTGTCAAAAAGCTTATTGATGAAGCACAAACCCAATTTACAATCATACAAAGGACTACCTTGCAATTATGTTAGTAATGCAATGCTCCTTAGATTCAACAACTAATTCTCAATCATTTCCAGTGAAGCTTGGACCACAATATAAGATTTGCAGACGGTTCTCTGGATTCCCTTTCATTTTCAGTATTGAGGAAAACTCCACCTGTCTACATTTAACTAGACCAGCCTTTTACCCCTGCTTTTTAGTAGCATCCACTTGGATGGACGACTACAAAACTGGCTCTCTTCTTTCTCCTCCGACAGCCAAGCCTTAAGTGGGCAGAAGAACAGAATCAACTGGTTTATATGACTAGAACTGAAAATTCAAGCAAGAAAGTACTGAAGTCAGCTCTCATGAACAGTGTATATTAGCTGTACAGATTCTGTTCATCACCTAACGGTGTGTTTCACATTTATGATAAAATGCAGAATGAGACCAGATGCATTCAGGAAAGGAAACTCAAAGCAGCTACTGATATACTCGGGTAAGAGGTACATTGGCTACACATTTGTCCAGAATTAAAAATAGTTTAAAACTTGCAGGGCATTTAAGACTAATAAAATTGGGCAGTGTTTCCCATCGTGATCTGAAGAAGAGCGTGGTCTGCAAGGCCATGGTCAGTGTTCTGCAGCTGGGGACGTCTGCTGGACTCCAGGCTTATTTTCACTTACATCAACTTTCAGCTAACGCTTAGATAAAAGCACATAGGGCAAGACTACTGACTGTTAGTCCAAAACGTTTGGGAACTACTGCCCTAGAACGTGGGTTTTATTTTCATTTTTACATCATTAACTTAACAGATTCAGACCTTCCTCCCGAACTCAGTTGACTTCAGTGCTCTGAAAAGCCTTTGAGGTTGAGTGCTAGCAATCTTCCAAACTATAAACACATTTGCTGGTAAAAGCCTTTTAACATTTGTCTATTTAGCCCCTTTTAAATATGCACTCTGAAAGGCCAGAATACAAGTGCTTCTTAAAATTAAGCAGAAGTACTGTGATTGCAAGTGGCATGATGTGGGTTGAAAAAAAACAAAAAAAACCCAATTAGAAGCAAAATAGGGTTGTTTCTCTTTGTATATGCAAGTCAATAAAATGTATCCTTTCAAAGCTTTATAGATGTAACACAGTATTTTTGCTCTGAAAAACCCAGTGTCAGTAAATTTTATGTTAAATTTTTTTAATTTTATTTTTTAAGGAGAAAAACTTTGGTTTTAATTACTGTTGTATTAAGTTAAGTGTATTGGTTGTCTTTTATAGAAGTAGAACTGCAGCAGCTTTTTTTTTTCCTTTTTCCTTTTTCAAACAATCTTCTATTTCTCAAACAGAGTAGTAGGTACATACAGCTTGAGGAAAAGAAGATAGTATACTGATCCTTGTGCCTCAATATAAACTGGTCACCAGAGTCAGAATATAATTCCTGCATTGTAAAGTTGGGTGGATGAACTGTTAGCATGTTCTTTAGCAAGCTTCTTGAAATTTGCAGTGTGGTCTAACTGTAAGCAGAATACCTCAACACCTGAACCACATTTCCAGTTTGGTATGGAACTGGATTCCCTATCAGAAAAGTTTAACAAGTATATATTGTTTTTCCTTACAAAGTAGTGCTTTGGGCAAATGAACTCTACTGCATTGTTTTGAAAATTCATTATTTTTGAACATACTTCCCTTTTTCCAAACATATGCTGTAAATTACATATTTCAAGCCTTCGATGAGACGGCACTCTTGAAGTTACATAAATTATCATGATGAAGGGTGCAATTAAAATCAATAAGCAGTTTCAAATAGCATACAAATCATTAGCTAACTGAAATAAAACTTGTTAAAAGAAGAATTGTTCACTTGCTTTGAAGAATTACCACACTATAATTAACAATACACTCCTCTACATGCTAAGAAAGAAGGTGGCACTTGTCTTTATTTTTTACAAAATAGAAGAACAGCATTCAGAAATGTAGGGTAACACATGTACCTATAGAAAAAAAAAGGAAGTGTGTTTTGAAAATGTGACGATATATTAAATTTACATTTCATTTCAAAATATGCAGTAATGGAAATGTTCAACATGGGAAGGAATGTGGAACTATTTCAAGCAGAAAGAGATGTAAACTGTGTATTATGCTTTTTGAACAGTATAACAGAGGCCAACCCCTGCCCCCCCCAAATGCTTTCTCACCATTTTGAACTATATTTTACTTAAAACCACTAAAAAATTTCTTCATCTGTTTGATAAACAACTTTCTCAATTCAAAAGTTCAGCTTCTTAAAAACCAGGATGTCTACCAGAACTAATTTATTCAATCTCAGGAAAGAACCAAGAAAGAAGAAACACTGTATTTGCTACAGAACTTAACTTGTTATTTATTATGATCTTTTCCAAAATAAACTTTTAAGATTCCTTAAATACATCCAGAATTAAGAGCACAGTAAGACTGTAACAAGTTTCAGTGGTAATGGCAGACAGCAGCACAGGGCAAGCTATTACTACTTCACACACTTACCTACCTTCTGATCCTGGTACGGGTTGGGCTTTCCAGCATACCAGGTCAGGTACAGCAACAGGTTACAGTTATGGAGATGAAATCACACAACAGCTCTAGAACTGGTCTTTGTAACATAAAGAGCAACTAACTTCATGGGGATAACAGATGTCATGTTGGAGGCTGATCTTATGACTTGTTTTGGAA
Organism: Aviceda cuculoides; assembly: GCA_035590195.1. Classification (NCBI taxonomy): domain Eukaryota; kingdom Metazoa; phylum Chordata; class Aves; order Accipitriformes; family Accipitridae; genus Aviceda; species Aviceda cuculoides. The sequence continues at coordinate 25,035,332 of JAVJGG010000030.1, read as the reverse complement.
ATGACTTGCTCTCTCAAAGGCCATTCTTCACTGTTACTATCGTACAATATTGCAGTAGAAATGAGGTGCACAATAAAATAGCATCCTGAGTGCTAATCCAGAGTCTTTTTGGAGTAAGATATATAGTACTCTTACTAATGCTAACCAGTGTCCTGTTACTATAGCAGGAGTGTTCCCACTGGAATAAATCAGATTACTGCCAAATACTGACTTCCACACAGAAGTACCAGCCTACCTAAGCCTGTTGGTACTGGTACAAAGTCCTTACGCACATGCTTAAAATTTTACTGAAAAAAAAAATCAGTAGTCTAAATCTACTCTTACATTAACATATTCAAATATAGAATAAAGTTTAGAAATTTTATAAAAGTCATCATATTTCAGAATTGTAACCTGATATACCTGTTTTATCCGTTAGTAAATAAACTAATCGTCCCAACTCTTCTGGTATGGTGCTAGTTCGAACAACTGTTCCAGGAATATTGTCATCTTTCATAATCATCCACCCATAGGCTGCCTTACCCATGTCCAAGTTCACACGTAAACTGCAAAGGAAATTTATACCATAATCAGTGTGAATAGTAGGCAAAGTGAAAGTTATAACCATAAAAATAAAACTAGAAGCTCTTTTTAGGATACCTGAGGAAAAAAAAAAATCTTAAAACTATATGCAACAAAAATTTTGGAACAATGCTTTTGTTATGTGTTTGTAGAGTACATATCACATTAGAAATTCAGGCTCCATCCCAGACTTTCAGAAGCTACTGCAATACAAACAAATGCAATACCATGCCTTCTGCATGAGACAGATTGCAAGAATTTGTGGAGATTCTTGACAGAATTACATTACTACACTTATACAGATGAGATTATTATACACAATTTATCAACAAGACCAGATCACTATTCAAATCACAGTTTTTATCTGTTAAAAAAACCAAACCAAAACCCAAACCCCACCACCTACGTTTTCTTTGTGATGTGAAAGTACAAATATTTTTGTACCTCTTCAAGTCACTGTTTTTTCAAAAAACTATTTTTTCTTTAGGAAAGTACAACTATATTTATCAACTTCTCTTTCCCACCACAACCAATCAACAACACTGCTTGTCCTTCCCAAAATATAGTTACAGAGGCTCTCTACTGCAAAAAGAGATTAGTGCCCACGCAGTGAAACGTACCCTCACATGATAACATGTGGGCTGCAGTTGCTACTGCCAGCAGCAATGAGGAACCTTTGGGTAGCTCTGTACTAGAAACTGTAATTTGCAGCAAGTTTTCCTCATTAAACATAGAAATGCAAAATCAAAAGTATTTTTTTCCAGTTCACTCGGTGTCTGCATATTTTTTTTGTCAATATTTCCACGTCTACATCATACAAGAATCAATTGCCCTTGCACCTTGTATTCCTATGTTATAATAAAAAAGTCTTCACTCATGCTGGTCATAGATACCTGTAATGACAATGCTCCTCCCCCAAAATAAATGCTCCAACTCAAAACTCTATGCCACCTTGTTCTAAAACTTTAACATGCTACTTTCCTTCAGCTATTCACCACGTTCCTGCTACCATGTCAGAGGAACAGTGACTAAGGAATAGGCACACGTTCACTGCTGTTGGCTCTGCACTACCAGAAATACTGAAAAAACCAGCTAGCAAAGTAGCTACGTGAACTATTTCTAGCTAACTTGCCCAGGGCACAGGACGCAGAGTCCCAACTTCAGTAACAGGTTTACAGTAACTTGACTCTTAAAACTGTTCAAAGGTATCTATCAAGGTCAAAATACTGCTCACGCTCTTCAGACCAGTCCTGAAGTGCTGCTTTACAGCATAACCACAACAGCAGCCACCGACAGTTTTTGTCTGTCCCCTTGCAATCACAGTGACAGATTGATTGTGAATTACCTGAGCTAACAGCGAAGGGAACATGAGTCACAAACTGCAATATCCCATAAAGAAGAGATGCACTTAACCAGAATTGTGAGAACATCTGAAATTTCAACACACAATGAAAAAATTCAGTTTATTCCACATCCCCTCCTTCCTTCCCCTTTGTACAGCAGAAGACAACACATGTTCCAGCACAAAAAGAAACAAGCCTTTTTGATACAAGATACTTGACCATTCAAGATGGTCTTTTGTCTTTACCTAGCTCTTATTTTCCCATTAAAATCACCAGCAGCAGGAAACTATCCTTTTACCTGGTGATATACCCCAATTAGTTTTGCAATATCATACCTAACTTCAGCTGCCTTCAGACACACAAATAAATTAAAAAAAAAAAAATTAGGACAGACAACAGAGGAAGGACTCTACCAGATTGTTTTTATTGAAAATGCTACAGTATAACATGGAGAAAAATACTGGAAGTCCCTTGCCTCACATGGTTAACTACAGTTTTATGCTGTCTTCCTCAATCCAGAGCAAGTACTGAGCAACCAGGATTTGTATGATGTGTATCTGTTAACTTGCAGAGTTAGTCTATAAGAATCAATGTAACACACTTTACACTCAGATATATATTAGTCAGCAGAAAAAACAGCAAAAGATTTCCTCCTCTAAGGGAGGGGAACCTGCTGGTTAGCCTGCCAAGTACAAAGGATGCTGACCAGCTCGAGAAGAGAAACCCGAACACACTTTATTTAAGAACAGCCAGGAGTAAGCAGAGTAAGTGAAGGATGAAAGCTGCCCATCATGCCACTTCAGAGGCATTTGGGCTATAAATAGTTTTTTTCCTGCCTGGGCAACCAAGAGAGGAATTCTGTGACAAAATTTCTATTTAAGAGCTGCAATCTCAGGTACGTGGCACACAGAGAAATCCACAGGGCTGCTCTGCCAATGGAGACCTACAAAGTCATCCGGATAGCGAAAACTGTACTTCAGTAAGATTAAATCAGAAAAGTCTCTCAAAGCTGAAGTGCAGTTGCCATCTTCACTTGCATCTTTTATAAGCACGTGTGTTACCCTGGTTTTGATGTTCTAAAGACTCTCTACACGAATTTAATTATAATCTCACTTAAATATAATTTAAAGGTAAGAAAAAAAAAAAAAAAGACAGCTTCTCTGGCTGAGCGGTCAGGAGAAATCTGTATTTCAAAGCATCAAGGCATTTTAGGAATTACCCTAGCTTTCCAGCATGCACTACGTGGAACACAGCGTCCCCCCTTTATGCTGACGGACGTAACAGAAAGCTGGCACCACTGGCCTCCAGAGAAATAACATGTCCCCAGTGACTCTCTAAGACAGCTTTCTGGCACACAGAGAGATACTGAGTAGATGCTTGAATTGTTAAGATGAATAAGGAATTAAATAGGAATAAAATAATAACAAGAAAAAAAAGAAGAATCAAAAAATGAGGGCTCTAGATGCATTTTTAGTATTCATTCTAAAATAAGTACACTGTATCCTGCACTGACTTCCTTCACTTGGTGCTTGTTGTCTTAAAGGAAATTTTTGACTTTGAAATCATTGTAGCTATCACCTAGCACATTACGGACACTGCCGTAACACTGAAAATGATGGAGGTCTATTAATACTGAGTTTGCTTTCAGAACTAGAAGTCTCTCCAACAGAGCTTCACGGGAACGGATAAAAATACTTGACTGAAAAGTCCAAGAATTTTTACACAATAAAACGAGGAGATACTAAGCTTACTCAACACCAAGCTATTGTAGTGCCTGACAATATTATCCTTTCTGGACCTTAAGAAACCTTGTTATAGAACTAAAAAAATTTTAAATTCACCAGTTCTTAAATCCTTCTCAATTTCATCCAATTTAAAAGACTCCGTACGTATCAGTTATTAATGCACAGAACTGCATCACATGCAGCATTAGCACATTGTTGCATCAGTAACACTAGTTTTTAGCAAACCAATTAACATGCAATCTTTAGGCACGGTATGTTAATATTGATTGCAGAGAACAAGCATATTTAGTGAACATAATAGTGTGAAGTTTCTTGTCTCTCAACCTCAGCACTAGTTACCCTACAGCAGGCAAACCCAAGGCAACTTTTATCCAACTTGGGCATTTATTCCACTAAGAGCCAGCGTGGCATTTCTCTGCCATTCAGCTTCAGAACAAATCAGCAACACATTTCAGAATCCACACTTCTTTTTACTACTACTTAAAACCAGATATTTTTGCTTTTATTCCCTCAAAAACATCAGTAGTGGTTTAGGTTAAACAAATTAATATTTACCGGACTTCTGAAATTAATTTTCTCCCAAATGGTCTGACATTAGGTCCCTTTATAAAGATTTCCGATTTTGGGTTTTTTTAGCCAAAATAGACAACTTTGCCAATAAGCAAGGGCCTTCACTGAGAAAGTTTCAGACAAATACATTTAGAAACTCCAGAAACATTCTGCCTTTCACGACTCAGTGAAAAGCAATTAAGACGTAATGAAGTTGCAAAGACAATTTTGTGAACAATGATACCGTGCCTAATAAAATTCAAGTATGAATTTGAATCAAAATCATATGATAGCTTTACTTGAGCTTTGGTGGGCAGGAAGAACTTCCTGAGCAGCTCTGTATATAAGGAGAAGTTTCATAGCAAAAACCAAAGCCCTGCCAAAATTCCAGATGCAGTATGAGTACCTGTGGTGGTATCCAATTTTTAAAATAAATGAAGTAATTGAGATGCAGCCTTTTTATTTTCAGGGCTTCTTTCTAAGTGAAATACTGAAGATCATATTTGGGTCATGCTAGTACCCCAAACTGTACCCAATCCTCTATGGCTATACCCCCTAACCTTCCTGTATCCCTAACTCTTGAAACAGCCTTAAATTATACACAGATATACACATTATTTACAATCTAGAAAACAATACGGAGTAATTTTAATATTACTGGTCAAGAAACAACCAAGACTGTTTTAATTTCAACGTGCCTGGCAAGTTAAATCTTCACAGAAAGTCATTTTTGGAGCCTGACAACTTCTATTAGCTGGCACTAAACAAATAAAAATAGAACAAACCAGAAGTTACTTCTTTTAAACACAATATTCTATCAAGACCTAAATAAATCAAAAAATGAACCCATAGCTCATCCCTTTATTTTCCCCTAACTCCCCTTCTCCCGTATTTTATTTGGAGAGGAAATGTCAATATAATATTCCTTTTGTAATTAGCCCACTATATATATTTTTATTTAGTTTTCTCTGCTATCTGTCTGACACTACAAAAAAGCCTCAGATCTGTGTTCCTGTTTGGTTCATAATTGGTTTCAGTAGTTCTCTTGGACTAATTTTTCTAAATTTTGTCTATTATGTAAGCATATAAAAGGAAATGAAAGAAAGTACACATAACACTGTACATAAAACCCAGGCAGTGAATGTAACTTTAAAAGAGAACTCAATCCCACACATTTATGCTTAAATACGTGTGGCAAAAAAATGTGCATCAACCCTGTATTGCTATAGCGACTGTGGCACATGTGGTTTTTCAACGGCCACATGCAACCTAGGTACAGCTAATTAGATGTTGTAACATAGGTAGAACTTAAAACCTCAGGAGGAAATCTGGGAAATAATTAATGAGAAAATTAATCTATGGATTTCTTACAGGCTGAAAACACAGTAGAGTCCAAAATACAAATAGAATGCATGTCAAACAAGCACCTTGGCACAAGAGATGTAGCATATGCAGCTCAGAATAACAATAATTACTTCCTATTAAAAATGTTTCTTTGTTATTTTCACATTTATCAGGTCAGATGCCTTCTTTCATTAAGCCTCTTACGCAGTGGCAACAATACTGACACTAGATGTGTAATACGAATAATTTTTAAAACACAAATATTTTTAGTGTATTCCAGACAAATTTGGCATTACTCACCATACTACTATTAAATTAAAACCAGAAAAAAAACCTAGGAGCAAACAGGCAATGTTGCAAGGTTAGAAATGAAAAAGATCTCCTGCAATACATCAGTCAAAAAATGACTTTTTTTTTTTAAAACTGATTGTGCTTTCTCTATGTAGCCCGAGTATCAGACATTGTGAGAAAAGCACAAAGCTAGCTCAGGCAGCAGTACAGCACCATACTGGGCAGGTTAAGACTTCGTCTTAGCATGAGACACACACACACTATAGCTCCTGTTGCACGAAGAAGTCAAAATTAGTTTGTAAAATACCAATCATATAGTATTTTTCAGGCTCTATATAGATTGCATTATATATCATGGTATGGTATAGAAGCATAATACACATTTATAAGGACTGCTTAAACTACTTTATGAGCAGCTCTTTAGCTCTTCCACACTGAAAGCTTTGCATCATGTATCTAATATATATTCTGCCTGTATATGTGAGACTACATACACTGATACCCTCACATCTATAGATTGACAGATTAGAGCTCCAACACAGACAGCACAAACTACAATATGACTGAAAGCTGCACAGCTGCTTGCTGCTGTTGGACAGGCACTGCAGTCCTGCAGAGCTGTGAGCTCCCTGGATCTCAGGAATACACAGAAGCACGCTGAATAAAACCTCCTCCTTCATATTTGTATGATCTGGGATTTGATCGGCTATTAATGAATTTCAGCTACAAGACTCCCTAGCAGTGTCTTCCTCGCTGCCCACTGAAAACCGACTGACATAACTGGAATGACCTGCTTTAAATGCTCCTCTTAAAGACACAGAAAAAAGCAGCTGGGAGCCAGGTAGTGTGCCCTAAAACTTTACCACTTAAGTGCAAGGCAGTTCCTTCCAGCCGTTTGGGACAGCTTATTTGGGCAGAATGGCTCCGTGCTCAGGAGCCTTGGGGTGTCTGAAGGAAAGGATAAAAGACATTTCAGCTTCTGTGTACACCAAAACTAAAGGATCCTCCTAAAAAGATAGCTGATTAAGCCCCTGTCAATCCAGCTTTAAACTGCTGCTGAATATAGAGCCTGGACCATACATATTTTTACCAGATCCCCAGTCAATACCTCATCATTTTATGGTAAATCCTCTACGTTTCTCAACAGCTAGGCAGAAGCATGTACAGCTCCAGGACTCACATGCCTGTGTACGCGAGGCAGTAATTTCACTGAACGCTGCCTGGCTAAGCCGAAATTATCTTGAAAAAAATCCCACCCCAACTTTCCTGGCTACATTTCTGGGGGGGGAACCAAAAAGAATCACGGTAATAGAGTCAAACTGGGTAACCAGGTACAAGATAGGATAACAACGACAAAGCTTTACCTCGTCTTCCTCCGCCCAAGGTGCTGACTTTTCATTAGTGTGACTGGTTTTACCCTCTGCCCTTTGTCGTTCAGAAAATAAAGAATAAAAAAAAAAAAACCACAAGTTGTTCAACAAAAGGATCTTACTATTTAAAAAAAAAAAAAAAAGAAAGAAAAAAAGGAAACACCACAGGCCTAAGAACTTCCACGCTGGTATCACAAAGAGCAGCAGCATGGACATACCTGAGGACACATGCTCCCCCAGCCTGCTATGTGATAACTGCACTAGGTGACATAGTCGGGCAAGATCTCGTGAACTAATGGAGAATGTATTTCAATCAAGGATTTTATTTAAAACAAGTAATTAAATGGTCTCAGTGACACCGGAGGAACCTATGGATAGGCATTAATGTATCTCAGACTGGCTAGAGCCAACTAGAAAAAAGCCTAAGAATACAGAGGAATATGGAAAAACTCAGAGAACGGGTGAGCGTAATCCTAGAGAGATTTATTTTGGTTTGGATAGTCTGTCAAGGACTTGCTTTCTATCCTGTCAAGGACTTGCTTTCTATCCTCCTTTCCCAAGAAATTTTAAGAAATTCAAATAGATTAACTTTGTAGGGAGACTGATTGCCTACAGAGGCTCCCTGGGCTATGCTTCCTCCAAAGGGGAAGAAGAAATGTCAATTAGAGTAATTTTTTAAGGGCCAAATGTTTCTGGGGCTATGGAGCTGTTCAAAACATTTTGTGCATAATAGTTCTAACTTACAAGCACCTAAGAGCTGGGCTAAGCTTTCAACGTTTGCTTACTACCACTTTTTCTCCATTTTGCTTGATTCTTTGTACACTACAGAATGTGTGCAATGTTGTGGGCTGGGATTTTTTTTGTGGGGGTAGGGGGTGTTGGTTGTTGGGGTAGTTTTTGTTTGGCTGTGTTGGGTTTTGTTTTTTTTTTTTTTTAAACACTTGCTTTATGTTTCTACTTCTGAAGTCTTACATGCCCCACAGTAATACCCTTCACAGAGTGACACAACACACAACATTGATCTAGAGGAGTACTGAGGATGCAGCGGAATCACAAGGAACTAGCTGTTCCCAGGGCAAAAAAAGAAAAGGTCCTCTTCCTATTAATTATAGGAGATGCTGTGCAGGGATCAGTTAAACTCTGCTAACAGTTAGTTACCTCCTCCTGACGATCTTCACCAAACATGTCTGGCCATGGAAAATTATTTCTATTGCATACCTGGAATTTCCCTTGCCCTGCAAACCAAAAGCCAAACACAACTGCAAAAAAAGCTCTGTATTTACAAACTTCCTGAATTCTCTAAAACCATCAATCAACACATTTCATGCGTGCATGAGTTCAGATATGCTTTGCCTCTACCAGTCAATCCTACTCTCCCACGCTCATTTCCTTTACCTGTGAAAAGTTCATTATTTCCCCCACATAGCTATTTTAAAAATAATGAGAGGACGCAACACCTGGTGCTTCAGCATCATTAGTCTTGTAATTTTCATCTCCAGGAGTTCACACTCCAAATGCAGCCTAAAGAATAAGTTATTCCCATACTTAACATCTAGAAAAGAGGAAGAGAAGTGTAGTTGTATTTGAACAGCAGCATGACTGGAGTTGTTTATTTTGCTGACAGTGTGGGAAGCGACCCTGTATATGAATGATCTGAGTTGAAGAAAACTTGGTATAGAAATAAGATAAACCTCTAGAGAAAAAAGCATTCTCTGATAGATTCCTATCTGATCTTCCATAGACTAACTATACGGTCCATCTCAAAACTAAACCAATCACATTTTCTACTACTTCCACTTTGTATATTATCTCCCACAAGTAATTGAAATATGGGATTAGGTGTATCCTAGAAATTATTTTTGGAAAACAACTATCCCACAAGTCCACTAAACAACGCTTAAGTTGAACATGAGCTGCTCAATCAACATGTTTTTCAGTGGAGTATGTTGAACTGTCAATATAGAGTCAAATTTACTTACACCACCTATATGCTCTTAATCCTCTTGCATCTAGTAACAAAGATATATCTGTCCTTTAAGCATTTTAATAAGTTTTGGCTTAGTATGTTTATTATGGAAGAACACGGTGACTGACAAGTGATCCTTTATGCTCTTAGCTCATTTTTCCTTTCCCCTACATGTCTTTGACGATTAAGTGCGTCTTTCAGCAATATGCAGACTTTACTTATCACTTGAATGCAGCACTTTGCCTCTTCACATGGATAAGTCACTTAATACTCAGTCACTGTGTGGGTACGGGGCGAATGACGACATGGCCTGAACAGCAGCATCACACAAGCGGTAAGGGAGTTAGGACGACAACAGTGTTTAGAAATCACAACATCAAAATACGAACGTGTAAATAAAAAACAAGAGCCAGTTAAAGGAAGTGGAAACTGTTCTAAGATGACTAGTTTCTACAGTGAGATCTCCTCAACTCTCCAGCGGACTTGCTGGAACCTTCCCCTTCAACTTCCCAACAGAATCAGTCACTCTTGCAACACAAAAGTAGCATGAAAATACAAGTCCTTTAAGTTATAAAACCTTAAGACAGATACTTCCCAAGTATCAAATTGGTCAAATATGGCAGACTTGCCTTCACATAGACATGTACTTAAAAAATGTGAACACAGTAATACATATATCATGTAAGCTTAGATTAAAATACCTAATGAAAACTC